>LKUV01000061.1:0-348832 GCA_001414455.1 Hymenoscyphus fructigenus | reverse complement strand
GGGCATGCCCTCAACCACTAGCGGCCTGGAACCCAAGGCAGATATCAAGGCATAGACAGAACAGTTTATTTTTCTATGTTTTTTTTCTTTCTTTCTTCTTTTAGTTTAGGGACACACATTTTGGGAGTTCAGTGAGGAAGTAGTTTTCAATTTAATTTTGTTTGTTATTCTCTTTTGCCTTTTGTTTTTATTCATTCCTTTACTTGAGTTTCGTGCCCAGCGCTATCGGGACGCGCTATACTCGCTTTTCTGCCCCTCCACAGTATATAGTAGGTATGTTTGTTAAACTAAACAATATTACTATATACTTATAAAGACCTGATAATAAGACAAATATAGTCTTCTATTCCTTGCCTTCCTTAATCTAAATTAAGTTAAAGACACTTCTCTAATCTAGTTTTATATATTAAACTACCTAACTTATTCTGTTCTATAGGTATTAGCTAGTTAGCAATAAGTAGGTGTTCTTAACTGTTATGTTATTGACTTCTTAGTAGTTAACATAAACTCTTCTATTTAGATTATCTTTTTTATATACTATAAGTATATTTAAACAGATAGAAGACTCTAACTTTCAGATATATTCTTTCTTAATTCCTTCCTTGACATACTTGTTTATTACTTATAAGTTACTCTATGTATATAGTTAAAGCCTTTACTTTCTAAGGTTATAACTCTCTTTTATTTTTATTTTATTGTTCTATAGCTAATGTTTTAGCAAGGCATATATATCTTCTAGGTTATTAAATAATTTTGAAAATTCTCTATACTATACAGGTATTTTGTTATTAGCTGTCCTGCTAGCCTGTAAAGGACCCTAGGCTAGGTGTCTAGGCAACTTAAAAGAGGTAGTACTAATCTTATTCTAGCCTTGTAGTTAAAGCTACTTATAGTTACATTAGCTAAAGGAAATCTTCTTTTCCTTCTAGTTAATGTTAGAGTTATGTTCTCTGATCTAAGGTATTCTAAGTATTGTGTTCTTCTTACTAATATCTATAATATTAAATTATATATCTAAACAGTGTTCTTTGATCTATGTTTTCATAGGTATAGTATATTAGTTAATAACACCTCCTTAGTATTCTACCTCTGTTCTATTAACTACTGTAAGTTTATATAGTGTTATTTCCTTAACTAAGATATTTAGCTTTTATAGAGCTAAGAGAGAAATAAAGTTGCCTGTAGCTCTAGAATTAATTATAATTTAGAGTTTCTTTCCTCTAATAGTTGTAGTTATAAATAACTAACTTTCTTCTAAAGTTATACAAGCTTCTTTTTACTTAATAGAAAAGATTTTAAACAAGAGCCTGTCTAGCTCTTCTAGTGTTCTAAAAACTACTTTCTCCTTGTCTAAATAGACTACTTTATATACTTCTTCTACCTAATAGTGTTTGTTTAAGTTAGGTCTAGGTAGTGTTACTAAAAACCTTAGCTTAAATCCTGTAATTCTAAGAGGTTGTTCTAGCTTCTATGTACTAGTTCTATTAACTAGCTAGATTATTATCTATAGTTCTCCTTCTTTAGGTTGTTAAGACCTAGAGCCTTTAGAATCTTAGCAGTAAATGTTACTCTCTAAACACTATCTATATATAAGTTCTAATATTTCTTTCTCTAAATAAAAATTTTGAAAGGTAATTTAATAGTTCTTTATAATACTACTTTATATTCATCTAGAGGCACTAGCTTGTTCTCTTGTAATATATATAGACTCTAGAAGTTAGGCTTAATTTCATTAATTTATATCTAACAGTTTTCATCTATATAGGTACTAATGAATGTCTATATTTCTTCTACTTCTAGGTTCTTACTTACTACTTTCTAGTTACCTACTTCTAAAGAGCTAGACGATTCTAACAAGTACTTTATAGAAATAATTGTTTTAGCTAGGTTAAAGTACATTCTTTCTACAAAAGTTATTTATAGGATTATACTAATACTTGTTAAACTAATTAAGCCTTCTTCTAACTATTAGGTAATATATTTTGTATTAAACCTTAGGCATATGCCTAAGTATAATTATATAGTCTAAAAGGTTTGTTTAGAGTTCTGTAGATTCTTCTACCTATACTCTTGTTCTTTACTATATATTAATATCTAGGTATCTCTAATATCTACGCTAGTAGATTCTTAGACTAGTACTACAAGTTATTAAAGAGAGAGGATTTCTATAGAGTCTGATTGTATACTATAGTATTCCTCTAAGATTAAATTATCTAATTCATCTATTAATTCTGTCTCCTTGATTTATATACTAATGTATTTAGCTAACTCTTTCTCTGTAAGTAGCCTGCTTTCAAGTACAGCTACTTCCTTGTAGCTAGTAGTGTTAACTTACTTTCCCTGATTAAGTTACTTCTTCAAGCTATATTTATATAACGAAACCTACTCTTGTACCGAAAGTAATAAAGGTAACTAAGTCTCGAAGGTTAGGATATAGGAAGAGGTTTAGATGTACTAGGTGTTTACTTAAAGGTAAACTTATTACTTGAACTTAAGAAGACAAAACAATGTATTATAAACTAAGTAATAGAGAAGTTAAGTATAAAGCTCTTATCTAATAACAGATGTACCAGTTATATATAGAACCTTTATACTTGATGATTATTATAATTACTCTAATTATACTAATCTAGCTTAGTACTGCTTAGTTAATTATCAATGATTAATAAAGGTTATATAACTTCTGTCTAATGAAATCTCTAGATTACTTAGCTATACTAACTAATTCTTAGATACTTATAAGAGTATATAATAGTACTTAACCTGTTAGAACACTGTCTGGTCTTTACTAGTTACGTGTGTACGTGATTTGTGACACTATTCTCTTCTTAGCCTAGCGTGTTCCTACGCTTAAGTATAACCTAAGAAATATTGTTAGAAGGTTATTAGCCTTCTTCTTCTTTTAATATATTCTCTAAGAAAACCTATAATTAACAAGTACTTCTTAACAATATTATTAATTAAGGTTTTCCTGCTGCTATAAAGTATTCCTACTATTAGACCTATAGTTGTAACTGTATTATAAGTACTTGTTATACTCGCTGCTCTAAATGTGTTTGAGTTAGGTGTTTAAAGTATAACAGTAAGCCTGAGTTTCTTGATAGCTATAAAGCTCTAGCTAGACAGGAAGAAAAGCTTAAGAAGGAGAAAGAAGAGACAATAGTAAAAATCCTTTGCCTTTGTAAACAAAAGAAATTCCTTTAACGCTGTTGTAATAATATAATAGCTTGTAGTTTCAAGTCTCTATAGAAGCTAGATACTGCTAAAGAGAAAGAATACACAGAGAAAGAGCTAGAGGAGAAATAAACAAAGGAAGAGAAGGAGATTATCTATCTAGCCGCTGTGATATGTGGAGGTCACGAGGTCACGAGGTCATGTGACTTTTCATCTAATCTAAGGAAGTCTTCATCTGCTATTATAAATCAATTAGGAATTAAGTAGTTCTAGTAGATAGAGTTTACAGAGTTAACAGAGTTAACGTAATATTAGAGCTTAGAAGCTTCTATAAAGCAAGACTTCTCCTGCACCTCTAAGGAGGAGCAGAGATTAGTTCTGTACTAAATTAAAAAGATTTAAATTAACTTATTGCCTACTATCTACCTTACAGCCGCTCTTTCTACCTCTACCTCTTCTGACTCTTTCCTTGACCTAGGTCTTGACTCTAGTTTCTTTAAGGTTTTTCCTTCTAACTACTTAATATAGGAAACTCTAGATTTTGCTAGTAGAAGGCTATAAGAAGCTAGAGGTAGTTTAGAGCTAACTTAGGTTTCTGAGTGTTTTCTGAGTATAGGTAATCTAACTATTTAATTAGGTATTTAACCTGTTCTCTAACAACCTTATAGTCAAGAATTCTCTTGACTTTATATTCTATATTAGAGTTAATAGGTTAGATTTCTGTGAGTAAGGCTAGTAGTACTTCTAGTAGTGCTAGTTTAAGTAAGGATATATAGAATACTAGATAAATATTTATAGTTTTTAGTAGTATAAGTTTATAATTTAAAGGTTCTTTGACGTACTTGATTTTAAATAGCCTGAGTTTTTTGTAGTCTAGTTTATTACTTAGTCTTTTAGTATTAATGTTTTTTCTAACTAAATAGACTTTATCTCTCTCTTTTAATATTAGCTCCTAACTATGTTATTTGTTATAGTAGTATATATTATATTCTGCTACAAACTAAAGTTACTCTATAAGCTTCTTGTGTAACTCTCTGAGTTTGTAGTCTTGTAATCCTGCTTTGTTATTATTAATAGTACTCTGTAATAAGTCTTAATAAGTAACTAATTTATATCTATAGTTAGTATAGAATAGTATAACAAGTATAGTTTCTGTTATTAAACTATTATAAGTAAACTATACTAGTAGCAGAAGTTTAACCTAGTTGTCTTACTTGTAGTTTATATAACATCTTAAGTATACTTTAATAACTTAATTCATTTGTTTAGTTCCTCTATTTGTCTAGAGGTGAAAAGCTGTTAATAGCTTTCTTTTTGTATCTAGTTGTTCTATAAAAGCTGTCTAGAATTTTAAGGTAAAGAGTTTATCTCTGTTAGAGATTATCTCTTCTAGTAGACTATATAGAGCAACTACTTCTCGTAGGAATATATAGGCTAGGTGTTCTACTATACTTGCTTCTATATATAGTATAAGTATTATATACTTTGTGAGTTGTTTAACAATAACTAAGATTAAGTTATATATAACTCTTGTTATTAGGTCTTTGGATTTTAGTAGCTTGACTATAAAATCTTATAAAATAGATCTCTAAGGTATTTGTAGTATTAGAGTAGTACTTATCTGTCTATAAGGTATATAGTAAGAAGCCTTGTTTCTAGTATAGGTATTATACTCTGCTATTACTTCCTTGACTACTACTAATAAGTAATTAACATAGTAGTACTACTTGATCTACTAGAGAGTTCAGTGAACTCTCTGGTAACTATATACTAGAGCAGTATAGTATTCTTTAACAAATTCCTTTACATAGGATTTAGAGATATATAGCTTTCTGTTTATATACTATTCTTTGTTGTTCTAATTATTTGTTGTCCTATAAATGTTAATAAAGTCTCCTCTATTGTTAGGCAAGTTTTCTAGCATAGGTTCTTATTTAGCTAGAGCTAGTTACTCTATTTCCTAGGCTCTCTAGATCTTTTCAGTCTATAGACCTTCTTCTATTACTGCTATCTCATGTATAGCTAGGGCTAGGTCTCTGTTTTCTAGAGTCTTTAAGATTATAATCTTTTTGTACTCTTTATTTCCTTTATAACTAGGTTAACAGCTTAAGGTGTCTGCCTATAAGTTATCTATTCCTTTGATATAATAAATTAAAATATTAAATCTAGCAAGGGTCTAGGACTACCTTACAAGGCGTTAGTTACTGAGTTCTTTTGTTGTTATAAAGGTTTTAAGGTTCTTATAATTAGTGAGAATTAGTACTTAGTGCTTTGTACTCTGTAAGTAGATCCTCTAGTATTCTAAAGCTAGAACTATAGCAAGAAGCTCCTTTTTATATATACTATAGTTTTGCTATACTAAATCTAATGTCTTAGAGAAATATACTACTAGCATTAGTTTCTCCTTGTTGTTTAGTTAAAGATATATAGTAGTAATTACTATATCTAAAGTATCTGTCTTAATAGTACTTAGTTTGTTAGTATTGTAATTCCTGAGAATTAGTTTCTTAGTAAATTATTTCTTTATTATCTAGAATACTACTTTAACAACCTTGTTCTATATAAAAGAAACGTCTTTTTTTGTAAGATTTGTTATAGGTTTTGAAATTCCTATATAGTCTCTAATAAATTGTTAACAAAATTTAGTAAATCCTTGGAATAATTAGACGTCCTTAACATTCTCTAGTAACTTCTATTCTAGAATTACTTTAACTTTCTTAGAGTCTACCTCTATTTGTCCTAGAGTAATAGTATATCCTAGGAAAATAGTATAAGTTACTCTAAACTTGTATTTTGAAAGTTTAAGACAAGAGTCTACTATTGTAAGTCTCTGTAGAACTTCTCTAATATATCTTTTATAGTCCTCTAATTTTTTTGAAAACACAAGGATGTTATCTAGGTAACAGATAATAGTTACCTCTAGAAGGTCCTCTAGTATTTTGTTGTTTTGTCTTTAATAAGTAGTAAGTACATTAGTTAAACTAAACAGTATTACTATATACTTATAAAGACCTAATAGTAAGACAAAGGCTGTCTTCTATTTGTCTCCTTGCTTAATCTATATTAAGCTAAAGGTATTTTATTAGTTAAGTTTAGTGAATATCTTAGCTTTTCCTAACTTATCCTACAAGTACTAGCTCTCTAGTAATAAGTAAGCGTCCTTAACTATTGCTTTGTTAACATTCCTGTAGTTAACGTAAACTCTTCTATTTAGATTATTCTTCTTAAATGTAATTAGTATATTAGAAGCTGCTAGCAAGTCTAATTTTCAGATATATCTCTTCTGAATTCCTTCTTATATATACTTCTTGAGAAGCTATAAGTTCCTCTAATTATAAGGCTAAAGCTTCTACTTCTTAAGGTTATGACTCTCTTTTAATTTAATCTTATAATTCTATAGTTAATGTTTAGAGAGAGTATATATGTTCTTGGAATTATTAAATAACTCTAAAAATTCTTTATACTACATAGATATTATATTATTAGCAGTCTAGCTAACCTGTAGAGGACCCTAAGCTAGGTGTCTAGGTACTTTAGAAGAGGTAGCGCTAGCCTCCTTCCTGCCTTATAGTTACAACTACATACAGTTACATTAACTAAAAGTAATACTACATTTCTTCTAGTTAATATCTAGATTATATTCTTGAATCTAGAGTATACTAAGTATTACTTTCTTGTTCTCTATCTTAACAACATTAAATTATATATCTAAATAGTGTCTGTTAATAGTAGTCTTTGTAGAGATAGTTTACTAATTAATAACTCTGTTTTAGTAAGTAACATTAGTTCTGTTAATAATACTCAAGACATATAGTAATGTTCTCTTAACTAGAATATTAAGCCTTCTATAGGCTTTCAAGGATATAAAATTACCTGTTACTCTAGAATTAATTATAATCTGTAATTTCTTTTCTCTAATAGTTGTAGTTATATATAACTAGCTTTCTCTGGAAGTAGTATATAGTTCTAGTCTAATATAGTAGATGTTAAACATTCTGTTCTCAGCATTATTAAGCTAAGTTATAGTATTCTAAGCCTATGAGAAGAATATAACTTTCTCCTAGTCTATGTATACTACTTTATATATCTGTTAATATTCTATACCTATCTAATAATCTAGTAACGTTCCTGTGAACTGTTTGTTTAATACCTAGTTAGATGTTAGCTGTAGTTAGTAACATACCTACTTAGCTGTAAAGAGACCTAGGACCTAAGTAGCCTAAAGTTCCTCTTCTACCAGGTAGTAGAATTCTGTAGGTAGTAGTGTTTCGTTGTAGTCTATAGTATAGTTGTATTTCTTTTCTTCTCTAGAGATGTGTCTAGAGCCTTTGTGTTTAAAGTAGATATAACTCACTTAATTATTATTAATAATATATTATTAGAGAGGAATAGAACTATGTCCTATAGTAGTATATAGAGACTAAAAGTCTAGTCTTTTGTCTTTTATGTCTACCTAACAATTCTCTCTCTTATAGGTTCCTATAAAGACTTATGTATCTCTGACCTAGAGTTCTTTACTCTAATTATTTCCTTTAGACAATTCTAATAATTTAGAGAACTCCTTCTCTAACGTACTAGTAGGTGATTTATAAGTAGCTTGTAATAGTAACTTATATTTACTCTTAGAGCAGGTGTTGTAATATTATTCAAGGATAGAGTTATTCTCCTTAACCTAAGTTCTATACCTATATACTTCTAATTCTTTATTAGAGAGCTTCTGTGTCTTAAGTAATACTACCTGTTTTCAGAAGGTAGTATTAACCTGCTTTCTCTTGTTAGTTTACTTCTTTAAGCTACATTTGTTTACTCTATAGCCTGACTAGCTACATAAGTAGTATAAATTCTACTTGTGTTAGTAGTTCTGTTCTTCTTAGGAAAGCTTCTTTTCTTTAAAAGATTTCTTCTAGGCTATGTTTACTTTACTATTATTCTACTAGCTATTATACTTACTCTTACTCCTGTTCTTATTCTAACTTCTACTTCCTTAAATAGATTTCCTAAATTCCTATAGACAATTATCTAGTTAGATAACACTACTAATTATACTACTAATAGTAGTAAAAACTACATTTTGTTTTACTATTTCTTCTTAGAGGTATATCTTTAATTCTCTACAGAAAAGTTCTATAAGAGCAAGAGCGTTCTATCTAGATTTATTTCTATATTATTAGAAATCGTTAGTATAGCTAATAGCTAATCTAGTTTGTTTTAGGTCTAAAAGCTTTTATACAGCTGTTTAGATTATGTTAAAATCTCTAAATACCTTCTTAATTACTACTTTAAATCCTCTAAAGGATTTAAACATTATTTAGGTGTTCTCTATTAATTTATTGTTGTCTTTGTATGTAAAGAAGTCTTTAAGATAGAGTTAAACCTAATTTAATATAGCTTCTCTTAGATAGGAGATTACAAAGATTAATTATAAGTTGTAGTTATTACTAAACTTGTGTATATTAAAGTTAAAGTAGATATCTATCTAGAGAAGGAATAACTTAAGTTTGTTTCTCTTTCTATAATATATATCTAGGAGTTTAACTTAGATAGTTTCAAGTACTTTAACCTTAAAAGGTTTAGGTATATTAGGTATACTTGTGTTGTTGTAGTTAGAGTCTACTAGTGCTAGTTTGTTGTCTAGTAATAGTATAGCAGAGGTAGCCTAGAGTTAAGTTCTCTTAGCGCTGCTAGAGAGAGTCAACAAGTTTGTTCAGCTAGTACTAGAACTAGCAACAGCTAGTTTTAGTAGAGTTAGAGCTATAGTAACTAAACTTCTAAGCAGATGCTTAAAGTATAATAAAACCTACTCTTGTACTAAAAGTAACAAAGGTAACTAAGTCTCGAAGGTTAGAATATAGAAAGAGGTTTAGATATACTAGGTGTTTACTTAAAGGTAAACTTATTACTTGAACTTAAGAAGACAAAACAATATATTGTAAACTAAGTAATAGAGAAGTTAAGTATAAAGCTTCTATCTAATAGTAGATGTGCTAGTTATATATAGAACCTTTATACTTGATAATTATTATAATTACTCTAATTATACTAATCTAGCTTAGTGCTACTTAGTTAATTATTAATAATTAATAAAGGTTATATAACTTCTGTCTAATAAAATCCCTGGATTGCTTAGCTATGCTAACTAATTCTCAGATACTTATAAGAGTATATAATAGTGCTTAACCTGTCAGGACGCCGCCTGGTCTTCACTAGTCACGTGTGCACGTGATTCGTAACAATTTACTTACTCTGTAGCTGGTTTTACTATATAAGTAATATAAATTCTACTTGTATTAGTAGTTTCTTTCTTCCTAGGAAAGTTTACTCTACTTACCTGTCTTTTTCTTTAGCTAGGTTTTATTTATAGTATCTAGTTCTATAAGATCTCTATAGTTCTTTCCTCTATAATTTACTTAATGTTTATAACTTTCTTTTCTTTTAAGCCTTTGTTTATAGTTCTAGTTATTGATTTTAATTAAGTCATTGATTAATTTATTAAGTAAGGTTAGTAGGTTATCTCTTGCTAATTCATTCTTAACGTTGTCCTTTAATTCTCTATAGAATTGTTTCTAGAGTACTTTGTTGTTCTAGTTTAGTTATACTATATACTACTAGAAGTGTAAAGTATACTTAGCTATAGAGTTCTTCTGTTAGAGATTATATAATACTTAGACAGATTTCTTTTTTAAATCAACATCTGTAAATACTTAGTTAAGCTCTTCTTTAAATCCCTTTATGTCCTAAAATACTTTCTTAGTAACTTTAGATATAATTGTTAACACCTTGCCTTTAGGTGTTTTGTTCTTCTAGAAGTCTTTAAGGTATAGTTCTATCTAGTTATAGGCTACCTCTTTAAGACAGGTAGTAAGCTATATAACTTAGTTAGTTTTACTTGTGAATTATACTATATAAAAGTTTAAGTAAAGAGAAGCTTTTATAAGAAACTCTGTAAGTTTCTCTAGTAAACTATTAAATAGTTTTAGGATTAGTAGTTTCACTTCTTCTTAGAGAGTAGTAATAGTTAGTACTATTACAACAGCTAAAGTAATAGCTACTTTTAGTGCTACCTTTAAGGTAGAAGATATAGCTAACATTATAGTAGTTTACTTTCAAGCAGATACTTAAAGTATAACAAAATACAAACTTATAGGTCTAACAAAAGTAACTAAGTCTTTGTTAGTTTAGTTACAGTAGAAAGTAAGAGTTACTAGAGTATTTACTTAAAGGTAAACTTGTTACTTAAACTTAAGATATTAAAATAAGATATATTAAATACTAAAGTAAGTTAAGTATAAAGCTTCTATCTAATAGCAGACATGCTAGTTATATATAGAACCTTTATTCTCATAGAGCCTAGAAGGAGCCTAAGATCCTTAAGCTTTAAAGCAAGCTTCTGTAAGCTTTAATAGTTATGTAACTATGTTATATAATAACTATAACATAGAAATCCTTGGATTATTTAGCTAGTCTAATTAATTCTTCTTAGCTATAAGTCTTGTAGATGTGTTTGACCTGTTAGGGCGCCGCCTGGTCTTTACTGGTCACGTGCTAACACGTGATTTGTAACACTAAACTGCCTTGCCTCTACTATACTAGTCTATATAAGTAACAACTATTCTAGAACAAATAACATCTATTATTATTAGTATAACTTAGTAGTTATAAAGTATAATGTAATAAGTAGTTATATTCCTATATCTTTATTATATAAAGAGTAAAGGTAAAGAGAGGTTAGATTCTATAAGCTTAAGTATATAAGTAGCAAGCCACTCACATAAGCTTAAGTACGTGGATCAACTGAGCTGTCGTAGAAGGTACTATTCACTAAGAATATATAACAACACTAGGCCTACTTTAAAAGTAGCTAGAAAGTAGTAAAGACAGTAAGAGGTAAAGAAAGAAAGCGTCTATTCTATCTAACTAATTATCTCCCTTGTTTCCTATTCAATTCTACGTTTAACCTATTCAGTGACCTTAATATTAAGTTTGTTTATATTAATTAGATTACATAGAGCAGGGCAAGCCTTGGATTTTGTTATAGTGTCCGCTAGGTTAGTATTACTATTAATCTACTTGATTTTGCTAATCTCGTGCTGCTTATACACTTGTCGTAGGCTTATTACATCTATTATAAGACGCTTCTCCTTAGTAGTCTCAAGTTTGACTAGACACTTATAAAGTGACTTTAAGTTAGTGTAAACTATAAGAGGTATTTTGAGACCAAGGATAGCTTCTAGAGTTGCCTTGACAGATGTAGCTATGTTGAATCTAGTACTTATTATATATAATTTAGAGGCTAAAACACTTTATATAACTCTCTTGTACTTAACAGAGGACTAGTGTAAAATGTTAGTGTTCCCTAGCTTATCTGCTAGTACAAGAACATAGCTAATTTAGAAAGTAAAGTCCTTGTTATTAGTAAAGGAGAAGTCAGTGAATATAACTAGTCTAAGGGTATTCTTGTCTAGCTTAATAAATTAGAGGCCTCTGGTAGAGTTGTTAATTTACTATTAGATTCGCTTATTAAGGAGTGTAATGTCCTGGCTTTAAGGGTTAAGCTTCTAGGCAGCGAAGGAGAGGTTAAAAGCAGCTTCTAGTTGTAAGACTGTCGCCAGGTAGGCCCTACGTACTCGTTAGGCTATGTACTAGTCTCTAATTAAGGCACTCTGGCGAACGTTGCTCTAGGAGCTTACTAGGTTTATTAGTAAAGTGCTTACTAGCTTTAAGTTCTTAGTATAGCCTTCCTGGGTCAAGAGTATTAAGCTGTTTAGTTAGAGAGTGACTTTGCTGCTATTAAACTTAAGTAGGTGCTCGCTAGTAAGTTGCTCCCTGGGTTTCGAAATAAATTTAGCTTTCTTTAATTCCTTCTCTTTAGCTGTAGTAAACCCTGGGTTTGCTAGTATTAAAGTGTTGTCGGTCTAAAGGCTAACAATTCTAAATTAGTCTAGCGTGCTAATAGAGAGTAGGCAGGGGTTGTATGTAGATTGAGCTATATATAGCTTCTCGAGGTAGTAATTGTAGTAGGTGCTAAACTAGTGGTTTCTAGCTTCAGGTATACTATAGAGTAGTTTTATAACTTTGAGGTAGATACTACTCTACTAGAAGACTTCTTGTAGTAAGTATATATAAAAATCCCGGTTTAGCTTTGTAGTTAACTAAGTATATACCTAAGTAATATCTCTTAGGTAGACATTTAACTCTAGGCATATTATAGCTAACGTAGTTTATTAGGACCCTGTGTATATTAGGACCCTGTGTACTTTTGCCGACTCTCTAACTCTATTATTTTGACACGTGTTTTTTACTCTTTCTAATAGAGGTACAAACTCAAGAAGCACGTATTATTTTAGCTATTAAAGCTATTTAAACCTTAAAAAGAAAACTAAGTTGTTGAAAAGCTACAAAAATCTATAAAGTTCCTAAATCTATACTTTGCCTTAGAATAAACAGCTATATTCTACTCTTCGATTGTTGGCCAGCAAATATAAATTTAACTGAGTTAGAGAAGGAGGTTATTATTTGATATATACTTAATTTAGATATAAGAGGCTTTGCACCCTAGCTAGCTAGTGTAGAAGATATAGTAAATTATATCCTTGAATTACAGGGGAGAGATATGTTAAGAAGCTCTGGGTACATTGATTTATACAACAATAACTAGCTATAAAGATATGTTTTAATTATGTTTACAACTTCCAAAGAGCCTTATGCAAAGATTCTAAGCTTATTAGTACATGGTTTTAACTGGTAGAGAAAATAAGGGCAAAATATAGTATTCTAGACTATGATTTTTGGAATTTCGACAAAACTAGCTTTATAATAGACATGATTACTCCTTCTATAGTTGTTATATATATAGATTAACATAGCAGAGGCAAGGCAGTTCAGCCAGGCAATCGAGAATAAGCTACTGTAATTGCTTGTATCAACGGCGAAGGTAGGAGTATTCCTCTATTTTTAGTAGTAAAGGAGAAATGCTACCTCTCAAGCTAGTATACTAAGGGCAGCCTTCTGTACAACTAGGTTATTAAACTAACAATCAATAACTAGACAAATAATGAGACAGGTCTAGAATAGCTTAAGTACTTTAATAAGTATACTTCTACTCAAGCAAAGGGTCTATATTAAATGCTTGTCCTTAATAGGCATGAGAGTTATAAATCAGCTGAATTCTAAGAGTACTATAAGGTATATAATATTATTACTCTTAGACTACCTCCTCACTCTTCTCATTTAACTTAGTCACTTAATGTTAGGTGTTTTAGTGTCTTAAAACAGGTATATAGTTAACAAATTAAGACTTTTATTAAAGCTTATATTAACTATATTACAAAGGTTAAGTTCTTTCTCGCCTTTAAAGCAGCCTATACAGAATCAATAATAGCCTAAAACACTTAAGCTAGATTCCGTAGGGCTGGCTTAGTACCTTTTAATCTATAGGCTGTGATTTCAAAGCTTGATGTAAAGTTACAGACGCTAACCTCTACTAGGCCCCCCTCTATCGACGCTAACCCTTAGGTCTCTTAGACTCCTTACAACTCTGCTAAAGCTCTTTTACAAACAACTCTTGTAAAGAACTAGATTGCTAGTTACTAAGGAAGCTCGCTAATACTAATTTTCTAGACAGTTGTTATATTAGTGAAAGGTATAGAGTAATTAGCTTATAAAGTAACTCTTTTAACAGCTAAGGTATATATACTTTAAGTAGTAAATAAAGCTCTTAGCAAACATTGTAGAGCCAGGAAGACTTATGTACGTTAAGGCAGTGCACTTACTATAGAGGATATATAGAATATTCTAGCACAGAAAGACACAGATAAGTAGGTTCGACGTAATATACATATAGAGGAGAGTAATCGAAAGGTAGAACAATTAACTAGTAGGCGCTGTAACACTTGTAGAAAAGCTAGTTATAATGTACAAGCTTGTTAAGTAGATGTAGATATATCTAGTTTATTAGATTCTTAGTAGTTTTAGTTAAATTTATATATTATAGTTGTTTAATTATATTTTAAAGTAGTAGAGAAGTAGGAATGTACACAGGGTCCTAATATACGCAGGGTTCTAATAAACCACGTTATAGCAAGTATAATTCACTAGCTTACTTATTAAATTGTAGGTAATTGAGTCAGGACTTGAGATTTATTTTTATTGTTATATACTTAGATAACAAGTCTTGATTTCTTATATACCTTATTTGTGCCCTTGTTTTTAATGCTGTCTACGAACCTTGAATTAAATATTCTAGTGTCTTCTAGTAGGTTACATGACAGGATATATTCAAAGACTTCACGTCTAATTAATTCGTTGACTTCTTGTTGCTAAGAGTACTTAAATTAACTAAAAGCAGAGACAGTGAAAGTAGTGTCTTTAGTGAAATAGACGTTGATATTCAAGGTACTTAGTTGCTTTCGTAGTCTCCCTGGGCCACGCTTTAGAGGCTGGCTATAGAGTTGTTCTTGTAGCTGCCTTTGATTTTGAGTCTTTGATAGCCTGTCTAGGCCACGCCTTGGCTAAATAACTTTAGGTGACGTAGGTAGCTGAAATTCCTTATAGTCTTCAGGTTTTTCATAGTTCTCAGGTTCCTGGGTAGCTGGTAGCGTCTGGAAGTCTAGGTCTATAAGGTAGGGTTTTACTACTATAGAGCGGAATTTTGTAGGTTCGCTTAGAAGTTTAATAATACACTTCTCATTTTCTATTCCTACAAGCGTAAAGGGGCCAGTCTACTTCTCAGGTTCACGCTACACAAGTACATCTAAATTAAGGAGCAGATCTTTGAGTAGGCTATTAGTAGAGCTATTGCGCTAATTAAGAGCATCGTTGATTTAGCGTTTTGCTTAGAGTTTACATAGCTCCTCTATAGCCTTCTTGAGTATGCCTGAGCACTAGCTAATAGAGGGTGAGAGAGCGTTAAGTTTACTTATATATAGATAAGCGCCAAATACAAGTAGAGTAGGCACAAGGCTGTCAGGTCCTACTATATCGTTGATTGCCTTAAAAGTCATTTAGAGGGCTGTGTCTTTAGCAAGGTCAGGGAGCTCCTTAGTTATAATTAAGTATACTCTCCTAAGTAGACTATAGTAGCGCTTAACTATCCCAATGGAGTTGTAGGCCTCTACAGGTATAACTTTAGTATAAATTCCTATAGAACCTATATATTGCTTGAATTCCTTGCTTATAAAGTTCTTGCCAGTATTATAAGTAATTAAATCTAGGGGTCCTAGGTAGGTGTTGACCTAGTACTCTTAGAGTTTTTCCTATATATGCTTAGCTGAGATCTAGCGTAGCTACTTACCTACTTAGAAGCAGGTACACTTATCTACTACATATAATAGAGGCTAGCTGTTAATATATATAATGTCAACATATATATTATAATTAAATTCAACATTATTATAGAGTGTAAACTAGAAGCGGCCAGGGGATTTTCTATGCTTTTAGCAGTAGTAGTAGTACTTATTTAGGTACTTGAGTACATCTAAATTAACATCGTGGCTAGCACGCTCTAGTAGAAGCTGGAGGTAGTTAATAGATAAGTGTCTAAAGTACCTATAGAGTCGGCGAATTTCAGTCTCTGTAAGCTAGCTTAGGAACTCCTGTAGAAAGAAGCCTAATAACTCTCTCTAAAGTAGAAAGAGGTACTTAAAGTAACGTATAACTAACACTTCGCCTTGTAGAGAAATAAGTATGTTTTTCAGGTTATTAAAGTAGACGCCTAGTTTGTCTATGTCTGCCAAGTAAAGCAGGAAGAGAGTGTCTGTCTAGAGTACGTGGAATTTAATTAGACTAATAGATGAATTAACATATATTAAGCCTAAGAAGGCTACTACTCTAATTCCAAACTTAACAGTTACTTTGCTCTTTAAGGCTGTAGTAATAGAAGTGTTCTAAATTAAGTTGTACGCTAGGTACTAGTTATAGCCTATAGTTGATTTCAGGGCTGCTTCTGTATTAATTATAATACTAAAGAAGTAGCTAGAGTTATAGCGTTTAACTCTAGTAGCTATTAGAGCCTCGGTTTCTTCTTTAGTAGTAGTAGGTTATAAGCTAGTAAGGGCATAAAAGCAGGCTGTCTCAGAGAGCTTAGTTGTAATATTTATAGTATTTGTTGTTGTAATTTCGCTAAGTAAAGTTAGGAAATTTTCACTCTTGCTCTTACTCTCTTTAAGCTCAGGAGTCGAAAATTCTTAATCTTTGTTATTAAGTACAGTAGCTTAAAAGGCTTTGTTGTAATTATGTTCTTCTTCTTTATACTCTAGGATATATTACCTAAAGGACTTTTCAAAGGTAGGCTCATTGAATTCACCTCTGAGGTTACTCTAATATCTTGCTCTAAAGCAATCCCTGGCTTAGTTGCGCTTACGCTTAGAGTAGTTTATTGACTAGCAGCTCTACTTCTTGTAAACAAAGCATTACATTTAACTATTGTTTCTACAGTAACTACGTCTCTGGCTAGTACATAGGTTACTATATATAGATTAAAACCTATAATCTATTATATAGGTTGCTGCTAGGTTGACAGTAGTAGTACTATAGACGTGCTCATAAGTAGTAATTAAGGTTTTGAGAGCACTAATAGTAGCTGATAACAGAGAAGGTAACAGTAAGGCAGAGTATATAATCTAGCATTTAGAGGCGTTCTTACAAGCGAGTACAAGCTTGTTTGAGAAGAAGAAGTTAGTTTAGAGATCCTAGGTAAGTCTATAACAGAGTACTTGAAGTCTAGCTACTAGGAGTTAAAAAGATTAAGTAGTTGTCTTGTCTAGGTTCTAGGATTTAACAAGGTTAAGACTTAGGTTGTTTCATTCTATGAGTATAGCCTGCTTATAGCTTGCGTCCTTAAAATGTTCCTAAATAGCACAGCAGAGGTCTTAAAAAGGCAGGTTAGTAGTAGCAAGAGTAGTGTAATAAAAATCCAAAGCCAAGCCCTTGAGTATAATAGGCAGAGCTTTTGCGTAGGCTATATCAGGTACGTTACACCTAATGTAAACATTAGAGAGAATAGTGATTTTGAGTCCAAAATTATCGCTAGTACCTCTATATCTTATGTCGTCTGTATAGGTTTTTGCTACGTTTGTTAATTCTCGTCTATACCCTGGCTTTACTTGTAATTAGGTATAAGGTAGCTGCTACAGTTATACAGGAGGTACAAGAGGTACTGGAGGCGTAGGTAGTACAGAGAGTACAGAGAGTATAGTGCTACTACTAGTTGCCTGAGCAGCTAGGGCTTGTTGAAACAGAGAGGGATTTATCTCTGTCTAAGATTACTAGAACTAGTATAAGGTAGAGAAGTTTATACGTTGATTTAGCTAAGAGGCAGGGTTTGAAGAGTTTATGTTTTGTTAAGTGTTTTAAGGCATCTAAGAGAAGCTTTGAGAGGTACTTTAAGTAATAGCCTAGAGAGTACTTTAAGAATTACCTTAAGGAGTACCTTAAGGTTAAGCTTCTTAAGGTTGAGCAGGTTAAAAAGAATCCCTGTATTAAAAGAAGAGGTTGTACATTGTCTTATGTCGTCGATTAAACCTTGTTGAATTTATGTCTCTATTCTTTATAATAGCTAATATTTCTGTGTCTGTCTATTCAACTAGGTTAACCTCCTTGAGTGTGTTAACAAGTACTGTAGCTATATATACTTTCTTACTGTCTATCTCAATCTATATACCTTAATAACAAAGTGTCTTGTGTAGCTTAGTGACTTAGGATCTGTTAGCTGTTGTAAAGTAATCTTTATTCCAGCCTTTAAAGTCTTCTTGAAAAGTAGTCTAAAGTACTTTATCATTGTCTTCTATCTAGTTGTATTTGTTAATATACTTAGCAACAAACTTTATAAGGTCATCCTTACTAAGCTCTCTTAGTGGCTCTATTAGTTCAGCTATATTATGACTAAGCAAGGTTAGGTAGAGGTTTAAGAGTAGAGTATAGAAGTGTAGAAAGCCTTGGATTCCAGCTCTTCTAAGGTTCGAGGATATTTGCAAAGTCGAAGTAAGAGGTAAATTCACTAAATATTGTAAGAGTGTAGTAAGGGTGAGAATAAGAGTATAAGAGTACTAACAGTAATCAGGTCGCAAGTGTTTAGTCTTTGCAATTCTAGTACTTCTAGAACTCGATCTAAGAAGGCGCTCTATATATACTTATTGTAGTAGTAAAGTATAAATCCACAGTCTAAGAGAGAGACTTTACTCTTTAAGTTATAATACTACTATACTACATTAACATATACTATAATCCGAGAAGAGGTAGAGGTAGTTAACAAGTATATCTAATCTATACACGCTCACTGATTAGTATTAGTATAACTTAGTAGTTATAAAGTATAATACAATAAGTAGTTGTATTCCTATATCTTTATTACATAAAGAGTAAAGTGTAACGAAACTTACTTCTGTACTGAAAGTAACAAAGGTAACTTAAGTCTCGAAGGTTGTTATATAGATAAGAGGTCTAGATGTGCTAGGTGTTTACTTAAAGGTAAACTTTGTTACTTAAACTTAAGATATCAAAACAAGATATATTAAAAACTAAAGTAAAGTTAAGCATAAAGCTTCTATCTAAAGGCAGACATACTAGTTATATATAGAACCTTTATTCCTGAAATGTTAACAATGTTACCTTGTAACTTTGTTAAATGTTGACTTGTTGACTAGGCGAGAAGTTAACCTACATTATGTTATATAATAGTAACCAAAGGAAATCCTTGGATTAGCTAGCTACTCTAGCTAATCCTATAACCTATATCTACTTAATAGTATCTTGTTCTGTTAGAACGCTGTCTAGACTTACTTATTATGTACTAACATGTGATTTGTGACACTATCTTCTTCTTAGCCTAGTATACCCCTACACTTAAGTATAACCTAAGAAATATCGTTAGAAGGCTAACAGCCTTCTCTTCTTTTCATTATGCTACCTAAACAACTAAACAACTGAAGTAGTAGACTTCTTGGTAACACTATTAAAAAGACTAGTCGCAGAAACATAGCTCCTTGTTCTAGATGTAAAAAGAGTAGTCAATCCTATGTTGTGCCTTATAACTAAAAACACTTATGCTATGCTAAGTATACTTGTCAAGGAAAGACTTGTGATGTCTAACAAGTTAATTAAATGCCTTTAGTCCTAGACTAGGAGTCTTTAGAGGCGAAGCAACAGAAGCTGTAGTCCGCCTAAGACGAAGCCCTACGAGCCTAGTAGGAGGCTATTGCTAAGGTTCTCTGAATTAGCAAGGAGGAAGAATTCCTTGATGCCAAAGAGCAGAGAATAATAGTAGCTAGTCTTAACTTACTTAATGAGTTAGATGCTGCTAAAGAGTTGGAAAGGAAAGAAAAGAAGGAACAGGAAGCGAAAGACAGAAGAGAGGAAGAAGCTGCCAGGCTGGCGGCCCTTTCTACTCCTGACTCCCTTGACCTAGGTCTTGACCCAGCCTTCTTTGCGTCTTTTCCAGCTGACTACAAGATGTAGGCAACTCTAGGTTTCAGTAGTAGAACTCCTAAAGTTCTACTTAGCACTAGTTAAGATTTCCCTTTAGTTCCTAAGTGTTTTCTAAATGTAGGTAATCTAACTACTTAATTAAGTACTTAACCTGTCCTCTGACAACCTTATAGTCAAGAATTCTTTTGACTTTATATTCTGTATTAGGGTTGACAGGTTGGATTTCTGTGAGTAGAGCTAGTAGTACTCCTAGGGATACTAGTTTAAGCAAGGATATATAGAATACTAGATAGATATTTATAGTTTTTAGTAGTATAAGTTTATAATTCAAAGGTCCTTTAACGTGTTTGATTTTAAATAGCTTAAGTTTTTTGTGGTCTAGTTTATTACTTAGTCTTTTAGTGTTAATGTTTTTTCTAACTAAATAGACTTTATCTCCCTCTTTTAACGTTAGCTCCTGACTATGTTGTTTGTTGTAGTAGTATGTGTTACGTTCTACTATAAACTAAAGTTACTCTACAAGCTTTTTGTGTAATTCCCTGAGTTTATAGTCCTTTAGTCCTACTTTGTTATTATTGACAGTACTCTGTAATAGGTCTTGATAAGTAACTAATTTATATCTATAGTTAGTATAGAATAATGTAACAAGTATAGTTTCTGTTGTTAAACTATTATAGGTAAACTATACTAATAGTAGAAGTTTAACCTAGTTATCTTGTTTATAGTTTATATAATATCTTAAGTATGCTTTGATAACTTAATTCATTTGTTTAGTACCTCTATTTGTCTAAGAGTGGAAAGCTGTTAATAGCTTTCTTTTTACACCTAGACGCTCTGTAAGAGCTGTCTAGAATTTTAAGGTAAAGAGTTTATCTCTGTTAGAGATTATTTCTTCTAGTATACTATGTAAAGCAACTACTTCCTACAGGAATACATAGGCTAAGTGTTCTGCTATACTTACTTCTATATATAGTACAAGTACTATATACTTTGTGAGTTATTTAACAATAACTAGGATTGAGTTATATATAACTTCTGTTATTAGGTCTTTGGATTTTAGTAGCTTGACTATAAAATTCTATGATATAGATCTCCAAGGTATCTGTAGTATTAGAGTAGTACTTATCTGTCTATAAGGTACATAGTAGAAAGCCTTGTTCCTAGTACAGGTATTACACTCTGCTATTACTTCCTTGACTACTACTAATAGACAATCAACATAGTAGTGTTACTTGACTCGCTAGAGGGTTCGTTGAACTCTCTAGTAACTATATGCCAGGGCTGTATAGTACTCTTTGACAAATTCTTTAGCGTAGGATTTAGGGACATATAACCTTCTGTTAGTATACTGTTCTTTGTTATTTTGTCCTTGCTTAGCTAGAGCTAGCTACTCTAATTCCTAGGCTTCCTAGATTTTCTTTGTCTAAGGGTTGTTAGTTTCTATTACTACTATCTTGTGTATAGCTAGTGCTAGGTCTCTATTTTCTAGAGTCTTTAAGATTATAATCTTTTTATACTCTTTATTTCCTTTATAACCAGGTTAACGGCTCAAAGCGTCTACTTATGAATTATTAGTTCCTTTGATATAGTGAATCAATATATTAAATCTAGCAAGGGTTTGTGACTACCTAGCAAGGTGTCTGTTGCTAAGCTCTTTTGTTGTTGTAAATGTCTTAAGGTTCTTATAATTAGTGAGAATTAATACCTAGTACTTTATACTCTATAGGTAGATCCTTTAATGTTCTAAAGCTAAGACTATAGCGAGAAGCTCTTTCTTATAGATGCTATAGTTTTGCTAAGCTAAATCTAGTGTTTTAGAGAAGTATATTACAGGCATAAGTTTCCCCTTGTTATTTAGTTAAAGATATACAGCAGTAACTACTATATTAGAAGCATCTGTCTCTATAGTACTTGGTTTGTTAGCATTATAGTTCCTGAGGATTAGTTTCTTAGTAAACCTCTTTTTTATTACTTGAAATATAGCTTTAACAACCTTGTTCTACACAAAAGGAACATCCTTTTTTGTGAGATTTATTATAGGTTTTAAGATACTAGTATAGTCTCTAATAAATTGTTAATAGAAGTTAGCAAATCCTTAGAAGGATTAGATGTCTTTTATGTTCTCTAGTGACTTCTATTCTAGAATTACTCTAACTTTCTTAGGGTCTACTTTCATTTGTCTAGGAGTAATAGTGTACTCTAGAAAGATAGTACAAGTTACTCTAAACTTATATTTTGAAAGTTTAAGGCAAGAGTCTACTATTGCAAGCTGTTATAGGACTTCCTTAACATGTCTCTTATAGTCCTCTAACTTTTCTGAAAACAAAAGAATATTATCTAGGTAACAGATAACAGTTATTCCTAGAAGATCCTTAAGTATTTTGTTGTTTTATCTCTAACAAGTAGTAGGTGTGTTAGTTAGACTAAATAGTATTACTGTGTACTTGTAGAGGCCTAATAGTAAGACAAAGGCTGTCTTCTATTTGTTCCCTTGCTTAATTTATATTAAGCTAAAGGCATTTCACTAGTTAAGTTTAGTGAATATCCTAGTCTTTCCTAACTTGTCCTACAAGTACTAGCCTTCTAGCAATAAGTAAGTGTCCTTAACTGTTGCCTTGTTAACGTCTCTGTAGTTAACACAAACTCTTCTATTTAGATCGTCCTTCTTAAATACAATAAGTATATTAGAAGCAGCTAGCGAATCTGATTTTTAGATGTATTCTTTCTAAATTCCTTCTTATATATACTTCTTGAGAAGCTGTAAGTTCCTCTAATTATAAGGTCAAAGCTTCTACTTCTTAAGGTTATAACTCTCTCTTAATTTGATCTCATAATCCTATAGTTAATGTTTAGAGAGAGTACACATGTCCTCTAGGTTGTCAAACAACTCTATAAATTCCTTATACTACATAGGTATTATGTTATCAGTAGTCTAGCTAACCTATAGAGGACTCTAGGCTAGGTGTTCTAGCACTTTAGAAGAGGTAGCACTAACCTTCTTCTAGCCTTGCAGTCACAACTACATATAGTTACATTAACTGAAAGTAATACTATGTTTCTTCTAGTTAATGTCTAGATTATATTCTTGAATCTAGAGTATACTAAGTATTACTTTCTTGTTCTCTATCTTAACAACATTAAATTATATATCTAAACAGTGTTCGTTAATAGTAGTTTTTGTAGAGATAGTTTACTAGTTAATAACTCTGTTTTAGTAAGCAACATTAGTCCTGTTAACAACACTTAAGATGTAGAGTAAAGTTTTCTTAACTAGAATATTAAGCCTTTTATAGGCTTTCAGGGATATAAAATTGCTTGTTACTCTAGAATCAATTATAACTTGTAATTTCTTTCCTCTAATAGTTATAATTACATAAAATTAACTTTCTCCTAAAGTAGTATGTAATTCTAGTCTAATATAGTAAATGTCGAACATCTTGTTCTTAGCATTGTTAAGCTAGGCTATAGTATTCTAAGCTCATAGAAAGAATATAACCTTTTCTTAGTCTATATATACTACTTTACATATCTGTTAATATTCTACTCCTGTCTAATAGTCTAGCAGTGTTCCTGTAAACTATTTGTTTAAAGTCTAGTTAGATGTCAGTTGTAGTTAGTAGTATACTTATTCTACTGTAGAGAGACCTAGGGTCTAAGTAGCCTAAAGTTCCCTTTCTACTAGATAGTAGAATTCTATAGATAGTAGTGTTTCGTTGTAGTCTATAGTGAAATTATATTCTTTCTTTTCCCTAGAGATGTATCTAGAACCTTTGTGTCTAAAGTAGATATAACCTACCTAATTATTATTGATAACATACTATTAGAGAGGAATAGAATCATGCTCTATAGTAGTATATAGAGACTAAAAGTCTAGCCTTTTACTCTTTATATCTACCTAACAATTCCCTCTCTTATAGGTTCTAATAAAGACCTATGTATCTCTAACCTAGGGTTCTCTACTCTAATCATTTCTACTAGATAATTCTAATAACTTAGAGAACTCTTCCTCTAAAGTACTAGCTAGTGATTTGTAAGTAGCCTACAATAGTAACTTATACTTATTCTCTAAGCAAGTGTTGTAGTATTGTTTAAGGATAGAATTATTTTCTTCTTTAACCTAAGTTTTATACCTATATGCTTTTAATTCTTTATTAGAGAGCTCTTGTGTTTCCAGTAATACTACCTCTTTTTAGAAGGTAGCATTAACTTATTTTCTCTTGTTAGCTTACTTCTTCAAGCTACATTCGTTTGCTCTATAGCCTGACTAGCTACATGAGTAGTATAAATTCTGCTTGTATTAGTAGTTCTGTTCTTCTTAGGAAAGTTTCTTTCCCTTAAAAGATTTCTTCTAGGCAGCGTTCACTTTACTATTATTCTACTAGCTATTATACTTGCTCTTACTCCTGTTCTTATTCTAACTTCTACTTCCTTAAATAGATTTTCTAAATTCCTACAGACAGTTATCTAATTAGATAACACTACTAATTATACTACTAATGTTAGTGAAAATTATGTTCTGTTTTACTATTTCTTCTTAGAGGTGTACCTTTAATCCTCTACAGAAGAGTTCTATAAGAGCAAGGGCGTCTTATCTAGACTTGTTTCTATACTGTTAGAAATTATTAGTGTAACTAATAGCTGATCCTGTCTATTTTAGGTCTAAAAGCTTTTATACAACTGTTTAGATTACGTTGAAATCTCTAAATACCTTCCTAATTACTACTTTAAATCCTCTAAAAGATTTAAACATTATCTAAGTGTCTCTTATTAATCTATTATTGTCTTTGTATACAAAGAAGTCCTTAAGGTAGAGTTAGGCCTAGTCTAATATAGCTTCTCTTAGATAAGAGATTGCAAAGATTAATTGTGAGTTATAGTTATTAGTAAACTTGTCTATGTTGAAGTTAAAGTAGATGTTTATCTAGAGAAGAAATAACTTAAGTTTGTTTCTCTTTCTATAGTATATATCTAGGAGCTTGACTTAGATAGTCTTAAGTACTTTAACCTTAAATAGTTCAGGTACATTAGGCATGCTAGCGTTGTTGTAGTTAGAGTCTACTAGTGCTGGTTCATCGTCTAGTAGTAGTATAGTAGAGGTGGCCCAGGGTTAAGTCCTCTTAGCACTGCTAGAGAAGGTCAATAAGTTAGTTTAGCTAGTGTTAGAACTAGCTATAGTAGGCTTTAGTAGAGTTAGAGCTATAGTAACTAAACTTCTAAGTAGATACTTAAAGTATAACAAAACTCACTTCTATACTAAAAGTAATAAAGGTAACTTAAGTCTCAAAGGTTGTTATATAGATAAGAGGTCTAGATATACTAGGTGTTTACTTAAAGGTAAACTTTATTACTTAAACTCAAGATATTAAAACAAGATATATTAAAAACTAAAGTAAAGTTAAGTATAAAGCTTCTATCTAAAGGTAGATGTACTAGTTATATATAGAACCTTTATTCCTGAAATGTCGACAATGTTACCTTATAACTTTGTTAAATGTTAACTTGTTAACTAAGCAAGAAGTTGACCTATATTATATTATGTAATAGTAACTAAAGGAAATCCTTAGATCGGCTAGCTACTCTAGCTAATCCTATAACCTATATCTACTTAATAGTATCTTGTCCTGTCAGAACGCCGTCTGGACTTACTCATCATGTGCTGACACGTGATTCGTGACATAAAGGTAAAGAGAGGTTAAATCCTGTGAGCTTAAGTATATAAGTAGCAAGCTACTTACATAAGCCTAAGCATGTAAATTAACTAAGCTGTTATAGAAGGTACTATTTACTAAGAATATATAACAACAATTATAAAGCCTGTCTTATTAAAGTTATAGAAGTTAGAGTCTGTAACTCTATATTTTACTCTTATATTCTCTACTAGCTAGAACTATATACCTAGTACGTTAGAATCTTCGCATAAGGCTCTCTAGAAGTTATAAACGTAATTAAAACATGTCTTAAGGTCTAGTTGTTGTTGTATAAATTAATAGGCCTAGAGCTTACTAATATATCTTCTCCTCTATAATTCAAGAATAAAATTAGCTATATCTTCTATACTAGCAACCTAGGGCATAAATTCTCTAGAATCTATATTAAGTATATACTAAATAATTACTTCCTCTTCTAACTTAGTTAACTTATAACAATTAGCTTAAGAATCAGGGCAGTAGGTTTAGCTAGCTATTCTGTTAGAAAGAGTTATATATAGTACTTTGTAGATCTTTGCTATAGAGTGTTTACTTAGTTTTTTAGACAACTAAATAGCCTTAATAGCTAGAGTAATTCACACTTCTTGAGTTTGAATTTCTATAGTAAATAGTTAAAGAAAACATATATTAAAGTTTTAAGAGATAGTGCTAAGGAAAAGTAATTAACTTAGTAATATAATTAACTTACTAATAAACTACGTTATATATAAAGTACCTTAGGAATTAATTAATATAAGTAGCTAGAGGTTTTTTAATAGTATTATTATAATATATTTAAAGTTATAGTATTATCGCGTTTTAGTAATTAACTTACTTAAGTAATTAGCTTACCTGGGAAATATATTAGTCTTTACTTATATATACTAATATAGAATAATTTAAAGTATTATCTCTTGTATTCTAGTAGTTAGCTATTTCAAACTCTACGAATAGTATTATATAAATATAAATTACAAGATAGATATAGATTTCTTTAGTATAAGTAGAGTACTATTTATTTACTCTAGAGTATTTAGGCAATAGGCTAAGCTAGCTTAGTATATACTGATTTATATGCTGAACTATTGTCTCTACTATTTCTGAATTATAATATAGAGTAAACAAGGTAATAGAGTTATTTGGAAAAGCATTGTCTAGTAGGTTAACCTTAAACTACTTTTGCTTTAATTGCATAGGCTTAAAGTAGGTACCGGCTTTTCGAGTATAGGAACATTCAGTCAGAGGGTCCCTTTATCGGTTGTATCAAATCTTGTGGCTTCAGGCATCTTGGTTGTTGTACAATTGAGGCTAAAAGTTGAACATATGTCTTTTTATTTGGTGTTCAGACCCCTGTAGGTGTTATGCCTCAGGCAACAATGGGGTTTCTGGTATCAAAATCCGCATTCCTGCAAGTTTCACCTCGAGTCTTGCAACACTACTGCCTACGTTACCTGGAATATTTCGGCGATCTTTGCCCCTATTTTGATCCAAAGTCACATAGCATTTATGAAAAGGAGTCAGAACTCGCAAAAGATTATGCGTTCTAAAGGCCCTTGATTTTTCGAAGCTTTCTAGTACAATGTTGTTTGAGACGTTTCTCATAATGATCAGGTGTTTTCGCGTTCATCACGTGTACATTTCTAATTGAATATTGTTCATCCTACCCACATTCAGATAACAAGTGCAACAGAACTCCACCCCAAAGTTGTTAATATCTACGAAAGATCTTACTAGGACACCAACCACCAGATGATGCACCAAATGTGTCAATATGCAGGTCCACCGCCGAAAACGACCACACATCAACCATCCTCCCATCATCCGAAGAATTCGTCGAGCAAGATGAATCCGATCCAGGTAAAGCTACCTGCTCACGCGGTCTAACCTCAATATCCTCTCGTTCGCACTCCAAATGACTCGAGATACAAGTTGCACACGGAGAATTCGAATCGCATTTCACTTTCCGCCGTCTGCAACTCTCGCAAGCTTTCAAGGTCCGCTTGGGTTGACCCGGATTGGTATGCAAGGCCATATGCCTTTTAAGAATATCACTGCAGCATCCATCAGTACTCAACACATAGAAAACTCGTGTTCCGAAGTCTTTACCTTCGAGAGAATGCCTGTGGGCAAACAGGGCAGGGGTGTGGTTTGATAGAACTATGCCCCTGTTCGTGTCGTGTGAGGTGCTCACGTCGGAGAAATATCTTGGAGCAGGAGGGATGAGAACATTGGAATTGTGGTGTATCTATCCACTTGCTTCCGTTCTGTGGATTCATCATTTTGTTGTATCGGGTTGGGGTGGATGAGAGTGTGATGTTTTGCGGTGGTGAGATTTATAGCCGCGGGAGCAGGTGGGATGGCGGCGTAAATATCGCTCCGGTTTAGAGGCACATTTTACTTGTGCAGTCGGAACAAGTGGGATGGCAATGTGAGAGCTATGAATGGTATACTCACTCAGGATTTTTGTTTCTTTGATTCAAATTGATTCGGTAGAATATGCAGCCGTTATTACAGGTGAAATTGCGAGGAATGGCGTTCATATAAGATGGTCTCTGTGCTGCTTGGAATCCAACCAGACAAGAGATTCCCTCTTCTCTTGGAATTTGGTTACTTAACGAGAACAAAGTATCTTAGAAATATCAATACCATGTCGAAAAAGCTTCTCATCATCGGCGGTACAGGCCACCAAGGCAGCGAAGTCCTTCGAGCCCTCCACGAAGACACATCACTCACCAGCACCAAAACAAAAATATACGCAGGCTACCACAAACCCTCCTCAGCCACAACTCTCCGCGCCAAATACCCATCCATCAACTTAGTCCAAGGCGACATGAACAACCCAACCGCCATCTTCCGCGCCATCCCCGCTCCCGACGTTTTCTATTTCATGACCATAAGCGAAGGAAAAGGCGAAGTAAAGCAAGGCACAGCCCTCATCAGCGCAGCTGTATCAGCCGGTACAAAACACATAGTCATGAGCAGCATTGATCGTGGGCCAGGTGGTAATGTTTGATCTGGAGTCGAAATCCGGGATACCAAGCACGAGATTGAAGCTTTCCTCCGTACGCAAAGCACTGTCACATACACTATCATCAGATCAGCAGGTTTCCTAGAGAACTTATTAATGAATTTTATCAGTTCAATCTACGCGAGCGTTTGGCGGGAAAGCGGTGCGAAGATGGCACTTGTTTCCACAAAGGATATCGGAAATACGGTTGCGAAAGTCATGGTTGCACCGGAAAACTATCGTAATGTTGAGTTTAATATTGCGGGTGATAATTTGACGTATGAACAGGCGAGTGTTATTTTTGCAAAGGTGACTGGGAGTAAGAAGTTGCCGGCTGCGAATAAGTATCTTACGTCGACTCTTGTGGCGATGATGAAGGATTTGAAACAGATGGTGGTGTTTTATAAGGAGAAGGGGACTGGGGCGACGGTGGATTCTGAGTTGATGGATTGGGCGACTTATGTACGGCAGAGTGGTTACATGAAGTCTTGAATTCTGATGGAGGGGACCGGATGTGGAAAATGATTTTCTGATGGGGTTCATATAGGCGTTTTGGGGCGTAGGAAAAACTTTGCTGGTCTCCAAACATTCCACTAATTAACTGTCTCTTCTTCGTCTCGAGTTTCTCACCCCGAAGTAATCCAATCCATCCATCTTTCCTCCTCATCAAATCTCATCCTCTTCATCATCGAAATCCTCGCGGTCCTCATCTCCCATATCATACAAAATTCTCCCCCCTTCACCAGCACCACTTCCACCCCCATCCTTCTGCGCGTCAAAATACGGAAGTACAACATTCTCCCGATCCCGTTTTTGCTTTTCCGTCAATCCCAAGTTGAAAGTCATAGCCATATCCTCGGGATCCTCTCCCTCGCCTGAAGTAGCTTCAGACACAATAGGAGCGGCGTAAAGGGGATGCTCATCTAACAAGATAACTTCCGGGACCATAGCTTTCGTGGTCGTTGAGAAGCTAGGAATGAGAACGAATTCCTCGATAATTCCTCTACCGGAGCGACGGCGTAATTCTGCGTGGATGACGACACCATTTTCTGCATTGGAAGCCTTTGAGTTGTTTGTGAGAGAGATGAGGGCTCCTTCTGGGAGGGAAGAAAGTCCGAACGAAGGGGCTTGGAGACTTTTATCTCGGGCCCGTTTTTGGGCGAGGACTTGGGGGAGAGTAGAGAGGGTGAGGATACTGGTTGAGAGGTAGGTGAGGGTCGTCAGTGGATGTGGGGTGTAGAGTGTTGTATTTTGGTTGGGAAGAGGGATATCTAGGTGGTACGTTGCCAAAAGAGATATCTGGGGCGTTAGGAGTAGGGAGGAGAGAAAGTTTGAGATGTGAGATGCGTGAAGAGTGCAGAGTGGGGTTAGTGTGTCGATTATGAGGAGTGATTCTAGGACGATGTGTCAGTTGAAACTTCGAAGTTATTACATTCTGGCAAGAGCAGGGATAGAGACTTACTTGGTGGTATGGTAGCTGAAGAAGGGGGAGGCGATTGCGGGATGTGAGAGAGAATTTCGCTTCTTAATGCAACAAGTGCCTTTGAATGAGCTATGATGAAGACATCTGCTTCAAAAGAGAGCTTTTTTCGGAGTGTGGCAAAAGATATGAATATGATTTTAGTCTTTGAAATCTAAGAATATTTGCATTAGAGGTCATCACACGAAAAACCACGTAACACTAATGAGAAAATTGTACAGGAAGAATCTTGAGTCAGAGGAAGTCTGCCACGTGACATGGGCAATAATTCTACCCACGAAGTTCGGACCATAGGAAGAATATGTGTAACTTTTGAGAAGTCATCGCATTTTAGTCTGAGTATAGAAGAGAATTAAGGACAACAAAAAAGTGAAAAGAAAAAGCTCGGACATAGGTACCTTTGCCCTTCTCACAAACTCCCTCGCAACACTCCCACTACTTTGCTCCAAACTATCGACAACCAGCGTGAATGGACTTGCTCCATCTCTCAGATTAAGTAGCTTTTGAATAAGGAGGGCATTATGCGTCCTACGCTGTTGTAATAGTGAAGGTGCCATTTTTTGTGAAGTTGATAACGGATTTTGGTGGGGTCGAGTTGATCAGATAAAACTCAAGTTCAACTCATCCGACACCCGGCCCGAACTCGCAATCTCGGCCCGACTTATAACTTTCTTATTTCTATAAGTTTTATCCTTTTGGTTCGCCATGTACTCCACGTGCATTAGCATACTGAAGTGAGGCGCGTATGAAAAATTTGACGTGTTCTATCGGTCCTGTCTAGGAGAGTACTGTTTTAGTAGTCCTTCTTATTGGTGAGATATACTAGTCTTGCTGTCATCTCACTTAGTTTTCCACCGGAGTTACAACACGTAGACACGTGGAGTGCATGGCGAACCAAAGGGATAGATTTAAAGAGATACTACTATAGATGATAAGGATCGACCCGATTTCTACCTAAGTGATTATAATTAATTGAATTAATTTAAAATTTACTAGCTAGAGAATGGAAATAACGACAGTAGGTAAAGAGATTCACGAGCGTTTCAAAACTTGGAGGCTTAGGAAAAGAAGAATCATTTCAGAAAGCAGTAATAGAGCGAATATTGAAATGAAAATGGAATTCACTCCAAGATGGTGACCCTTGGAAGCGAGGAGGCTGTCACATGAAAGCCCCAGAAATACTTCTGCCTCGCATGACAGGCCCTCATTGAGCCTTGAGAAATACTCGACACTACTTTCTATTCATATTTCCTTCCCCACAACCTTTGTCGCATAACTCCAAGCCAAGCTCATCTCAATCGCAATCATGGCAGACTCATCAAGACGTCCTCGAAGGCTTGATTCCAAGCAAATGTGGGATGAAGCAGACCGTCGCGCACCTATGCCTCTACCTACCCGAGAACGAGACGAGCCACGAAGAGATGACCGCAACGGTCGAGACGACAAGAGAAGATACAGAAGTCGATCACCCCGTCGCGATAACAGAGGTGGTAGAAGAGAAGACAGAGACCGCGGAGGACGAAGAGATGATAGAGATCACCGGGATGGGCCCAGAGACCGAGGTATGTACGCGCCTGCGCTGTTAACTTTACCATGCCCAACCAAACCTGACATTTTACGTTCCGAAGATCATGGGAGGGATTCTCGAGGCGGGAGAGGTGGTAGACGGGAAGATGATAGAAGAGGTGAGAGGGAGGGTGCTAGAGAACGAGGTATGTACGAGCCAGCGGATCTGATTTTGCCATATCGAAGCAGACCTGACACTGTGCGCTACGAAGACCATGGACGGGATGCGAGAGATAAACCACGGGAGGGATCGAGGGATCGAGAGCACAAGAATACAAGGAGTAGAAGCCCGAGGAGAGATCGTCCGAGGGATGGGAGGAGAGATGTTGATAAGGAATTCGACCGCCTGGCTGGGAGGGAGGGGAGGGAGAGGAGGGAGAAGAGCAAGTCTTTAAAGCTTGAGGAGGAAGATGCGAAGAGTCGAACGAATACTCCGCCTGTGAGCTTCAAGGTTGGCGCATCTGGAGCACAGGATCACGATCGGATGGAGATGGACTCAGGCAATGCCAAGCATTCAGCAGATCTCGAGGAGGAAGATAATGACGAGATTGTCATTGAAGACGACGGGATGGCAGCTATGCAGGCTATGATGGGCTTTGGGGGATTCTCAACTACGCAAAACAAAAAGGTTCCTGGCAATGACATTTCTGCGGTTAGAAAGGAGAAGAAAACGGAGTATCGGCAGTACATGAATCGGGTTGGTGGGTTCAATAGGCCATTGAGTCCTACGAGAGATGTTTAGATGTTCAATAGCGAACCGGAAAGTGTTTTTCCTGGACACCTTTCTCTTGGGAGTATGATAATTTTTCCGAAATGGGTGTTTGGCCCAATACCATATCGTTGGTGTAGAATAAATTTGTCAGTCGCAAAGGTTGCGATAGTTATACCCAAAGCTTTCTCAGAAGCTTTAGAGCAGATTTCCATAGCAATGAAGTACCGGCATACAATTTATAATGAGAAGTAATCCATAATTTCCTTTCAATTACGTTTATTTTACTCTGTACCCCTCACACACCCAAAAACGGAGGCAGCCTTCCCGCAGCCTCGCGCTCCAGGCTGAATACGCGGCCTCCAATTCGCCAAAGAATATCCGTCGCAACTGTGTTCTCAAGCTCCAACAAGCTCCCCCCAACTCACTCTCTTGAATCTTTTCCTCCGAGCTCCCATCTCACTCCTGGAGCTCTGGAAACTCGTCTTCTTTCACATTGTACACAACTAAAATGTTGCGGTTCTTGTTAACCGCTTTTGTAGCGGCGGCCTCAGTAGTCGCGGCTGAGGACCCAAGCACTATCCCCTTCAACGAATTCGCCAGGGAAACGAACCAGAGTTTATTGTGGAATCCGTATAGACCGAATGTCTATTTTGGGGTGAGACCTAGGATTCCTAAGAGTTTTGTTGGAGGGTTGATGTGGTCTAAGGTGGATAACTTTCAGGATGTGCAGCATAGTGAGTTTATTACCATTTTTAACTCATATCCTTAAAGAAAGCTTTGGAAGAGCAATTGAAGCATGTTTTTGGTTGGATATATACTAATTGGACGTTTTTGCAGATTTTAGACATACCTGCGAGCAGGGCGATGACATGAAAGGCTATGGTTGGGAGGAATTCGATGCAAGATCTGGAGGACAACAGACGATTTATGATCAGGGGAATGGAATTGATATTACGACTATGTTTGTAAAAATCCCTGGAGGAAGCAATGGGGGAAGCTGGGCTACCCGTGTGCGAGGAGTGGTGAGGAAAGACAACCCACCGGATTTGAAGACTACCGTTATGTTTTATGCTAGTTTGGAAGGACTGGGAAGTTTACAACTCGAGAACAAAAAAGACCCCTTGGGCTACACGGGCGATGTTATATTGGACGGAGACTCTGACGGATTGGGCAAATACAAAGTGGTGGTTACGGCAGGTCGAGGACATCACCCAAAGCACTCGCATCCTTCTTATGATCAAAAACCTTTGGACAGAACAATTGTGCGATCGATTGAAGCGCCAGCAGATATTTTGTGGCAGGTTAAGCCAATCGTTTTCAAGGAGCTCAAAGAGCAAATTGATCTATACTTGGAGGAATTCACACAAGAGAACCCACCTCCACCTCCCCAGGCATACACCATCAGGAATGATGGAGGAACCGGGAACCTACACTTGATCCAGAAAGTCTTTGAAGGAAACTTTGAATTTGACATCATTTTCAACAGTGGTTCAGCACCCAAGGAACTTTTCAGTCAAGATGTTACTGGATACATCAACCAGGCTTCCAAGAACTACTGGGCGAGATTCGTTAGCACTTTCGACCCAAAGCCACCGTTTGATGTTGAGAATTTGCAACGATTTGCTAGTAGTATGTTTGCCAATCTCATTGGTGGTTTGGGATACTTCCAAGGAGACTCTGTTGTTGATCGATCGTATGCCCCCGAGTATGACGAGGAAAACGAGGGCTTCTGGGAAGAAACTGCTGAAGCTCGCGCAAAGCACCAAGAATCTCTCGAGGGACCATCAGAACTCCTCACCACCGTTCCCTCACGACCATTTTTCCCACGAGGATTCCTCTGGGATGAAGGATTCCACTTAATGCCCATTGTGGAATGGGATTTAGATCTTACTCTCGAAATCGTCAAGAGTTGGTTCAATCTCATGGACGAAGATGGATGGATTGGACGTGAGCAAATCCTCGGCGCAGAAGCAAGAAGCAAAGTCCCACAAGAGTTTCAAACTCAATACCCTCATTACGCTAACCCACCTACTCTCTTCTTCATCCTCGATACTTTTGTTAGCAAGCTTGGTTCTCATAATGGCACTACACCTGCTGCAAAAGAGAACCTTAGTGGCCCTCTACTCAACTCTGAGCATCTCAAGAGTAGGGACCTCGCCCTTCATTATCTCGGTGAACTGTATCCTAAGTTGAAGAAGCACTACTACTGGTTCCGCAAAACCCAATCCGGAGATCTCAAGTCTTATGATCGGGAAGCATTTAGTTCCAAAGAGGGCTACAGATGGCGTGGACGCACACCGCAACATATTCTCACCAGTGGTCTTGACGATTATCCACGTCCTCAACCTCCTCACCCTGGGGAGTTGCATGTCGATCTCATCTCTTGGATGGGAATGATGACCAAGTCACTTAAGAACATCGCTTACCTCCTCGCTATTGATGATGATGTTGCGGAACTTACAACTATTGAGACTGCTATTCTGAGAAACATCGATGATCTTCATTGGAGCGAGAAGGAGAAATGTTATTGTGATGCTACGATTGATGATTTTGAGGAGAATGAGTTGGTTTGTCACAAAGGTTACATCTCTCTTTTCCCATTCCTTACGGGTTTGATGGATCCTAAAAGTGAGAAAGTCGGTCACGTTCTCAAGCTCCTTGGTGATAAGGAGGAACTCTGGAGTGAGTTCGGAATCAGAAGTTTGAGTAAGAAAGATAAATTTTATGGGACGGATGAGAATTATTGGCGAGGACCGATTTGGATGAATATGAACTACCTCGCCGTCGTTCAACTTCTTGTACGTCTCCCTTCCCTCTTCCCCTTCTCCCTCTATTCCCTCTTTCCTCCTCATTCGCGATTTTACCTAACCTTTTTATTTTAGAAATACGCACAAACCCCAGGTCCCTCCCAAGAGCTTGCCCAAGATCTCTACGTCCGTCTACGTATAATCCTAATACAGACAGTCTATGATGGCTGGCAAGAAACCGGCTTCGCGTGGGAACAATATAACCCAGAAACTGGGAAGGGACAGCGCACCCAACACTTCACGGGGTGGACGAGTCTCGTTGTGAAGATCATGGGCATGCCAGATCTCAGCGGAGGCAAGTATGTGGCTAGTGGTGGAGGATCGTTTGAGGAGAAGGTTAAACCGAGCAAAGACGAGTTGTAAAGTTTTTTATATATATAGGATGAACGGATTGATATGAGAACATTCTTCACGCTCGCACCTGGCACACTGGTGACGAACACTGATTTGCTGCTGCTTTTATGATCGATCAAGTGAGAGTGAGAGTGAGACGTGCCAACTAGACATGTAAGCTACAACGTTCTTTCGGGAATTTCTTTCTTGATAATGGGAAGGAGGTCCGGGTCCCCTCCTCGAAATATGCGACAAGGAATTGATCCGATGAAGGATACTTTTGCTCAAAGTAAATCGTTGGTTAGTGATTATGCGACTTGGCCACCACTTCGAGGTGGGACGATGATAAGGGACTTGAGATTGAGGGAGAGATGCTCTTTGGGGGGATGAAAATAAGCCCTCCATGATTTTTGAGAAAGTGAAAGTAGATTTCTGCTTTTCTTCATTTTGTTGATTCAGTCTACGCTACTATAAGATATCACCCAATACTTTCTTTACAATTAAACTTACCTTCCGGAATTACACAATTTCACCTTGGTAAGTCAATTTTCTCATAAGTATATTCCAAGCTACCTCCTTCCTCAAAACCGAGATCCAAACCCCTTTTTCGAGCTCTACCTACCATCTAGCTACACCCCTTGCTACCAGAGAAGATTGAGTGTATAACCACGAGGAAGGATGTTCTGTGGATGGGGATGTGAGGAGGTACTTGTGGGATTTTTGGGAACAATTAAAATTTGAATATGAGATGGTTTAGGAGAATGAGGAACTTGCCTGGTGGGGAGTAAGCAGTGGCTGGATGTTGCTCGATTTTAAGGTGATAGGTGATATGGGAGAGCAAGTTATTAGAGGACGTTTTTTTATTGTATTTATTCATATTTCCCCATTTCCTGTATATGATGGCTAACAAGTTCTGCTGAAGGGATTCTCGCAATGCTCCCACTTATAACTTTACATTTACCAATTCCGCGGCTTTTATAAATATCTCCACGAGCGTCCCGGGATCAATAATGACGCTTTACTTCTCCGCACCTCAAAATTACACGTTCAAAGCAAGACAGGACTCGCTTGTTCAGTTGGATCTCTTCGTCCCCAACCCTCTTACAATTCAAATATTTCAACGTCGAGAACCTTACTTCTCCTTTGGGTGATGCTCCAGATATTATTGCTAGGTGAAGGAGTTTCTTTCCGAGACCAACGAGTACGAATTCAATTAGTACTGGGCCCAGTCGACCCGCGACTGCGACTGTTGCGTCTGCTACCAGGAAAGGGTTGACGGCGAAACATCGTCAATGGTTGGATGGGGTGAAGGGGGTTTGAGCTGTTGTGATAGGGGTTGTAGATTTGGTTGCTCTGTTGAATACATTCGTGTAATCGCGAGTAAACAATAATCAAACCTGTCCTTGACGTCGAACCGGTTTTGGGATGCTGCTCAATAACTGTACAGAAAATTGAAAATTCTTGGCAACGAATATTTCAATGTCGAGTTGCGTCAGGAGGGGTTTTTGGATGCCCAGAGCCAAGTTCATGAACTACACTCCGAGAATCCAACTCCACTGTTTCGGGCTCTGGTACACCCAATTCTGATATTCGGTTGTCGCTTTCCTGTCCAGAAAGTACTCCCACTGCGGGCTTTGCAATGCTGGAATCATAAGACGGCGCAGGCGGGAATGGTCCTACAACATCCCCTTGAGACTTCTCGTACGCATTCTCTGGATTCGGGGTGCTGTTTTGCCGTCTTCTTCGAGACACGAACCAGAATATGAATGCGATGAGAGCGATCCCAAAAATCCCAGCGCCAATTCCAATACCTGCTTTCGCTCCTGTCGAAAGACCACTCTGTGAATTTGGTATCGGTGATGGTATTGGTGACGGCGTTGCTGATGGGGTAGAAGAAGGTTCGGACGGTTCTGATTCCAATCCCCATATTGCTGGCGCGGGCGAACGTTGAGTGGGAAGGAGAACAATAGCCTGGCTTTGGGCACCGTTTCCTCTTGTAGTGTTTGGGCGGAGTTGCCAATAACATGAGGAAACGTCTTTATAATCTAATAAGATTGAGAATGTCCCGTTTGTTGGTACCTTGTCTCTTCTCTCTGAGTATGAGATTAGTGGTTGGAGAGATGTGCAGAGAAGGAATACACTGACCTGAAATGGCATCGTCTTGTGGCATTGAAGCATTGCGGCACCACGTATAGAGTAAAGGAGAAGCAAACGGAGAAGTGTACGTGATGTTTATTGTATCAAGGTAGTTGAGAGTTCGGCCAGGAGGGGGGTACAGCCAAGTTACACCGTGTTCGCCACCGGTGGTTTCCATTGTAGGAAAAGTAGAATCGCAGTATAAAGTTAGGAGAAGATGCAATTAAATGGACGAACAAAATCTACAAAGGAAGACGAATACAACTTCTGAGAAAACGAGGGAGGCTGAGAAAGGATTCCATGTCTTGTATATCGTTGCCTTGTGGTTCCCAGGGATCCGGGCTTGGCAATGAACCAAATCTGTTTTCTAGCTCAGCTGGCTTGAAAGACGGACTAATTCCTGCAGCTTCCTTGCTACCCTATATCCAATTATTTCAACTTGAAGATTGGAGCCTCTTGTGACTTGTTGCTGTATACGAGGCTGTGCAACCTCAGTTCTTGGCGAGCACTCCAAATAAGCAAGAATCTCAAATGAAAATGACGGTGCTGACGTTTCTAAAACTAGGGATTTAGCCAGTTACGAGGAGACTGTCTGTTTTCTGCACCGAGACTGGCTGCACAACCTTGGGAAGTTCTGTAAACTGTCGGTTGTAACACTCGAACTGAGAGCATCAGGACGTGGCCTAACCTAAGCATTACTTGGCTTTTAAAGCCGGTGGGAGGTGGTATAATAGTAGTACAACAAAAATAACGAGAATAATGGGATTCAAACATCAGAATGCAATTAATTTTTTTGTTAATAAGATATATAATAGAGAACTTAAACAGATGTTAAAACAAAAAGAGAACGAGAGTAGAGGTAAAGATTCTAAATTAGTAATATATTAGGTATAATATAGTTTAACAGTACTCTGCGCATACTAGTACCCGGCGTACTTTCCCCTTATCTTACCTTCTATAAACTTTAATATATGTTTTCTTAATAACTATAAATGAAAATTCAAACTTAAGAAGTATAAATTATTTTAGTTATCGAGGCTATTTATATGTCTAAAAAGCTAAGTTATTAGTCTGTTGTAAAAATCTATAAGGTTTTTAAATCTATACTTTAACTTAGAATAAACAGTTATTCTTCTGCTTAAGAACGTTAATACTTAATCTAGATATAAGAGAATTTATACTCTAACTAGTGTCACGAATCACGTGTCAGCACGTGATGAGTAAGTCCAGACGGCGTTCTGACAGGACAAGATACTATTGAGTAGATATAGGTTATGAGATTAGCTAGAGTAGCTAGCTAATCCAAGGATTTCCTTTGGTTACTATTACATAACATAATATAGGTTAACTTCTCGCCTAGTCAACAAGTCAACATTTAATAAAGTCACAAGGCAACATTGTTGACATTTCAGGAATAAAGGTTCTATATATAACTAGTACATCTGCCTTTAGATAGAAGCTTTATACTTAACTTTACTTTAGTTTTTAATATATCTTGTTTTAATATCTTAAGTTTAAGTAACAAAGTTTACCTTTAAGTAAACACCTAGTATATCTAGACCTCTTATCTATATAACAACCTTTGAGACTTAAGTTACCTTTGTTACTTTTAGTACAGAAGTAAGTTTTGTTATACTTTGAGCATCTGCTTAGAAGTTTAGTCACTATAGCTCTAACTCTACTAAAGCCTACTACAGCTAGTCTTAACACTAGCTAAACTAACTTGTCAACCTTCTCTAGTAGTACTAAGAGAACTCAACCCTAGGCCACCTCTACTACACTACTACTAGACAACAAATCAGTACTAGTAGACCCCAACTACAACAACGCTAGCATATCTAATATACCTAAACTATTTAAGGTTAAAGCACTCAAGACTATCTAAGTCAAGCTCCTAGATATATACTATAGAAAGAGAAACAAACTTAAGTTATTTCTCCTCTAGATAGACATCTACTTTAACTTTAACATAGATAAGTTCACTAATAACTATAACTCACAATTAATCTTTGTAATCTCCTATCTAAGAGAAGCTACATTAGACTAGGCCTAACCCTACCTCGAGGACTTCTTTGCACACAAAGACGACAATAGATTAATAGAAGACACCTAGATAATGTTTAAATCCTTTAGAGGATTTAAAGTAGTAATCAAGAAGGTATTTAGAGATTTCAACGTAATCTAAATAGCTATATAAAAGCTTTTAGACCTGAAACAGACAGGATCAGCTATTAGTTACACTAATGATTTCTAATAGTATAGAAACAAGTCTAGATAGAACACTCTTACTCTTATAGAACTCTTCTGTAGAGGATTAAAGGTATACCTCTGAGAAGAAATAGTAAAACAGAATATGATTTTCACTAACATTAGTAGTATAATCAGTAGTGTTATCTAATTAGATAACTGTCTGTGGGAATTCAGAAAATCTATTCAAGGAAGCAGAAGTTAGGATAAGAACAGAAGCAAGAGTAAGTGTAATAGCTAGTAGAATAATAGTAAAGTAAACACTGCTTAGAAGAAATCTTTTAAGGGAAAGAAACTTTCCTAAGAAGAACAGAACTACTAACACAAGTAGAATTTATACTACTTATATAGCTAGTCAGGCTATAGAGCAAACGAATGTAGCTTAAAGAAGTAAGCTAACAAGAGAAAACAGGTTAATGCTACCTTCTAAAAAGAGGTAGCATTACTAGAAACATAAGAGCTCTCTGATAAAGAATTAGAAGTATATAGATATAGAACTTAGGTTAAAGAAGAAAATAATTCTATCCTTAAATAATACTACAACACTTGCTTAGAGAACAAGTATAAGTTACTATTACAGGCTACTTATAAATCACTAGCTAGTACTTTAGAGGAAGAGTTCTCTGAGTCATCGGAATCGTCTAGTAGAAATGATTAGAGTAGAGAACCCTAGGTTAGAGATACATAGGTCTTTATTAGGACCTATAAGAGAGGGAATCGTTAGGTAGACATAAAGGGCAAAAGGCTAGACTTTTAGTCTCTACATACTACTATAGAGTATAATTCTATTTCTCTCTAACAGTATGTTATCAATAATAATCAGGTAGGTTATATCTACTTTAGACACAAAGGTTCTAGATATATCTCTAGGGAAAAGAAAGAATATAATTTCACTATAGACTACAACAAAACACTACTACCTGTGGAATTCTACTATCTAGTAGAAAGAGAACTTTAGGCTACTTAGACCCTAGGTTCCTCTATAGTAGAATGAGTATACTACTAACTACAACTGACATCTAACTAGACTTTAAATAAACAGTTCACAGGAACACTGCTAGACTATTAGACAGGAGTAGAATATCAACAAATATATAAAGTAGTATATATAAACCAAGAAAAGGTTATATTCTTTCTATAGACTTAGAATACTATAGCCTAGCTTAATAATGCCAAGAACAAGATATTCAACATTTACTATATTAGACTAGAATTACATACTACTTTAAGAGAAAGTTAATTTTATATAATTACAACTATTAGAGGAAAGAAATTATAGGTTATAATTGATTCTAGAGTAACAGACAATTTCATATCCCTGAAAGCCTATAAAAGGCTTAACATCCTAGTCAAGAAAACTTTACTCTATGTCTTAAGTGTTGTTGACAGGACTAATGTTACTTACTAAAACAGAGTTATTAACTAGTGAACTATCTCTATAAAAACTACTATCAACGAACACTGTTTAGATATATAATTTAATATTGTTAAGATAGAGAACAAGAAAGTAATACTTAGTATACTCTAGATTTAAGAACACAATCTAGACATTAACTAGAAGAAACATAGCATTACTTTTAGTTAATATAACTATATATAGTTATAACTATAAGGCTAGAAGGAGGTTAGCGCCACCTCTTCTAAAGTGCTAGAACACCTAGCCTAGGGTCCTCCACAGGTTAGCTAGACTACTAATAATATAATACCTGTGTAGTATAAGAAATTTATAGAGTTGTTTGACAACCTAGAGAACATGTGTATCCTCTCTAAACATTAACCATGGGATTATAAGATTAAATTAAGAGAGAGTTATAACCTTAAGAAGCAGAAGCTTTAACCTTATAATTAGAGGAACTTACAGCTTCTTAAGAAGTATATATAAGAAGGAATTCAGAAAGAACACATCTGAAAATTAGATTTACTAGCTACTTCTAATATACTTATTACATTTAAGAAGGACAATCTAAATAGAAGAGTTTATGTTAACTACAGAGATGTTAACAAGGCAACAGTTAAGAACACTTACCTATTACTAGAAGGCTAGTACTTATAGGACAAGTTAGGAAAGGCTAGGATATTTACTAAACTCAACTAGTGAAATGCCTTTAGCTTAATATAAATTAAGCAAGGGAACGAATAGAAGACAGCCTTTGTCTTACTATTAAGCCTCTATAAGTATATAGTAATATTGTTTAGTCTAACTAACGTACCTGCTACTTGTTAGAGACAAAACAATAAAATACTTAAGGATCTTCTAGGAATAACTATTATCTGTTACCTAGATAATATCCTTGTGTTTTTGGAAAAGTTAGAGGACTATAAGAGACATGTTAAGGAAGTCCTGCAACAGCTTACAATAGTGGACTCTTGCCTTAAACTTTTAAAATATAAGTTTAGAGTAACTTATACTATCTTTCTAGAGTATACTATCACTCCTAGACAAATAAAAGTAGACTCTAAGAAAGTTAGAGCAATTCTAGAATAGAAGTTACTAGAGAACGTAAAAGACATCTAATCCTTCCAAGGATTCACTAACTTCTATTAATAATTTATTAGAGACTATACTAGTATCTCAAAACCTATAACAAATCTCACAAAAAAGGATGTTCCTTTTATGTAAGACAAGGTTGTCAAAGCTACATTTCAAGTAATAAAAAAGAGATTTACTAAGAAACTAATCCTTAGGAACTATAATACTAACAAACCAAGCACTATAGAGACAGATGCTTCTAATATAGTAGTTACTACTATATATCTTCAACTAAATAACAAGAGGAAACTTATGTCTATAGTATACTTCTTCAAAACACTAGATTTAGCTTAGCAAAACTATAGCATCTATAAGAAAGAGCTTCTCGCTATAGTCTTAGCTTTAGAACATTAGAGAATCTACCTACAGAGTGTAAAGTACTAGATATTAATTCTTACTAATTATAAGAACCTTAAGACATTTACAACAACAAAAGAGCTTAGCAACAGATGCCTTGCTAGGTAGTTACAAACTCTTGCTAGATTTAATATATTAATTTACTACATCAAAGGAACTAATAATCTACAAGTAGATGCTTTGAGCTGTTAATCTAGTTATAAAGTAAATAAAGAGTACAAAAAGATTATAATCTTAAAGACTCTGGAAAATAAAGACCTAGTACTAGCTATACACAAGATAGCAGTAATAGAAACTAACAACTCTTAGACAAAGAAAATCTAGGAAGCCTAGGAATTAGAGTAGCTAGCTCTAGCTAAGCAAGAACAAAATAACAAAGAATAGTATACTAACAGAAGGTTACATGTCTCTAAATCCTATGCTAAAGAATTTGTCAAAGAGTACTATATAGCTCTAGCACATAGTTACTAGAGAGTTCGACAAACCCTCTAGTAAGTCAAGTAACACTACTATATTAATTGTCTATTAGTAGTAGTCAAGGAAGTAATAGCAGAGTATAATACCTATACTAGGAACAAGGCTTCTCGCTATACACCTTATAGACAGATAAGTACTACTCTAATACTACAGATACCTTAGAGATCTATATTATGAGATTTTATAGTCAAGCTACTAAAATCCAAAGACCTAATAACAGGAGTCATATATAACTTAATCCTAGTTATTGTTGAACAACTCACAAAGTATATAGTACTTATACTATACATAGAAGCAAGTACAGCAGAACACTTAGCCTATATATTCCTGTGAGAAGTAGTTGCTTTATATAGTATACTAGAAGAAATAATCTCTAACAGAGATAAACTCTTTACCTTGAAATTCTAGACAGCTCTTACAGAGCGTCTAGGTACAAAAAGAAAGCTATTGACAGCTTTCTACTCTTAGACAAATAGAGGTACTAAACAAATAAATTAAGTTATTAAAGTATACTTAAGATGTTATATAAACTATAAACAAGACAACTAGGTTAAACTTCTGCTATTAGTATAGTTTGCCTATAATAGTTTAACAACAGAAACCACGCTTGTTATACTATTCTACACTAACTATAAGTATGAATTAGTTGCTTATCAAGACTTATTGTAGAGTACTGTCGATAATAACAAAGCAGAACTAAAGGACTATAAACTTAGGGAATTATACAAAAAGCTTATAGAGTAACTTTAGTTTGTAGTAGAACATAACACACACTACTACAACAAACAACGTAGTTAGAAGCCAACGTTAAAAGAGAGAGATAAAGTCTATTTAGTTAGAAAAAACATTAACACTAAAAGACTAAGTAATAAACTAGACCACAAAAAACTTAGGCTATTTAAAATCAAACATATTAAAGGACCTTTAAATTATAAACTTATACTACTAAAAACTATAAATATCTATCTAGTATTCTATATATCCTTGCTTAAACTAGCATCCCTAGGAGTACTACTAGCTCTACTCACAGAAATCTAACTTATCAACTCTAATATAGAATATAAAGTCAAGAGAATTCTTAACTATAAGGTTGTTAGAGAATAGGTTAAGTACCTAATTAAGTAGTTAGATTACCTATATTCAGAAAACACTTAGGAACTAAAGGGAAATCTCAACTAGTGCTAGGTAGAACTTCAGGAGTTCTACTACCAAAACCCAGGGTTGTCTACATCTTGTGGTTAGCTAGAAAAGACACAAAGAAGGCTAGGTCAAGACCCAGGTCAAGGGCGAGGTCAGGGGAGTCAGGAGTAGGAAGAGCCGCCAGCCTAGCAGCTTCTTCCTCTCTTCTGTCTTTTGCTTTCTATTCCTTCTTTTCTTTCCTTTCCAACTCTTTAGCAGCATCTAACTCATTAAGTAAGTTAAGACTAGCTGCTATTATCCTCTGCTCTTTAGTATCAAGGAATTCTTCCTCCTTGCTAATTCAGAGAACCTTAGCAATGGCCTCCTGCTAGGCCCGCAGGACTTTGTCTTAGGCAGACCACAGCTTCTGTTGCTTCGCCTCTAAAGACTCCTAGTCTAGGACTAAAGACATTTAATTAACTTGTTAGATATTACAAGTCTTTCCTTGACAAGTATACTCAGCACAGTGTAAGTGTTTTTAGTTATAAGGTATAACACAGGATTAACTACTCTTTTCACATCTAGAATAAGAAGCTATGTTTCTGTGACTAGTCTTTTCAATAGTGTCACTAAGAAGTCTACTACTTTAGTTGTTTAGTTGTTTAGGTAGTATAATAAAAAGAAGAGAAGGCTGTTAGCCTTCTAATAATATTTCTTAGGTTGTACTTAAGCGTAGAGGCACGCTAGGCTAAGAAGAGGATAGTGTCACAAATCACATGTTAGTACATAATAAGTAAGTCTAGACAGTGTTCTAACAGAACAAGATACTATTGAGTAGATATAGGTTATAGGATTAGCTAGAGTAGCTAGCTAATCCAAGGATTTCCTTTAGTTACTATTATATAATATAATACAGGTTGACTTCTTGCCTAGTTAACAAGTCAACATTTAACAAAGTTGTAAGACAACATTGTTAACATTTTAGGAATAAAGGTTCTATATATAACTAGCACATCTGCCTTTAGATAGAAGCTTTATGCTTAACTTTACTTTAGTTTTTAATATATCTTGTTTTGATATCTTAAGTTTAAGTAACAAAGTTTACCTTTAAGTAAACACCTAGTATATCTAGACCTCTTATCTATATAACAACCTTCGAGACTTAAGTTACCTTTGTTACTTTTAGTACGAAAGTGAGTTTTGTTATAACTAGCTAGTATAGAAGATATAGTAAATTATATACTCGAGTCTTGCAGAGTATAATATATTAGTAATATATTTCTCGGTTAAGTAGATTACGAGAATACTAAAACATAATACTCTACTTAAAAATTAAAAATACTACTACTATATTAAGCCTAGCTCTCTAATTAAGAGAGTTATATTCTTTTAACTATTTAAGCCTTTAAATTAATTTAATTTAGAGGTATACAAGCTTGTGTTAAAGCCTATATATAGTATACTCTATATATTCTTCTATAATAAATTATATAGACTATCTTTGTAATATAACACTCTCTCTAATACTTAAAGACTTATCTCCTAAGAAGAGCTAGCTATTATATAATATATTCTCGACTTAGATTTACATGAATTTCTACTCTAGCTAGTAGCTGTTTAAGAAATAGTAAACCTTCTTCTCTCTAAACGCAACGCGCCTCTAGTAGACAAGAATTAGACTTCTACCTTTATTAAATACTATATAGAGATAAAAATAAAATTTAGCTATAAGTATAATTATAAAAGAGCTTGGTATAAAGATTCTATAGTTCTTAGAGACTAGTTTAGGCTTATATAAAATATAATTACTAAATATAGAATTATAGAGAAGAATATATATAAGTTTAACAAAGCTAGGTTTCTTATAGAGGTTATTATAACTACTAAAGTTATTATAAGCTTAGAGTTAAGGAATTATCTAAAGAATATCTAGCTAGGAAATAGAGAGAAGGTTTTAATTATATAGAGTATAAGCTTATATAGTTAAGTAGTTCCTCTATTTCTTTTTTTCAAGAAATAGTACTATCTCTTAGCTTAGTACATGTAATATATAGAGGCTGTGTTAGTTATATAACCTTTCGTCTAATCTAAGGAAGCCTTTATCTGCTATTATAAATCAATTAGGAATTAGTTAATTCTAGTAGATGAAGTTAATAAAGTTAACAGAGTCTATGTAATATTAGAGTTTAGAAGCTTCTATAAAACAAGGCTTCTCCTATATCTCTAAGGAGAAACAGAGATTAGTTCTGTACTAAATCTAATACTTGTTTACTCTTATATAAGATTTAATTTAACTTATTACTTACTATCTACCTCACAAGCTAATCTCTCTCACTTAATAAAGAGGTAGTATAATAAGCAAAAATGCCTCTAAGACTTAGAAGACTACCTAACAAAGACGTTACTTAGACTACTTCTAAGCAAGTTTATAATAATAGAGGAAGCTTCTCTAACTTTGTTAATAGACTATTACAGGACTCTTACAGGAACTATTTATCTAAAACTCTAGCTAAGAACCTCTATATAATTAAATTAGACTTAAGTAATACTAAACTTAATGTAACTTAGACTTAAGAAAATCTTCTTTGTACTAAGGTTAATAATCTTTAAAGACAGTAAGAGAAGGTTAACAAAATCAATTAACATATCCTCTAGTTAGAACAGGAGAAAAGCCTTATATAAGATAATCTCTAATTTACTACTACTACTAGAATGTCATCTATTTATAAGCTAACACAGATACCTTAGGTTAAAGAGAACTTAATAGATCTAGAGATAGATAAAGATTTTATTTGTTCTAAACCTCCTTAAAACGTCCTTAAGTATAAATGAAACTAAGAGAAACTTCTTAAGGTCTAAACACTAGAAGTATATTATAGAAAGTCTCTCAAAGAGTATTAAACATTTATGTTATTATAAGAGGTAGTTTTTAGGTTCTAACTCTAAACATATAACAGATACTCCTCTAGAGTAAACACTGCTGTAACTACTCTTTAAGATAAACCTCACAAAACCTAGAAAGCTATAATAAAGCAGGATCTACTAGCGTGTAAAATTTACTAGAACAGTTTCAAGGCTTATCTAGCTAACATAATTCTAGTGCCTTAAATATACTCCTAAGAAGCCTTTAAAGGACTTTATAACCTTAAACAAGTAGACTAGGAAATAGTTCTAGAACTTTGTAACAGAATAGTTGCTCTAGAATTAGACTAGAAGAAACAACCTAAGAGAGACTATATCAAAACACTTAACGCTGTACTTACTAATTACAAAACCTGTTAGATGCTTTTTGTAATTCTCTCTAGAGAGGAAGTAAGTTCTATATAGAAATAGCTTGAAAAGGCTTAAAAAGTAGAACATTCTATATATCTAAATAGAAGTAAAACAAAAGTAGAAGGATTTAAAAAAGACACTTCTAGTTCAAAAGACTCTAATCTAAAGAACAATAGTTTATCTAGTTCTAAGGATTGTTATTAGTTGAAAAACTACTTCTAAAAAGATAGAAGAAGTAATCTCAGTAGTATTTTAGAGCTATTAAGAACTAATAATAGTTAGTATAACAACTCTAATATTACCTGTTATACTTGTAGGTAATCTAAATATATTTTAGAAAGCTGTAAGTGTTAGAAGTACTCTAAATAAGTATAAAAGAATCTAGAAAAAGCAAAAACTCTAGAGGAATTAAGAAACCTCTAAAGAATAGTTAATACTATTTAGCAAGAGAAAGGTTCTAAAACAAAGTCTTTAAAAAAGTTAGAAAAAGAGAGAGCTAAGTTCTAAACGTCGAGGATTATAGCCTAAGTAAAGAAGGTGTATTAAGTTATATATTAATACAAGTGACTTTAAATTAGCCTAAAACAGGTGTCTTAGTAATATATACTAGCCTTAGAGATATAGGCTCTAATTACAACTTCCTTAACAACAACTAGGCCTAGAAGAAGAGTTTTATAGCTTTAGAGAAATGTAATCAAGAGTTTATTATATTTTATAGAAGTAAATTCAAAGTACTCTAAGTCTATAATCTATAGGTATTTATTACTAACAATTATAGAGAAACATAATCTTTTAACCTCTACTTCTATAGGTATAAGAACAAAGGAATCTATACTCTTGTTTTTAGTTTAGAATTTTATTAATTAACTATTACTTAGTATACTAACTACACTAGAAAATAATAGACTTATACTCTAGCGTAGCTAGATAATATAGAAATTCTTACTTTAAAGAAGTTTAAGAAGAAGATAAACAATAACCTAGACACCTAGGCTTAGGTTCTGTTTACAAAGAAAGGAGAATACAATTGTCTTAGACAATAAGCTTTATGTGTTTGTAATAGATATTAAGTCTCTATATATTTACAGAATAATATAGATAATCTCTTAGTAAATAGTCTAGTATATTATACTAATACTGTCTAGAAAGAATTCTTAGAAGTACCTAAATACCTACAGGAAAAGGAAATAGACTTTTTAGATGTTTTTGACTCTAATAAAGCTTTAGAACTTTCTAGCCTTAGTAGTATTAAGCATGCTATTAATACAGAGAGTACTGTTCTTTATAGGCTCTTGTATAACTTATTAGAGACCTAACTTAAAGCTTTGTACTTGTATCTATAAGACACTCTCTAAAAACACTAGATTAGACCTAGTACAAGTCTTGTAGAGGCGTTTATTCTTTTTGTTCTAAAAAAAGATAGAGGCCTGTAGCTTTGTGTTAATTATTATAGTCTTAACAAAGTTATAATTAAAAATCATTACTCTCTTCCTCTTATTAATAAGTCTCTTAACTAGTTAAGTAAAGTAGTTATCTTTACAAAACTAGATTTAAAAGATACTTATTATTATGTTAGAATTTATAAAGGCTATAAATGAAAGACAGCTTTTAGAACCTGTTATAGGTATTTTAAGTATCTTGTAATACCTTTTAGTCTAGTAAATATACTAGCAACATTTCAAGTATATATTAATACTACTCTTAGTAGTCTTCTAAATGATTTCGTTGTTATTTATTTAGATAACATTCTTATTTACTTACGAAAGAAAGAAGACTACTATAATTACGTTTGCTAGATTCTTACTAGGCTATATAATAGTGATTTGTTCTATAAACTTAGTAAATGTAAGTTTGACCTTAAGGAAGTTAAGTTTCTTAGCTTTATTATTAGAACAAATAGTGTGAAAGTAGATCTTAAACAGATCTATACTATTATAGAATAGCTCTAGCCTATGTTGTTCTATGTAGTCTAAGTTTTTCTTAGGTTTGTAAATTTTTATTATTAGTTTATTTATTGTTACTCTTTTATAACCTTAGGTCTAATAGATCTCTTAAAAGATATAAAACAGAGCTACAAAACTAGCCTCTTTAATTAGACAGATATAGCTAAGGAAAGTTTTTAACTTTTAAAAACAGTATTTATAATAATACTTGTTCTAGTCTATTTTAACTCTTTTAAGAAGATTTATATAGAAACTAATGTATCTAAATTTACTATTACTAGAACTATTTTATAACAAGCAGATACTACTAATAGTATAAAACAGCATTAACATCCTGTAGCGTTCTAGTCCCGAAAACTTACTAGTACTAAACAAAACTATAGTACTTATAATAAGGAACTTCTTGCGATTGTTATAGCCTTTAAGTATTAGAGACATTATCTTAAAGGTGCTAGGTTTACAATCAAGGTTATAACTGACTATAATACCCTCTAGTACTTTATAGAAACAAAGTACTTTAAAAGCTGTTAGGCTTGCTAGACAATATATCTTGTAATATATAACTTTGAGATTATATATTATAAAGGCACCTCAAACTCTATAAACGAACCTAGCAGAAGGCTAGACTATAATAATAGTCCTGCTAATATAACTTAGCTTCTAACCTTTTAGAATAAATTAAAGAAAGCTTTTACAACTATAATTCTAGGTTCTTTTCTAGCTCTAGAAAAGTTCTCTCTTAAAACACAACTCTTAGTGTTTACTATATCTACTATAGCACGAGAGCTTTTACCTCAAGACATGTATAAAGACCTTCTTAGAGATTCCTTGAAAGAGAAGCAAGGTATAGAGTACTATCTTAAAGGTTCTACTACTATAGCTAGAGTAATAAGGATATCTATGTCTTAATTACTTAATGAAATCAAGAACTTAGTTGTCCTTTGAGTTTTTAAATTAGATAGTTATAAATATTTAATTCTATGTTTATAGATATATATAGCTACTAAAAGAGCTATAGCACTAGCCTCTCTTTCTAAGCTACTCTATGATATTGTTAAGTTAACTTAGAGGAATAATTTAGAATATAGAGACATTCTGAAAAAGAGGCTTAGCAAACAAGACATAAGCGAGGAACTAATTTAGATATATAATAAGAACCTTCTCTAGTTCTATTCAAGAGTTATAGTACCTAATAACTCTGCCTTATAAGCTTAAGTTATAAACCTTTATTATAATAACTCTTTAGTAGAATATTATAGAGTTAACAAGACTCTAGAGCTTTTAAAAAGATTCTAGTATTAGGAAAACATAGAAACTAATGTTCGTCTCTATTATAGAGAATATAATATCTGCTAGAGAGTTAAGGCCAAGAGGTATATACTATATAGTCTGTTAAGTAGTTTACTATAGCTAAAAAGACTCTAGAGTAAGATCTCTATAGATTTTGTTACAGGCCTGCCTCTGTGTAAAAACCTAGTAGAAGGTCTTGATTTTAATATAATCCTTGTAGTTATAGACTAGTACTTTAAAATAGGAAAGTATATTACTTGTTATAAGACAGTTAACTCTCTGAAGCTAGCTAGGCTAATATAGAATAATGTTTTCTTACTCTTTAGCACCTCTAATAGAATTGTTTCTAATTATAGAACTGTGTTTACAAGTAATTTTTAGTCTACTTTCTGCTTTTACATAGCATGTAAGCAAAGGTTAAGTACTATATTCTATCTGTAAACAGATAGCTAGATAGAGTAGTAAAACTAGGCTCTTAAACATTACCTTAGAGTATATTATAGCTAGTGAAAACCTAAGTAGTTTAAAAAGTTAACTTTTACTAAATTTATATATAATAACTCTAAATATTAGGTTTTACAAGATATATCTTTTAAAGTATATTATAGTTACTAACCTCGACTTCTATAGAATTCTAAGAACAGAATTAAAGAGAAGGTACTAGCTGCTTACAGAAGACTAGAGATTCTTTATAAAGAGTAGAATAAACTTTATAATCTCTAGTATTATATATAAAACAATTAGGAGTTTTATTTTAATAAACACTAGTTAGATAAACACTTCTTTAAAGGAGACTAGGTTATACTGTTAACAAAAAATCTTAGACTTAAAGTAGAAAAGCTTAAGCTAAAATTCATTAGATGTTTTAAGATTCTAGAATATATTAACACGTCTATGTACAAGCTAGACTTACCTAGTATATATAAATAGTTATACCTAATGTTTTACGTTTCTCTCCTTAAAGAATATATAACTAAGAAGAGTTAGAAACCTTATCTTTATACCTCTAGAGAACTCCTAGAATTAGTAGAGAACAATAAGGAACAAGAATAAGAAGTTAAGGCTATTGTTAATCACAGACAAGAAGGCTAAGACAAGAAACTTAAGTATTTAATTAAATAGAAATTCTAGCTAGATAATTATAATACCTAGTTACCTGCTTATTCTAACCTTGTAAATGCTAAGGAACTTCTTTAATTATATAACAAGAACTATAGTTTTTTACTTTAATTCTTCTCTTAACTACCTGCTAAGGTGTTAAAAAGCTTAAATATCTTATAACAAAGAGAGTGCTCTTTGAAGGAGAAGAGAAGACCTAGTAGACTATACAAGGTCTGTGACTTTAGTTAAGACACTCTTCCTTAGATTTTTCTTCTATATAGTTTACTAGGTTTACTAAGAATTAAAATACTAAAGTTTACAAGGAAATCAAGGCACAAAAAATAGTTTATTTATATAGCTTTACTATAGTTACATACTCTCTCTCTGACTTATAACTCTATATCTTCAAAAAGTAAAAAGGCTAACTTCTAAGACTGTTAAGCTCTTGTAAAGAACTATAACACTTCTAGCAAGATCTACTTATCCTTATTAGAAATAACATTATACTATAACTACATTAGTATAGAATTCTAGAGTTTTTAAGAACTTACTACTACTATAAAGACCTCTTAACAGGCTTGAACTTCTGTAGTTAATTCACGAACTATAATAAGTATTATATTGTCTGTAGCTAAAGCGCTACTAGTTAACTACCTACTTATCTCTGTAAAGATATTAGCAATAAGTCTTACACCTTTAGTATAGATGTCTTTATACTTCTTTCTTGCTATTAGCAAGAACTCTCTAAGTATATAAAAGTAATATACCTCTAGAACATTATCCTAGGCTTCCTCTATATCTAACTCTTTAATATAGTTAGAAGAGTTTTAGAGCCTTCACAAGTTCTTCTACTTATTGAAAACCTAATTACTAGGAGATATATTATCCTTATCTCTATCTTAAATGTAGTAGATAATCTTTAAGATATTTCTTAAAGATATTAACAGTATCTTCCTAGGCCTAACATACCTCTAAAAGAGATTAAGGAATCTAGAATATTAGATAATTACTTATAAAATTCTAAAAGTAAAGAAGCTTACTAGCTCATATAATTCAGAGCCTTTAATATATTAGTTATAATTCTTTTTGCCTAGAGCAACTATATACAAGACAAAGAGATTAATAAGGAAGTACTTAAAGTATTTCAAACACTAACTAATAACAAGAAAAGACTTAGCAAGATTAGCTTTATACTTAGAATTGTTGTAAACAGAATAAGATATAATAAGGAATTTTAGAATATAGAAAAGAGAAGGTCTTGTAACAGAGAAGAAAGAGTCTCTATATATATACTAAAAGATGCTGTGATCTTTCTATATATTACATATAGTATACTATACTTTCTCATTAACCTCTAGCTTCTCTTTAATACCTTAGAACTATCTATATAAGGTTTTTATATAATTTATTCCCTTGTAACAACACTGTTTAGAACATCTTAGTATTATATATATAAGGACACTAAACAGTGCCTTAATATAACTCTATAACAGAAAAGAGTCTAATTAACTCTCTTAGTTATAAATGTTGTCTATGTCTTCGCGAAATTAATAAATTACCTGCTAATAGCTGTAGAGTAAATTTGTTTACTATAGTAAACAGTAATAATATTGTCTACTTATATACTCTTCTGTAATACTTACTAAATTATACCTTTATAACCTTTTTACGAAAACAGACAAATTAATCTTAAGAACAAGATACTTAGAAGAGAGAATAGTTGTAATATATAGAGGCTATGTTAGTTATATAACCTTTTGTCTAATCTAAGAAAGCCTTTATCTACTATTATAAATTAATTAGGAATTAATTAATTCTAGTAGATAAAGTTAACAGAGGTAACAGAGTCTATGTAATATTAGAGTTTAGGAGCTTCTATGAAATAAGACTTCTTCTATACCTCTAAGAAGAAGTAGAGATTAGTTCTATACTAAATCTAATACTTGTTTACTCTTATATAAGATTTAATTTAACTTATTACCTACTATCTACCTTATAGTACAAGAACTTAGGTCTTCTATAAAATTAAGTAATTACACTAAGTAAGAATAGATAGACAATAAACAAGATTAGATTTAAGTAGATTTAATACTTTAACAAGTATATAAAAGGTTATATAGTTAGATAATATAGACTTCTTGTTCTTAATAGTTATAAGTTATAGATTTAATACTTTAACAAGTATATAAAAGGTTATATAGTTAGATAATATAGACTTCTTGTTCTTAATAGTTATAAGTTATATATTTTAGTTTAATTTTAGTAATACTATTAGAATAATAGTATTATTACTCTTTGTATACTACTATACTTATCTTATATTCTTTAGCCTCTTAATATTAGGTGTTTTAGCTCTCTAAAGGCATTATATAGTAAGTAGATTAAGAATCTTATTTAAGTTAGAATTTAGTATATTACTAAGCTTAAATTCCTTTCTATATTTAAAGAGGCATTTAAAGCTATATTTATAGAGCAGAATACTAAGAGTAGATTCTAAGTAACTAGCTTAGTTCTATATAATTCTAAAAACATACTTTCTTATCTTAATCTAAGGCTAAAGACATTAACTTTAGTCTCTATAAACAAGCTAAACTAGACTCTAAAGATGCTACAGAATATAGTAGACCTTGAATTCTAGATTATATATCTTAAAAACTATATTATTTAATACTAAGATAGCTCTCTAACATTAATTAACAAGGCATTTGACTAGCTTACTAAGGGAGCTTAAATTATAATACATAGAACTACTCTTATAAAAGCTGAAATTAAAGTACTACAAGAGGTAAATTAACTTAAAAAGAGAAGAAAGACAAAGTAAAAGAGATGTATTTACTAAGGTAGAAGTATTATAGTTAAAGAAGATAAGGAAATTATTTAAAGTACTTAAACTTAGTAAGAAGAGAGTAGTAATAATATATAGCAACGTTGCTTAGAAGACAAGAAATAACGTTATAGTATATTGTTAGAGGTAAACAGCACATATAGAGTAGGCTACAGGGTAGGCTACAGAGTAGGCACAGAGTAGGTAATAGGTAAAGTAATTAGATCGGAGCAGGGTAGGTCACGTGGCTGTTAGGTCACGTTTCTATGGAATCAGATAAGTATAAGATAAAGACTTAAAATTAACTTGATTTCTAACTATAAGGACAGTAAGAGGCTATATATACTTCTTAGAGAGATTCTAGGAGTTTCTATAGCTTACAAATAAAGTAATAGCTAGAAGATTCGAAAGAAATGTTATAATCACGTGTTCGGCTAATCGAACCCTCTAGAACATTCTAGTATAGACTAAGGTTTAAACCTAAAGCCTATTAGTAAGTAAGGTAATTATTACCTAATACTAACATATATATAATTAAGTTAGACATAATACTTATATATATAAAGTACCTTAGTATTATAAATTATATACTAGATATATAATAAGTAAGTCTAGACAGTACTCTAACAGAAGCTAGCTAACCTCTATTATCTATAACTTCTTAATAGTATCTTATTCTATTAGAGTACTGTCTAAACTTACTTATTCTATACTAATATATAATTTATAACACTATTTTCTTCTTAGCTTAGCGTGTCTCTATACTTAAGTATAACCTAAGAAATGTTGTTAAAAGGCTAGTAGCCTTCTTCTGTTATTATGTTTTCTATAATACTATATTCTAAATCTCTAACTAATAATTACCTTAACCTTGTTTAATAAACTAAATAGACTAGTAAAGAAATAGCTTTATATACTTGTTATAAAAAATCTAGCTGCTAATATATAGCTCTGTAAAATAATAGCTAGTCTATTTATTATACTAATTATACTTGTTAAAGAAAATTCTATAATGTTAAAAATCAGAATTAAATGTCCTTATCTTTAGAATAGCTGTCTCTAAACAAAGAGAAAGAATACCTAGAGAACGAAGAAGAGAAAGCTATAGCTATAACAAAACTAACTATATCGAAGTAACAAAGGTAACTGTTGTTATATATTCTTAGTAAATAGTACCTTCTATAACAGCTTAGTTGATCTATGTGCTTGGGCTTATGTAAGTAGCTTGCTACTTATATACTTAAGCTTACAGAATCTAACTTCTCTTTACCTTTACTCTTTATACAATAAAGATATAGGAATATAACTACTTATTATATTATACTTTATAACTACTAAGTTATACTAACACTAATTAGTAAGCATATATAGATTAGATACACTTGTTAACTACCTCTGCCTCTTCTTGGATTATAGTATATATTAATACAGTGTAGTAGTATTATAACTTAAAGAGTAAAGTCTCTCTCTCAGACTATAGATTTATACTTTACTACTATAACAAGCATATATAGAGTACCTTCTTAGATCGAGTTCTAGAAGTACTAGAATTACAAAGACTAAACACTTGTGACTTGATTGCTGTTAGTACTCTTATACTCTTATTCTTACTCTTACTACACTCTTACAATATTCAGCGGATTTACTCTTTACTTCGTAAATACTCTCGAACCTCGAAAGAGCTAGAATCTAAGGCTTTCTACACTCTTACACTCTTATACTCTTATATCTCTACTCTTAAACCTCTACTCTACCTCGCTTAGTTATAACATAGCTGAACTAATAGAGCCACCAAGAGAGCTTAGTAAGAACAACCTTATAAAGTTTATTACTAAGTATATTAACAAATACAACTAGATAGAAGACAACGATAAAGTACTTTAGGCTACCTTTTAAGAAGACTTTAAAGACTAGGATGAAGATTACTTTACAACAGCTAACAGATCTCAAGTTACTAAGCTACACAAGGCACTTTGTTGTCGAGGTATATAGATTAAGATAGACAGCAAGAAGGCATATATAGCTACAGCTCTTGTTAATACTCTCAAAGAGATTAACCTAGTCAAGTAGACAGACAAGGAGATACTCGATATTATAAAGAATAGAGACACAAATTCTAGAAGGTTTAATTAATAATACAAGACAATTTACAACCTCTTCTTTTAATACAGGGATTCTTTTCAATCTATTTAACCTTAAGAAGCTTAACTCTACAGCACCTCTTAAAGCTTCTCTTAGATGCCTTAAAACACTTCTTAAAGAACCTCTTAAAGCTTCTCTTAGACGCCTTAAAACACTTCTTAAAGTACCTCTTAAAGCATCTCTTAAAGTACTACTCAAGGCGTCTCTCAAGTACCTTAAGTCACTCTACAAAGTACCTTAACCTCAAACCCTCTAGACCCTGCCTCTCTAGAGACTACTATAGTACAGTAACTACAAGGCATTTATATATATAGACCTCTACCAGGTATAGTACAGCTAAATCAACGTATAAACTTCCTTACCTTATACTAGTTCCAGTAACCCTAGACAGGTATAAATCTCTCTCTGTACTAATAAACTCTAGCTGCCTATATAACTAGTAGCAGCACTGTACCGCCTGTACTCTCTATACTACCTACGCCTCTAGTACTCCACGTACCTCCTGTATAACTATAGCAGCTACCTTGTACCTAATTACAAGTAAAGCTAGAGTATAGACAAGAATTAACAAATGTCACAAAGACTTATATAGACGACATGAGATATAGAGGCACTAGTAATTATTTTAGACTTCTACTAGTATCTACAACTCTGTTAGTCTAGTACTACTTTCTTTATGTTACAAGTCTCTTCTCTTATTAAACTAACTCTCTTAATATATCTCAAAGCCTTAATCTCTTCGTTGAGCTCTTTAAGCATTACCTCTGCAGATAGCCTCTACTTGCTTCCGCTAGCTATATATAAACGCCTACTGATTTACTCTATAAAAGAGCCTTATACTCTACATCTGCAAAGCCTTAAACAAGAACCTTATATAAGAGCCTCCAGCGACTCTATTAGTTTAACTCCTACTAGTATCTACGACTCTGTTAGTCTAGTACTACTTTCTTTACGTTGTAAGCCTCTCTCTTTATTAAACTAACTCTCTTGATATATCTCAAAGCCTTGATCTCTTCGTTGAGCTCTTTAAGCATTACCTTCGCAGATAGCTTCTACTTGCTTCTGCTAGCGACTAAACACTAAATCAACAATGCTCTTAATTAGTATAATAGCTCTACAAATAGCCTACTCAAAGACCTGCCTCTTAATTTAGATTTACTTGTGTAGCGTAAACTCGGGAAGTAGACTAGCTCTTTTATACTTATAGGAATAGAAAATAAAGAGTGTATTATTAAACTTCTAAGAGAACCTACAAAATTCCACTCTATAGTAGTAAAACCCTACCTTACAGACCTAGACTTCTAGACGCTACCAGCTACCCAGGAACCTGAAAACTATAAGAAACCTAAGAACTATAAAAAACCTAAAGACTATAAGGAATTTCAGCTACCTATACTACCTAAAGTCATTTAGCTAAGGCGTGGCTTAGACAGGCTATTAAAGACTCAAAATTAAAGGCAACTATAGAAACAACTCTATAGCCAGCCTCTAGTAAGCTAGCGAATTATACTTGCTATAGCTGTAATATACCTAGAGTTAAATGTCTACCTAAAAGACATTACTTAGGTATATACTTAGTCAACTATAAAGCTAAACTAGGATTTTTATATACGCCTACTACAAGAAGTTCTCTAGTAGAGTAGTATCTACCTTAAAGTTATAAAACTACTCTATAGTATACCTAAAGCTAGAAACTACTAGTTTAGCACCTACTATAATCACTACCTTGAGAAGCTATATATAGCTTAATCTATATACAACCCCTGCCTACTCTCTATTAGCACACTAGACTAATTTAGAATTGTTAGCCTTTAGACTAATAATACTCTAATACTAGCAAACCCAGGGTTTACTACAGCTAAAGAGAAGGAATTAAAGAAGGCTGAATTTATTTTAAAACCCAGGGAGTAACTTACTAGCGAGTACCTACTTAAGTTCAATAACAGCAAAGTTACTCTCTAACTAAACAGCTTAATACTCTTGACCCAGGAAGGCTATACTAAGAACTTGAAGCTAGTGAGCACTTTACTAATAGACTTAGTAAGCTCCCAGAGCAACGTTCGCTAGAGTGCCTTAATCAGAGACTAGTACATAGCTCAACGAGTACGTAGAGCCTACCTGGCGACAGTCTTATAACTAGAGACTACTTTTAACCTCTTCTTCGCTGCCTAGAAGCTTGACTCTTAAAGCCAGGATATTACACTTCTTAATAAGCGAATCTAATAGCAAATTAACAACTCTACCAGAGGCCTCTAATTTATTAAGCTAGACAAGAATACTCTTAGACTAGTTATATTTACTAACTCCTCCTTTGCAAATAACAAGAACTTTACCTTCTAAATTAGCTATGTTCTTATACTAGCAGATAAACCAGAGAACGCTAACATTTTGTACTAGTCCTCTGTTAAGTATAAGAGAGTTACACAGAGTGTTTTAGCCTCTAAATTATATATAATAAGCGCTGGATTTAATATAGCTACATCTGTTAAGGCAACTCTAGAAGCTATTCTTAGTCTCAAAATACCTCTTATAGTTTATACTAACTCAAAGTTACTTTATAAGTGCCTAGTTAAACTCAGGACTACTAAGGAGAAGCGTCTTATAATAGATGTAATAAGCCTACAACAAGTGTATAAGTAGTACGAGATTAGCGAAATTAAGTAGATTAATAGTAATACTAACCTAGCAGACGCTATAACAAAATCCAAGGCTTGCTCTACTCTACGTAATCTAATTAATACAAACAAACTTAATATCAAGGTTACTAAATAAGTTAAACGTGGAATTAAGTAGAAAATAAGAGATATAATTAGTTAGATAGAATAGACGCTTTGTTTTCTTTACCTCTTACTGTCTTTACTACTTTCTAGCTACTTTTAAAGTAGGCCTAGTATTGTTATATATTCTTAGTAAATAGCACCTTCTACAACAGCTTAGTTAATCCACGTACTTAGGCTTATGTAAGTAGCTTGCTACTTATATACTTAAGCTTATAGAATCCGACTTCTCTTTACCTTTACTCTTTATATAATAAAGATATAGAAATACAACTACTTATTACATTATACTTTATAACTACTAAGTTATACTAATAGTAACTAAGTCTCGAAGAGTTAGTTATAGTAAGAGGTTCAGATATACTAGGTATTTACTTAGAGTTAAACTTATTACTTAAACTAAAGAACTTAAACAAGATAGATTAATAACTAAAGTAAGTTAAGTATAAAGCTTCTATCTAATAATAGACGTGCTAGTTATATATAGAACCTTTATTCTCTAGATCTAACTAGATTCTTAGATCTCTTTAGATTCTCTGAGAATCTATTCAAGTATATTATATAATTATAACTAAAGGAAATCCTTAGATTAGCTAGCTACTCTAGCTAATCTCTATTACCTATAACTACTTAATAGTATCTTATTCTATTAGAGCGCTGTCTAGACTTAATAATCATATACTAATATATAATTTATAACAGTAACCCAGGCCTAAAAGACTATAGCTAAGGTCTTCTAACTTCGCAAGCAGAAGTATCTTCTTCTAGCCTATAAGAAGAAGATAATAGCAGCTAGTCTTAACTTACTTAATAAGTTAGATACTGTTAAAGAGTTAGAAAGCAAAGAAAAGAAAGAAAAGAAGACACGGGAAAGAGAGAAAGAAGAGACTACTAGGCTAGCAGCTCTTTCTACTTCTAGTCTCGATAACCTAGATCTTAACCTGTCTTTCTTTACTTCTTTTCTAGCTAACTATAAGATGTAGACAACTCTAGGTTTTAGTAGTAGAACTCTTAAAGTTCTATTAAGTACTAGTTAAGGTTTTTCTTTAGTTTCTAAGTATTTTCTAAATGTAGATAGTCTAACTATTTAACTAGATACTTAAGCTATTCTCTAACAACTTTATAGTTAAGAATTCTCTTAACTTTATATTCTGTGTTAAGGTTAACAGGTTGAATTTCTGTAAATAAAGATAGTAGTACTTCTAGTAGTACTAGTTTAAGTAAGGATATATAGAATACTAGATAGATATTTATAGTTTTTAGTAGTATAAGTTTATAATTTAAAAGTTCTTTAATATATTTGATTTTAAATAGACTAAGCTTTTTGTAGTCTAGTTTACTACTTAGTCTTTTTGTGTTAATGTTTTTTCTAACTAAATAGACTTTATCTCTCTCTTTTAATGTTAGCTTCTAACTATATTGTTTGTTATAGTAGTATATGTTTCTTTCTACTATAAATTATAATTCTAATATAAGTTCTTTATATAGTTCCTTGATTTTCGAGACCTGAACCTAAGTAAGTTAATTGTTATTAGTTGTATTTAGTAGTTCTTGATATATTACTAATTTATACCTAAAGTTAGTATAGAACAGTATAACAAGTATTATTTCTGTTATTAAACTATTATATAAGAACTATACTAGAGGCAGCAGCTTAATCTAATTGTTTTATTAGTAGTTTATATAGTATTACAAGTAAACTTTAATAACTTGATTTATATATTTATTACTCTTATTTGTCTATAAGTAGAAAGCTGTTAATAGCTTTCTCTTTGTACCTAGGTACTTAGTAAGAGCTACCTAGAATTTTAAGGTAAAGAGCTTATCTCTGTCTAAGATTATTTTCTTAGATAGTATTAGTCTTAATATAATAAATACTGCCTTATAGGTCTAAGAAAAGTAACTAAGTCTTTGTTAGTTTAGTTATAGTAGAAAGTAAGAGTTGCTAGAGTATTTACTTAAAGATAAACTTGTTACTTAAACTCAAGAGTTTAAAACTAAATTATCACGAATCACGTGTCAGCACGTGATGAGTAAGTCCAGATGGCATTCTAACAGAACAAGATACTATTAAGTAGATATAGGTTATAAGGATTAGCTAGAGTAGCTAGCTAGTCTAAGAATTTCCTTTAATTATAGTTATATAATATAATATAAGTTAACTTCTTGCCTAGTTAATAAGTTAACATTTAATAAAGTTACAAGGTAATATTATTAACATTTAGAAGAATAAAGGTTCTATATATAACTAGTACATCTGCTATTAGATAGAAGCTTTATACTTAACTTACTTTAGTTTTTAATATATCTTGTTTTAACATCTTAAGTTTAAGTAACAAGTTTACCTTTAAGTAAACACTCTAGCAACTCTTACTTCCTACTGTAACTAAACTAACAAAGACCTAGTTATACTTGTTAGACCTGTGAGTTTGTAATTTATAACACTTTAAGCATCTACTTAAAAGTAAACTACTATAATGTTAGCTATATCTTCTACCTCTAAGGTAGCGCTAAAAGTAGCTACTCTAGCTATTGTAATAATACTAACTGTTACTACTCTCTAAGAGAAAGTAAAACTACTAATCTTAAAACTATTTAATAGTTCGCTAGAGAAACTCACAGGGTTCCTTATAAAAGCTTCTCTCTACTTAAACTTTCATATAGTATAATTTACAAGCGAAACTAACTAAGTTATATAGTTTGCTACCTGTCTCAAAGAGGTAGCCTATAACTAGATAGAACTACACCTTAAAGACTTCTAGAAGAACAAAACACCTAAAGAAAAGATGTTAACAATTATATTAGAAGTTACAAAGAAACTGTTCTAGAACGTAAAGAGATTTAAAGAAGAGCTTAATTAAGTATTTACAGATGTTGATTTAAAAAAGAAATCTATATAAGTATTATATAATCTCTAACAGAAGAACTCTATAGCTAAGTATACTTTATACTTCTAGTAGTATATAGCGTAACTAAACTAAAACAACAAAGCTCTCTAGAAACAATTCTATAGAGAATTAAAGAACAATGTTAAAGATAAATTAGTAAGAGACAACCTGCTAACCTTACTTAATAAATTAATTAACAACTTAATCAAAATCAATAACTAGAACTATAAACAAAGGCTTAAAAGAAAAGAGAGTTATAGACATTAAGTAAATCATAGAGGAAAGAACTATAGAGATTCTATAGAACTAGATACTACAAACAGAACCTAGCTAAAGAAAAAGACAGAAAAGTAAGGTAAACTTTCCTAAGAAGAAAGAAACCGCTGACACAAGTAGAATTTATATTACTTATATAGCAAAACTAGCTATAGAGCAAGTAAATGTAGCTCGAAGAAGTAACTTAATTAAGGAAAGCAAGTTAATACTACTAGCTGCAAGAAAGTAGTAGTACTTAAAAGCAGGCCGCTTACAGAGAAAGAGCTAGCTAAGTATATTAGTATATAAATCAAAGAAACTAAATTAATAGATAAATCAGATAATCTAATCCTAGAGGAATACTATAGTATATAATTAGACTCTATAGAAATCCTTCTACTTTAATAGCTTGTAGTACTAGTCTAGGAATCTACTAGCGTAGACATTAGAGACACCTAGATATTAATATACAAAGAGGAACAAGAGTATAGATAAAAAGATTTATAGAACTCTAAACAAACCTTTTAAACTATATAATTATACTTAGGCACATATCTAAGGTTTAATATAAAATATATTACTTAATAGTTAGGAGAAGGCCTAATTAGTTTAACAAGCATTAGTATAATTCTACAAATAACTTTTATAGAAAGAATATACTTTAACCTAGTATAATGAATTATAAACTCACAGGTCTAACAAGTGTAACTAGGTCTTCGTTAGTTTAGTTGTAGTAGGAAGTAAGGGTCGCTGGGTTGTTTACTTAAAGGTAAACTTGTTACTTAAACTCAAGATGTTAAAACAAGATGTATTGAATACTAAAGTAAATAAGTTAAGCATGAAGCCTCTATTTAGTAGCAGACATACTAGTTATATATAGAACCTTCATTCTCATAGAGCCTAGAAGGAGCTCTAGATCCCTAAGCTCTAATACAAGCTCCTGTAAGCTCTAACAGTTATGTGACTGTATTATGTAATAACTATAGTATAGAAATCCTTGGATTGTTTAGTTAGCCTAACTGATCTCCTTAGGCTATAGGTTCTTGTGGATGTGTTTAATCTATCAGAGTACTACCTAGTCTTTACTAGTCCTGTACTAGTATGTGATTTGTAACACTATTCTCTTCTTAGTCTAGCGTGTTCCTACACTTAAGTACAACCTAAGAAATATTGTTAGAAGGCTATTAGCCTTTTTTCCTTTTATTATATCCTCTAAAGCATAGAAATATAAACAGTACACTCTCTTTTTCGAAACTATTCAAGTATATAGCTCTAAAATTATGCCTTGTTCTAACTGTTGTTAGTATAACTGAAAATGCTTTGTTCTAAACAACAAGTCACAGAAGTGCAGAGAGTGTGTTTATTAAGGCATTAGATATAATGTCCTTTAGTTATCTAATAATAACCTTTAGAACATTTGTCTTAAAGAGGAGTATCTAAAGTTTAAAAGAGATATAGCTTTTAAAGTAGCTATAGCTAGTTTAGCTTATGTCCGCGAGCTTGAGCAACGTTAACAAGAGTTATGTAAGCGTGGGATTAACATAGTCTAGCAAGGACTGTAGATGCTTAACAAACTCAACGCTGTCAAAGAGAAAGAGAGAGAGAAGAAAGAAGAGAGAGAACAGAGAGAGGAAGAAGCAGCTAGGCTAGCAGCTCTTTCTAACCCTGCTGCCTCTGACCTCGCCCTTGACCTAGGTCTTGACTTATCTTTTCTTTTGTCTTTTCTAGCTGACTACAAGATGTAGGCAAGTCTAGGTTTTGGTAGTAGAACTCCTAAAGTTCCTCCTAGTACTAGGTAAGGTTTCTTTTTGGCTTCTAAGTGTTTTCTAAATATAGGTAATCTAACTACTTAATTAGGTACCTAACCTGTCCTCTGACAACCTTATAGTCAAGAATTCTCTTAACTTTGTATTCTGCGTTAGAGTTAATAGGTTAGATTTCTGTGAGTAGAGCTAGTAGTGCCTCTAGTAGTGCTAGTTTAAGCAAGGATATATAGAATACTAGATAGATATTTATAGTTTTTAGTAGTGTGAGTTTATAATTCAAAGGTTCTTTTATGTGTTTGATTTTAAACAGTCTAAGCTTCTTGTAGTCTAGTTTACTACTTAGTCTTTTAGTGTTAATGTTTTTTCTAACTAAATAGACTTTATCTCTCTCTTTCAACGTTAGCTCCTGACTATGTCACTTGTTGTAGTAGTGTGTATTACATTCTGCTACAAACTAAAGTTACTCTACAAGCTTTTTATGTAATTCTCTGAGTTTGTAGTCTTGTAATCCTGCTTTGTTGTTATTAACTGTACTCTGTAATAAGTCTTGATAAGCTACTAATTCATACCTATAGTTAGCGTAGAATAGTGTAACAAGTATAGTTTCTGTTGTTAAACTATTATAGGCGAACTATACTAGTAGCAGAAGTTCAACCTAGTTGTCTTGTTTATAGTTTACATAACATCTCAAGTATACTTTAATAACTTAGTTTATTTGTTTAGTCTCTCTATTTGTCTAAGAGTAAAAGGCTGTTAACAGCTTTCTTTTCACACCTAGTCTTTCTGTAAGTACTGTCTAGAATTTCAAGGTAAAGAGCTTGTCTCTGTCTGAGATTATTTCTTCTAGTAGACTATATAGAGTAACTACTTCCCTTAGGAACACATAGGCTAGGTGTTCTACTATACTTGCTTCTATATATAGTACAAGAACTATATACTTCATGAGTTGTTTAACAATGACTAAGATTGAGTTATATATAACTCCTGTTATTAGGTCTTTGGATTTTAGTAGCTTGACTATAAAATCCCATGATATAGATCTCCAAGGTATCTGTGGTATTAGAGTAGTGTCTATCTGTCTATAAGGTACATAGCAGGAAGCCTTGTTTCTAGTACAGGTATTACACTCTGCTATTACTTCCTTGACTACTACTAATAGATGTTTAATATAGTAGTGTTACTTAATCTACTAGAGAGTTCGACGAACTCTCTAGTAACTATATGCTAGAGTAGTATAGTATTCTTTGACAAATTCCTTTACATAGGATTTAGAGATATATAGTTTTCCGTTTGTGTACCGTCCTTTATTTTGTCCTTGCCTAGTTAGAGCTAGTTGCTCTTTCTCCTAGGCTTTCTATATTTTTTCTGTCTAGGAGTTATTAGTTCCTGTTGTTACTATCTCATGTATAGCTGGAGCTAGGTCTCTATTTTCTAGAGTCTTCAAGATTATAATCTTTTTGTACTCTTTATCCTCTTTGTAGCCTAGCTTTCAGCTAAGAGCGTCGGCTTAAGAGTTAGCTGTTTTGCTAATATATTAGATTACAATGTTATAACCTCTTAAGATTCTTGCCTACCTTACAAGTCTTCTATTCAAGAGTTCTTGTGTAGTAGTAAATATTCTAAGGTTCTTGTGATCTAACAGTACAGTAACCTAGTGATTTATATTCTAGAGATATATCCTCTAGTGTTCAAGTACTAGAACTATAGCGAGAAGTTCCTTATTATATATTCTATAGTTCTACTGTACTAGATCTATTTTCTTGGAAAAGTATACTACTAGTATAAGTTTTCCTTCTTTTCCTAGTTAAAGATATACAGTACTTACTACTGTGTCTAAGGCGTTGGTCTCAATAGTACTTAGTTTACTAGTGTTGTAGCTTTAAAGAATTAGTTCTTCTGTGAATTATTTCTTGATTTCCTAAAAGACTCTCTTAGCTTCCTCTGTCTATTAGAAATTAATGTCTTTTCGAGTTAGGCTTGTTAGTAGACTAGCTAGCTTAGTATAATCTCTAATAAATTGTCGACAGAAGTTAGTGAATCCCAGAAATAACTAGACATCCTTAACGTTTTATAGTGTTAGCTAACTTTTAATGTCTTTAGTTTTTTCTAGATTAACTTCTATCTATTCTAGAGTAATTAAACACTCTAGGAACGTTGTATAAGTTACTCTAAACTTATATTTCAATAGCTTAAGGCAAGAGTCCACTACTATAAGTCTTCTTAAGACTTCTTTAACATACCTCTTATAGTTCTCTTCTTGTTCTAAGAATACTAGAATATTGTCTAGGTAATATATTATAGTTACTTCTAGAAGATCTTCTAGTATACTATTGTTCTATCTTTAACATATAGCAGGTGTGTTTGTTAAACTAAACAACATTACTATATACTTATAAAGACCTAATAGTAAGACAAATGTAGTCTTCTATTCGTTGCCTTCCTTAATGTAAATTAAGTTAAAGGCACTTCTCTAATCTAGTTTTGTGTATTAAACTACTTAATCTATTCTATCCTACAGGTATTAGCTAGTTAGTAATAGGTAAGTGTTCTTAACTGTTATGTTGTTGACTTCTTAGTAGTTAACACAAACTCTTCTATTTAGATCGTTCTTTTTGTATGCTATAAGTATATTTGAACAGATAGAAGACTCTAACTTTTAGATGTGTCCTTTCTTGATTTCTTCCTTGATATACTTGTTTATTACTTATAAGTTACTCTATGTATATAGTCGAAGCCTTTGCTTTCTGAGGTTATAGCTCTCCTTTAATTTTATTTCGTTGTTCTATAGTTAATGCTTTAGTAAGGTATATATGTCTTCTAGGTTATTAAATAATTTAGTGAATTCTCTATACTACACAGGTATTCTGTTATTAGCTGTCTTGCTGACCTGTAGAGGACTCTAGGCTAGGTGTCTAGGCAACTTGGAAAAGGTAGTACTAACCTTATTCTAGCCTTGTAGTTATAGCTACTTATAATTACATTAGCTAAAGGAAATCTCCTTTTCCTTCTAGTTAATGTTAGGATTGTGTTCCCTGATCTAAGACATTTCAAGTATTGTATTCTTTTTCCTAATATCTATGATATTAAATTATATATCTAAATAGTATCCTTTAATCTATGTTTTTGTAGGTATAGTTTATTAGTTAACAACACCTTCTTAGTATTCTACTTCTGTCTCATTAACTACTGTAAGTTTATATAGCGTCATTCCTTTGACTAGGACGTTTAGCTTCTATATAGCTAAGAGAGAAATAAAGTTGCTTGTAGCTCTAGAATTAATTATAATTCAGAGTTTCTTTCCCCTGATTGTTGTAGTTATATATAACTAACTCTCTTCTAAAGTTATATAAGCTTCTTGTTATTTAATAGAAAAGATTTCAAACAGGAGTTTATCTAGTTCTTCTAGTGTCTCGAAAACTACTTTCTCTTTGTCTAAGTAGACTACTTTATATACTTCTCCTATCTAATAATACTTATCTGAGTCTAGTTTAGGTAGTGTTACTAAAAACCTTAGCTTAAATCCAATGATCCTAAGAGGTTGTTCTAGCTTTTAGGTACTAGTCTTATTAACTAGCTAGATTACTATCTATTGTTCTCCTTCCTTAGGTTGTTAAGACCTAGGACCCTTAGAGTCTCGGTAGTAAATGTCACCCTTAGGACGTTATCTATATATAAGCTCTAATGTCTCTTTTCCTGAACAGAGATTTCAAAAGGTAATTAAATAGTTCTTAGCAAATACTACTTTATATTTGTTCAGAGGTACTAGCTTGTTCCCTTGTAATATATATAGACTCTAGAAGTTAGGCTTGATTTCGTTGATTTATGCTCAACGGTTTCTGTCTATATAGGTACTAATGAATGTCTATTTTTCTCCTACTTCTAGGTTCTCGCTCACTGCCTTCTAGTTACTAGTCTTCAATGAGCTAGACAATTCTAACAAGTACTCTATAGGAATAATTATTTCAGCTAGGTTGAAGTATATCCTTTCTACAAATGTTGTTCGTAGGATTATACTAATACTTGTTAAACCTATTAGGCTCTCTCCTAACTATTAGATAATATATTTTAAATCAAACCTTAGACATGTGTCTAGGCATAATTGTATAGTTTAAAAGGTTTGTTCTAGGTTTTGTAGATCCTTCTACCTATACTCTTGTTCCTCTCTATACATTAATATCTAGGTGTCTCTAATGTCTACGCTAGTAGATTCCTAGACTAGTGCTACAAGCTATTAAAGTAGAAGGATTTCTACAGAGTCTAAACGTGTACTATAGTATTCCTCTAGGATTAGATTATCTAATTTATCTGTTAATTTAATTTCTTTGATTTGTATACTAATGTGTTCAGCTAGCTCCTTCTCTGTGAGTAGCCTGCCTTTAAGTACTACTACTTCCTTGCAGCTAGTAGCATTAACTTGCTTTCTCTAATTTAGTTGCTTTTTCAAGCTACATTTACTTGCTCTGTAGCTGGTTTTGCTACATAAGTAACATAAATTCTGCTTGTGTTAGTAGTTCCTTTCTTCTTAGGAAAGTTTGCTCTACTTGCCTGCCTTTTTCTTTAGCTAGGTTCTGTTTATAGTATCTAGTTCCATGGGATTCCTATAGCTCTTTCCTCTATGATTTACTTGATGTCTATAACTTCCTTTTCTTTTAAGCCTTTGTTTATAGTTTTAATTATTAATTTTAATTAAGTCATTGATTAATTTATTAAGTAAGGTTAGCAGGTTGTCTCTTGCTAGTTTATTCTTAACGTTATTCTTTAATCCTCTATAGAATTGTTCTCAGAGAGCTTTGTTATTCTAGTTTAGTTATACTATATACTGCTGAAAGTGTAAAGTATACTTAGCTATAGAGTTCTTCTGCTAGAGATTATACAATGCTTAGATAGATTTCTTTTTTAAATCAACGTCTGTAAATACTTAATTAAGTCCTTCTTTAAATTCCTTTACATCCTAGAACAGTTTCTTAGTAACTTCTAATATAATTGTTAACACCTTTCCCTTAGGTGTTTTATTCTTCTAGAAGTCTTCGAGATATAGTTTCATTTAGTTATAGGCTACTCCCTTGAGACAAGTAGTAAGCTATATAACTTAGTCAGTTTTGCTTGTGAATTATACTATGTGAAAGTTTAAGTAGAGAGAAGCTTTCATGAGGAACTCTATGAGTTTTTCTAGTAAACTATTAAATAGTTTTAGAATAGGTAGTTTTACTTTCTCTCAGAGAGTAGTAACAGTTAGTACTATTACAATAGCTAGTGTAGTAGCTGCTTTTGGCGCTACCTTTAGAGTAGAAGATATAGCTAATATTATAGTAGTTTACTTCTAAGCAGATACTTAAAGTATAATAAATTGTAAACTTACAGGTCTAACAAGTGTAACTAGGTCTTTGTTAGTTTAGTTGTAGTAGGAAGTAAGAGTCACTGAGTTGTTTACTTAAAGGTAAACTTGTTACTTGAACTCGAGATATCAAAACAAGATGTATTAAATACTAAAGTAAATAAGTTAAGTATAAAGCCTCTATCTAGTAGCAGACGTACTAGTTATATATAGAACCTTCATTCTTATAGAGCCTAGAAGGAGCCCTAGATCTCTAAGCTCTAATGCAAGCTCCTGCAAGCTCCAACAGTTATGTGACTATATCACGTGATAACTATAGCATGGAAATCCTTGGATTGTTTAGTTAGCCTAACCGATCCCCTTAGGCTATAGGTTCTTATAGATGTGTTTGACCTGTTAGAGCGCCGCCTAGTCTTCACTGGTCCCGTGCTAGCACGTGATTCGTGACACCTAGCTAAAACAATTATTTCTATAGAGTACTTGTTAGAATCATGTAGCTTATTAGAGACAGGCAATTAGAAAGTAGTAAGCAAGAACCTAGAAGTAGGAGAAATATAGACATTTATTAGTACCTATATAAATAAAAACTATTAGACATAAATCAACAAAATTAAGCCTAACTTCTAGAGTCTATATATATTACAAGGAGACAAACTAGTACCTCTAGACAAATATAAAGTAGTATTTGCTAAGAAATGTTAAATTATCTTTTAAAATCTCTATTTAGAAAAAGAAACATTAGAACTTATATATAGATAGTATTCTAAGGGCGACATCTACTACTAAGACTCTAAAGGTTCTAGGTCTTAACAACCTAAGAAAGAAGAACAATAGATAGTAATCTAGCTAGTTAATAAAACTAGTACCTAGAAGTTAGAACAACCTCTTAGAATCATTAGATTCAAGCTAAGGTTTTTAGTAACACTACCTAAACCTGACTTAGATAAGTACTGTTAGATAGAAGAAGTATATAAGGTAGTTTATTTAGACAAAGAGAAAGTAGTTTTCAGAACACTAGAAGAGCTAGATAAGCTCTTGTTTGAAATCTTTTCTATTAAGTAACAGAAAGCTTATACAACTTTAGGAGAAAGCTAGTTATATATAACTACAACAATTAGAGGAAAGAAACTCTAAATTATAATTAATTCTAGAGCTACAGGTAAATTCATTTCTCTCTTAGCTATATAAAAGCTAAACGTCTTAGTCAAAGGAATAATACTATATAAACTTACAGTAGTTAATAAGACAGAGGTAGAATACTAAGAAGGTGTTGTTAACTAATAAACTATACTTACAAAAACATAGATTAAAGAATACTGTTTAGATATATAATTTAATATCATAGATATTAGTAAGAAGGATATAATACTTAGAATGCCTTAGATCAGAGAATATAACTCTAATATTAACTAGAAGAAAAAAGAGATTTCATTTAGCTAATGTAACTATAAGTAGCTATAACTACAAGGCTAGCATAAGGTTAGCGCTACCTCTTCTAAGTTGCCTAGACACCTAGCCTAGAGTCCTCTACAGGTTAGCTAGACAGCTAATAACAAAATACCTGTGTAGTATAGAGAATTTTCAAAATTGTTTAATAACCTAGAAGATATATATATCTTGCTAAAGCATTAACTATAGAACAACAAAATAAAACTAAAAGAGAGTTATAACCTTAGAAAGCAAAGACTTTAACTACACACATAGAGTAACTTATAGGTAATAAATAAGTATGTCTAGAAAGGAATTAAGAAAGAATATATCTAAAAGTTAGAGTCTTCTATCTGTTTAAATATACTTATAGTATACAAGAAAGATAATCTAAATAGAAGAGTTTGTGTTAACTACTAAGAAGTTAATAACATAATAGTTAAGGACACTTACTTATTACTAACTAGCTAATATCTATAGAACAGAATAGAACAGGTAGTTTAATACACAAAACTAGATTAGAGAAGTGTCTTTAACTTAATTTAGATTAAGGAAGGTAATAAATAGAAGACAACATTTGTCTTACTATTAGAACTTTACAAGTACATAGTAATGTTGTTTAGTTTAACAAACATACCTACTATATATTAAAGATAGAACAATAGTATACTAGAAGATCTTCTAGAAGTAACTGTAATATATTACCTAGATAATATTCTAGTATTCTTAGAACAAGAAGAGAATTATAAGAGATATATTAAAGAAGTCTTAAGGAGACTTATAGCAGTAGACTCTTGCCTTAAGCTATTGAAATATAAGTTTAGAGTAACTTATACAACGTTTCTAGAGTGTTTAATTACTCTAGGACAAGTAGAAGTTAATCCTAAAAAAACTAAAGACATTAAGAGCTAGCTAATGCTATAAAATATCAAGGACGTCTAGTTATTTCTAGGATTTACTAACTTCTGCTAACAATTTATTAGAGACTATGCTAAGCTAGCTAGTCCTCTAACTAGCCTAACCTAAAAAGGCATTGATTTCTAATAAATAGAGGAAGCTAAAGAAGCTTTCTAGGAAATCAAGAAATAATTCACAGAAGAACCTATTCTTTAAAGCTATAATACTAGCAAGCTAAGTACTATTAAGACTAATACTTTAGACATAGTAGTAGGTGCTATATATCTTTAACTAGAAAAAGAAGGTAAACTTATACTAGTAGTATACTTTTCTAAGAAAATAGACCTAGTCTAGTAAAACTATAAGATATATAATAAGGAACTTCTTGCTATAGTTCTAGTACTTAAATACTAGAGAATATATCTCTAGAATATAAATCATTAGGTTACTATACTGTTAGATTACAAAAATCTCTAAACATTTACTACTATACAAGAACTCTTAAATAGAAGACTTGTGAGGTAGACAGGAATTTTAGAAGGTTATAACTTTATAATTTAATATATTAGTAGAACAGCAAACCCTTGAGTTAACACTCTTAGTTAAAAGCTAGGCTACGAAGAAGATAAGAAGTATAAAAAGATTACAATCTTAAAGACTCTAGAAAACAGAGATCTAGCTCTTACTATATACAAAATAGTAGTAACAGAGGAAGGTCTATAAACTGAAAAGGTCTAGAGAGCCTAGGAAATAGAGCAGCCTACTCTAGCTAAATAAGAACCTATACTAAAGGACTTGCCTAATAGTAGAGGAGACTTTATTAATAAATATAGAGTAACAAATAATTAAAACAACAAAGAATAGTATATAAACAGAAAACTATATATCTCTAAATTCTATATAAAGGAATTTGTTAAAGAATACTATACTACTCTAGTATATAGCTACTAAAGAGTTCGCTAAACCCTCTATTAGATTAAGTAACACTACTATATTAATTAGTAGTAGTTAAGGAAGTAATAGCAGAGTATAATACCTGTACTAGAAACAAGGCTTCCTACTATATACCTTATAGACAGATAAGTACTACTCTAATACTATAAATATCTTAGAGATCTATATTATAGGATTTTATAGTTAAGCTACTAAAATCTAAGAACCTAATAACAGGAGTTATATATAACTCTATTCTAGTTATTGTTAAATAACTCATGAAGTATATAGTACTTGTGTGTAACGAAACTTACTTCCGTACCGAAAGTAACAAAGGTAACTTAAGTCTCGAAGGTTGTTATATAGTAAGAGGTTTAGATGCGCTAGGTGTTTACTCAAAGGTAAACTCGTTACTTAAACTAAAGATGTTAAAACAAGATATATTAAAAACTAAAGTAAAGTTAAGCATAAAGCTTCTATCTAAAGGCAGACGTGCTAGTTATATATATAGAACCTTCATTCTCTTTGAAGTTAACTCAGTCGACAGTTGCTCTGGAGCAACTCGTCTACTAGTCACTCTGTCACGTGATCTTTGTCAAAATGAAATCCTTGGATTGGTTAGCTACCCTAGCCAATCCCATAACCTATAACTACTCAATAGTATCTTGTCCTGTTAGAGTGCTGTCTGGACTTACTCATCACGTGCTACCCTGTGATTCGTGACACTATTCCCTTCTTAGCCTAGCGTGTCCCTACGCTTTAAGTATAACCTAAGAAATATTGTCAGAAGGCTAGTGGCCTTCTTTTGTTATTATGTTGTCTACAACACTATGTCCCAAATCTTTAAATAATAATTGCCTTGACCTTGTACAACGAATCGAACAAACTAGTGAAGAAATGGCCCTGTGTGCCTGTTGTGAGAAATCTGGTTGTTGGTGTGTAGTGTTATAGAACAATAGCTAGTCTATTTGTTGTGCTAAGTGTACTTGTCAAGGAAAATCCTGTGACGTTCAAAACCGAAATCAAATGCCTTCATCCTTAGAATAGTTGTCCCTTGACAAACAGAAGGAACGTCTAGAGGATGAGGAGGAAAAGGCCGCAGCCCAGGCCCAGGAGGCCATGGCCAGAGTAGCCTGTCTTCGCAAGCAGAAGCAGCTCCTCTTAGCTTGCGAGAAGAAGATGATAGCAGCTGGTCTCAACTCACTTGATGAGTTAGATGCTGCTGAGGATCTAGAAAAGAAAGAAAGGGAGGAACAGGAAACGAAAGACAGAAGAGAAGAAGAGGCTAGCAGCCCTTCCTACTCCTGATTCCTCTGACCCCGCCCTTGACCTAGGTCTTGACCTAGCTTTCTTCACGTCTTTTCCGGCTGACCACGAGATGTGAGCAACCCTAGGTTTTGGTGGTGGAACTCCTGAAGTTCCTCCAAGCACTAGTTGAGATTTCCCTTTGGTTCCCAAGTGTTTTCTGAATGTAGGTAATCTAACTACTTAATCAGGTACTTGACCTGTCCTCTGACAGCCTTATAGTCAAGAATCCTCTCGACTTCATATTCTATATTAGGGTTGACAGGTTGGATTTCTATGAGTAGAGCTGGTGGTGCTCCCAGTGGTGCTGGTTTGAGCAAGGATATATAGAATACTAGATAGATGTTCATAGTCTTTAGTAGCGTGAGTTCATAATTCAAAGGTCCTTTGACGTGTTTGATTTTGAACGGCCTAAGCTTTTTGTAGTCCAGTTTATTGCTTGGTCTTTTGGTGTTAATGTTTTTTCTAACCAAATAGACTTTATCCCCCCCTTTTAATGTTGGCTCCTGACTACGTTGCTTATTGTAGTAGTATGTGTTTCTTTCTACTACAAATTACAGTTCTAATGTAAGTTTCTTGTGTAGTTCTTTGATTTTCAAGACCTGAACCTAGGCTAACTGATTGTCTGTAGTTGTGTTTAGCAGTTCTTGATATACTACTAGTTTGTACCCGAAGTTAGCATAGAATAGTGTAACAAGTGTTGTTTCTGTTGTTGAACTATTGTACAAGAACTGTGCTAATAGCAGCAGCTTGACCTAATTATCCTGTTAGTAGTTCACATAGCATTGCAAGTATGTCTTAACCACTTAATTCATTTGTTTGTTACCTCTATTCGTCTGTGGGTGGAAAGCTGTAGAAAGCTTTCTCTTCACACCTAGGCGCTCAGTAAGAGCTACCTAGAATTTTGAGGTAAAGAGCTTATCTCTTTCTGAGATTTTCTCTTCTAGTAGTCTATGTCTCGAGACTACTTCCTTTAGGAATGCAAATGCTAATTCCTCTGCTGTACTCGACTCCATGTATAGTACCAAGATTATGTACTTTGTAAGTCAGTCTATAATGACTAGGATTGAATTATATTTTACTCCTGTTATTAGATCTTTGGATTTCAGTAGCTTGACTATAAAATCCCAAGATATTGATTTCCAAGGTCTCTGTGGTATCAGAGTAGTGCTCATCTATCTATAAGGTATATAGCAGGAGGCCTTGTTCCTAGTACAGGTATCACACTCTAATATTACTTCCTTGACTACTGCTAATAGGCAATTGACACAGTAGTGTTGCTTAACTCGCCAGAGAGTTCGTCAAACTCTCTGGTAACTATGTACTAGAGCTGTATAGTACTCTTTGACAAATTCTTTTGCGTAGGATTTAGAGACATATAACTTTCTGTTAGTATACTGTTCTTTGTCATTTTGTCCTCGCTTAGCTAGAGCTAGCTGCTCTAGTTCCTGGGCTTCCTAGATTTTCTTTGTCCAAGGGTTGTTAGTTTCTATTGCTGCTATCTTATGTATAGCTAGCGCTAGGTCTTTATTTTCTAGAGTCTTTAAGATTATAATCTTTTTGTACTCTTTATTCTCTTTATAACCTAGTTAACAGCTCAAAGCGTCTGCTCGTAGATTATTAGTTCCTTTAATGTAATAAATCAAAATATTAAATCTAGCAAGAGTTTGTAACTACCTTACAAGGTGTCTGTTACTGAGTTCTTTTGTTGTTGTAAATGTTTTAAGGTTCTTATAATCAGTGAGGATTAATACCTAGTGTCTTACACCCTGTAGGTAGATTCTCTAGTACTCTAGGGCTAAGACTATAGCAAGAAGCTCCTTCTTATAGATGCTATAGTTTTGCTAGGCAGAATCCAGTGTTTTAGAGAAATATACTACAGGCATAAGTTTCCTCTTGTTATTTAGTTGAAGGTGTACAGCAGCAACTACTATATCTAAGGCATCTGTCTCAACAGTGCTTAGTTTGTTAGCATTATAATTCCTGAGAATTAGTTTCTTAGTGAATTACTTCTTAATAGCTTGAAATACTGTTTTAACAACCTTGTCCTATATAAAAGAAATGTCCTTTTTTGTGAGGTTTGTTATAGGTTTCGAGATTCTAGTATAATCTCTAATAAATTGTTAACAGAAGTTAGTGAATCCCTGGAATAATTAGACGTCCTTGACGTTCTCTAGTAATTTCTATTCCAAGATTGCCTTGACTTTCTCAGAGTCTACCTTCATTTGTCCTAGAGAGATAGTGTAGCCTAGAAAGATAGTACAAGTTACTCTAAACTTGTATTTTAAGAGTTTAAGGCAAGAGTCTACAGTAGAGAGCCTCTACAGGACTTCTCTAACATACTTCTTATAGTTCTCTAACTTTTCTGAAAATACAAGAATGTTGTCTAGGTAACAAATAACAGTTGTCTCTAGAAGATTCTTAAGTATTTTGTTGTTTTGTCTCTAACAAGTAGTAGGTATATTAGTTAGACTAAACAGTATTACTATATACTTATAGAGACCTGATAGTAAGACAAAGGCTGTCTTCTATTTGTTCTCTTGCTTAATCTATATTAAGCTAAAGGCATTTTGTTAGTTAAGTTTAGTAAATATCTTAGCCTTTCCTAACTTGTTCTATAAGTACTAGCCTTCTAGCAACAGGTAAGTGTCCTTAACTGTTGCTTTGTTAACATCTCTGTAGTTAACATAAACTCTTCTATTTGGATTGTTCTTCTTAAATGTAATAAGTATATTAGAAGCTACTAGCGAGTCTGATTTTTAGATGTATTCTTTCTAAATTCCTTCTTGTATATACTTCTTGAGAAGCTGCAAGTTCCTCTAATTGTAAGGCTAAAGCTTTTGCTTCCTGAGGTTATAACTCTCTTTTAATTTAATCTTATAATCCTATAGTTAATGTTTGAGAAGAGTACATATATTCTCTAGGTTATCAAACAACTCTGTAAATTCCTTATACTACACAGGTATTATGTTATTAGTAGTCTGGCTAACCTGTAGAGGACTCTAGGCTAGGTGTTCTAGTACTTTGAAAGAGATAGTGCTAACCTTCTTCTAGCCTTGTAGTCACAACTGTATATAGTTACATTAACTGAAAGTAATACTATGTTTCTTCTAGTTAATGTCTAGATTATGTTCTTAAATCTAGGGCATACTAAGTATTGCTTCCTTGTTCCTTATCTTAACAACATTGAATTATATGTCTAAACAGTGTCTGTTAATAGTAGTCTTTGTAGGAATAGTTTGCTAGTTAATAACTCTGTTTTAGTAAGCAACATTAGTCTCGTTAACAACACTTAAGACATAGAGTAAAGTTTTCTTGACTGAGATGTTAAGCCTCCTGTAGGCTTTTAGGGATATGAAATTACTTGTTACTTTAGAATCTATTATAATCTATAATTTCTTTCCTCTAATAGTTACAGTTACATAAAACTAACTTTCTTCTAAGGTAGTATACAGTTCTAGTCTAACATAGTAGATGTCAAACATTCTATTCTTAGTATTATTAAGCCGAGTCATAGCATCCTAAGCCCATGGAAAGAATATAACCTTTTCTTGGTCTACGTATACTACCTTGTATATCTGTTAATATTCCACTCCTGTCTAATAGTCTAGTAGTGTTCCTGTAAACTGTTTGTTTAATGTCTAGTTAGATGTTAGTTATAGTCGGTGATATACCTACTCTACTATAAAAGAACCTAGGGTCTAAGTAGTCTAAAGTTCCTCTTCTACTAGGTAGTAGAATTCCACAGGTAGTAGTGTCTCGTCGTGGTCTATAGTGTAATTATATTCTTTCTCTTCTCTAGAGATGTGCCTAGAACTCTTGTATCTAAAGCAGATATAACCTGCTTGATTATTATTAATAATATACTGTTAGAGAGGAATAGAATTATGTCCTATAGTAGTATATAGAGACCAAAAGTCTAGCCTTTCACTCTTTATGTCTACCTAACGATTCTCTCTCTCATAGGTCCTAATAAAGACCTATGTATCTCTAACCTAGAGTTCTCTACTCTAATCATTTCTACTAAACAATTCCGATGATTTAGAGAACTCTTCCTCTAATGTACTAGCTAGTAATTCGTAAGTAGCTTGTAATAGTAACTTATGTTCGCCCTCTAAGCAAGTGTTGTAGTATTGTTTAAGGATAGAATTATCCTCTTCTTTAACCTAAGTTCTATACCTACGTACTTCTAATTCCTTATTAGAGAGCTCCTGTGTTTCTAGCAATGCTAGCTCCCTTTAGAAGGTAGCATTAACCTGCTTTCCCTTGTTGTTTTACTTCTTCGAGCTATATTCGTTTGCTCTATAGCCTGACTAGCTACATAAGTAGCATAAATTCTGCTTACGTCAGCGGTTCTGTTCTTCTTGGGAAAGTTTCTTTCCTTTGAAAGATTTCTTCTAGGCAGCGTTTACTTTACTATTATTCTATTAGTTATTACACTTGCTCTTACTCTAGTTCTTATTCTAACTTCTACTCTCTTAAACAGATTTCCTGAATTCCCACAGGCGGTTATCTAATTAGATAACGCTACTAATTATACTACTAATGTTAGTGAAAACTATATTTTGTTTTACTATTTCTTCTTAGAGGTATACCTTTAATCCCCTACAGAAGAGTTCTATAAGAGCAAGGGCATTCTATCTAGACTTGTTTCTATATCATTAGAAATCATTAGCGTAACTAATAGCTAATCCTGTCTGTTTTAGGTCTAAAAGCTTCTGTACAGCTGTTTAGATTACGTTGAAATCTCTAAATACCTTCCTAATTACTACTTTAAACTCTCTAAAGGATTTAAACATTATTTAAGTGTCTCTCATTGATCTATCGTTGTCTTTGTATACAAAGAAGTCCTCGAGGTAGAGTTAGGCTCAATCTAATACAGCTTCTCTTAGATAGAAGATTACAAAGATTAATTGTAAGTTATAGTTATTAGTAAACTTGTCTATGTTAAAGTTAAAGTAGATGTCTATCTAAAGAAGAAATAACTTAAGTTTGTTTCTCTTTCTATAGTATATATCTAGGAGCTTAACTTAGATAGTCTTAAGTACTTTAACCTTAAACAGTTCAGGTACATCAGGTATGCTAGCGTTGTTGTAGTTAGGGTCCACTAGTGCTGGTTCGTTGTCTAGTAGTAGTATAGCAGAGGTGGCCCGAGGTTAAGTCCTCTCAGCGCTGCTAGAGAGAGTTGACAAGTTTGTTCAGCTAGTACTAGAACTAGCAACAGCTAGCTTTAGTAGAGTTAGAGCCATAGCGACTAAACTTCTAAGCAGATGCTTAAAGTATAACAAAACTCACTTCTGTACTAAAAGTAACAAAGGTAACTTAAGTCTCAAAGGTTGTTATATAGTAAGAGGTTTAGATACGCTAGGTATTTACTTAAAGGTAAACTTGTTACTTGAACTAAAGATGTTAAAACAAGATATATTGAAAACTAAAGTAAAGTTAAGCATAAAGCTTCTATCTAAAGGCAGACGTGCCAGTTATATATATAGAACCTTTATTCTCTTTAAAGTTAACTCAGTCGACAGTTGCTCTAGAGCGACTTGTCTACTAGTCGCTCTGTCACGTGATCTTTGTCAAAATGAAATCCTTGGATTAGTTAGCTACTCTAGCTAATCCCATAACCTATAACTACTTAATAGTATCTTGTTCTGTTAGAGCGCCGTCTAGACTTACTCATCACGTGCTACCCTGTGATTCGTGACATTGTGCTATATATAGAAGCAAGTATAGTAGAACACCTAGCCTATGTGTTTCTACAGGAAGTAGTTACTTTACATAGTCTACTAGAAGAAATAATCTTAGACAGAGATAAACTCTTTACCTTGAAATTCTAGACAGCTCTTATAGAACAACTAGGTGTAAAAAGAAAGCTATTAATAGCTTTTCACCTACAGACAAATAGAGAAACTAAACAAATAAATTAAGTTATTAAAGTATACTTAAGATGTTATATAAACTATAAGTAAGACAACTAGGTTGAACTTCTACTACTAGTATAGTTTGCCTATAATAGTTTAATAACAGAAACTATACTTGTTACACTATTCTATGCTAACTATAGATATGAATTAGTTACTTATTAGAATCCTTTACTAAGTACTATTAATAATGACAAAGCAGGATTACAGGACTATAAACTCAGAGAATTATATAAGAAGCTTGTAGAGTAACTTTAGTTTGTAGTAAAACATAATATATACTACTATAATAAATAATATAGTTAGAAGCTAACGTTAAAAGAGAGAGATAAAGTCTATTTAGTTAGAAAAAACATTAACACTAAAAGACTAAGTAGTAAACTAGACTACAAAAAGCTTAGGCTGTTTAAAGTTAAATATATTAAAGAACCTTTGAATTATAAACTTATACTACTAAAGACTATAAATATCTATCTAGTATTCTATATATTCTTGCTTGAACTAGTACTACTAGGAGTACTACTAGCTCTACTCACAGAAATCTAACCTGTTAACTCTAATGTAGAATACAAAGTTAAGAGAATTCTTAACTATAAGGTTGTTAGAGAACAGGTCAAGTACTTGATTAAATAGTTAGATTACCTATATTTAGAAAACAATTAAGAACTAAAGAGAAGTCTTAACTAGTACTAGAAGAAACTTTAGGAGTTCTACTACTAAAACCCAGGGTTGTCTATATCTTATAGTTAGCTAGGAAAGACACAAAGAAAGCTAGGTCAAGGCCTAGGTCAAGAGCAAGGTTAGAAGAATCAGGAGTAGAAAAAGACACTAGCCTAGCAGCCTCTTTCTCTCTTCTGTCTTTTGTTTCCTGTTCTTCTCTTTCTTTTCTTTCTAACTCTTTAGTAGCATCTAGCTTATTAAGTAAGTTAAGACTAGCTGCTATTATTCTTTGCTTCTTAGTATCTAGGAATTCTTCTTTTTTACTAATTCAGAGAACCTTAGCAATAGCCTCTTGCTAGGCCTATAAAGCTTTGTCTTAGACAGACTAAAGTTTCTACTACTTTGCCTCTAGAGACTTCTAGTCTAAGACTAAGAGTATTTAGTTAACTTGTTAAACGTTACAAGTCTTCTCTTAACAGGTATACTTAGTATAGCGCGAGTATTTTAAGTTACAAGGCGCTATATAAGATCAACTACTCTTTTTACATCTAGAACAAGAAGCTATGTTTCTGTGACTAGTCTTTTTAATAGCGTTACTAAGAAGTCTACTACTTTGTTTGTTTAGTTGTTTAGGTAGTATAATAAAAAGAAGAGAAGGCTACTAACCTTCTAATAATATTTCTTAGGTTATACTTAAGTATAGAGACACGCTAGGCTAAGAAGGAGATAGTGTTATAAATTATGTGTTAGCACGTGATAAGTAAGTCTAGATAGCATTCTAATAGAACAAGATACTATTAAGTAGATATAGGTTATAGAGATTAGCTAGAGTAGCTAGCTAGTCTAAGGATTTCCTTTAATTACAATTACGTAATATAATATAGGTTAACTTCTTGTCTAGTTAATAAGTTAACATTTAACAAAGTTGCAAGGCAACATTATTAACATTTAGGAGAATAAAGGTTCTATATATAACTAGCACACCTGCTATTAGATAGAAGCTTTATACTTAACTTACTTTAGTTTTTATATATCTTGTTTTAATATCTTAAGTTTAAGTAACAAGTTTACCTTTAAGTAAACACCTCAGCGACCCTTACTTTCTACTATAACTAAACTAACGAAGACCTAGTTACACTTGTTAGACCTGTGAGTTTGTGATTTGTTATACTAATATATTTGTAATATATAGAGGTCACAAGGTTATAAGGTTATGTGACTTTTCATCTAATCTAAGGAAGTCTTTATCTGCTATTATAAATCAATTAGGAATTAAGTAGTTCTAGTAGATAGAGTTTATAGAGTTAACAGAGTTGACGTAATATTAGAGCTTAGAAGCTTCTATAAAGCAAGACTTCTCCTGTACCTCTAAGAAGAGGCAGAGATTAGTTCTGTACTAAATTAAAAAGATTTAAATTAACTTATTACCTACTATCTACCTTATAAGCTAATCTCTCTACACTTAATAGAGAGGTAGTATAATAAGTAAAATACCTCTAAGACTTAAAAGACTACTCGACGAAGACGTTGCTTAGACTACTTCTAAACAAGTTATACCTGATAATAGAGGAAGCTCTTCTAACTCTATTAGTAGACTATTGCAGGACTCTTATAGAGACTTTTCAGCAACTCTAATTAATAACTCTTATGTAATTGAACTAGACCTAAGTAGAGTAGAACTCAACGCTCCTTAGACTTGAGAAAACCTCCTTTATATAGAGGTCAAAGCTCTTTGAAGACAGCAAGAGAAGGTCAACTAAATCAATTAATATATCCTTTAGTTAGAACAGGAGAAAAGCCTTATATAAGATAATCTCTAATTTACTACTACTATAACAACATTATCTATCTGTGAATTAACACTAATATCTTAGGTTAAGAACTCAATAGATCTAGAGATAGATAAAGATATTATTTGACCTAAACCTCTCTAAAACGTCCTTAAGTGTAAATTAGACTAAGAGAAACTTCTTAAGGTCTAAACACTAGAAGTATATTATAGAAAGTCTCTCAAAGAGCATTAAATATTTATGTTATTATAGGAGGTAGTTTTTAGGTTCTAACTCTAGACATATAACAGACACTTCTCTAGAGTGAACACTACTATAACTACTCTTTAAGACAAACCTTACAAAACCTAGGAAGCTGTAATAAAGAAGAATCTACTAGTATATAAAATTCACTAAGACAGTTTCAAGGCTTATCTAGCTAACATAATTCTAGTGCCTTAAATACACTCTCAAGAAGCCTTTAAAGAACTTTACAACCTTGAACAAGTAGACTAGAAAACAGTTCTAGAACTTTATAACAGAATAGTTGTTCTAGAATTAGACTAGGAGAAAAGACCTAAGAGTGACTATATTAAAATACTTAACACTACACTTACTGATTACAAAACCTGTTAGATGCTTTTTGTAATTCTTTCTAGAAATAAAGTAAGTTCTATATAGAAATAGCTTGAAAAGGCTTAGAAAGCAGAATATACTACTTATCTAAATAGAAGTAAGACAAAGGTAAGAGAATCTAAAAAAGATGCTTCTAGTTTAAAAGACCTCTATCTAAAGAATAATAGTTTATCTAGTTCTAAGAATTGTTGTTAGTCAAAAAGCTATTTCTAAAAAAATAGAAAGAGTAATTCTAGTAGTATTTCAGAACTATTAAGGACTAACAATAGCTAGTGTAACAACTCTAACTCTAACGTTATCTGTTATACTTATAGCTAATCTAGGTATGTTTTAGGAAGCTGTAAGTGTTAGAAGTACTCTAAATAAGTATAAAAGAATCCAGAAAAAGCAAAAACCCTAGATGAATTAAGAAACCTCTAGAGAATAGTTAATACTATTTAGTAAGAGAAACGTTCTAAAACAAAGTCTTTAAAGGAGTTAGAAAAAGAGAGAGCTAAGTTCTAAATGTTAAGAATTATAGCCTGAGTAAAGAAGGTATATTAAGTTATATATTAATATAAGTAACTCTAAATCAGCTTAAAACAGGTGTCTTAGTAATATATACTAGCCTTAGAGATATAGGCTCTGATTACAACTTCCTTAACAATAACTAGGCCTAAAAGAAGAGTTTCGTAGCCTCAGCGAAATATAATCAAGAGTTTATTATATTTTATAGGAGTAAATTTAAAGTACTCTAAGCCTATGATCTATAGGTGCTTGTTACTAACAATTATAGGAAAACATAATCTTTTAACCTCTGCTTCTACAGGAATAAGAACTAAGGAATCTATACTCTTGTTTTTAGTTTAGAATTTTATAAATCAACTATTACTTAGTATGCTAACTATGCTAGAAAACAATAGACTTACGCTCTAGTATAGCTAGACAACATAGAAATTCTTACCTTAAAGAAGTTTAAAGAGAAGTTAAACAAGGACCTAGACGCTTAGGCTTAGGTCTTGTTTATAAAGAAAGGAGAATATAATTGTCTTAGATAATAAGCTTTATGTGTTTGTGAGAGGTATTAAGTCTCTATATACTTACAGAGTAATATAGACAATCCCTTAGTAAATAGTCTAGTATATTATACTAATACTGTCTGGAAAGAATCCTTAGAAGTACCTGAATATCTACAGGAAAAGAGAATAGACTTTTTAGATATCTTTGACTCTAATAAAGCTTTAGAACTTCCTAGCCTTAGAGGTGTTAAGTATGCTATTAATACAGAGGATACTGTTCCTTATAAGCTCTTGTATAATTTGTCAGAGACCTAACTTAAAGCTTTGTACTTATATCTATAAGACACTCTCTGAAAACACTAGATTAGGCCTAGCACAAGTCTCACAGAGGCGCCTATTCTTTTTGTTCTAAAAAAAGATAAAGGCCTATAGCTTTGTGTTAATTATTGTAGTCTTAACAAAGTTACAATCAAAAATCATTACTCTCTTCCTCTTATTAATAAGTCTCTTAACTAGTTAAGTAAAGTAGTTATCTTCACGAAACTAGATCTAAAAGATACTTATTATTATATTAGAATTCATAAAGGCTATAAATAGAAGACAGTATTTAGGACCTGTTATAGATATTTTAAGTATCTTGTAATGCCTTTTAGTCTAGCAAATGTACTAGCAACATTTCAAGTATATATTAATACTGCTCTTAGCGGCCTCCTAGATGATTTTGTTATTATTTATTTAGATAACATCCTTATTTACTTACAAAAGGAAGAAGACTACTATAATCACGTTTGCTAGGTCCTTACTAGGCTATGTAATAGTGATTTATTCTATTAACTTAGTAAATATAAGTTTAACATTAAGGAAGTTAAGTTTCTTAGCTTTATTATTAGAATAAATAGTGTAAAAGTAGATCCTGAACAGATCTACACTATTATAGAATAGCTCTAGCCTACTTTGTTCTATGTAGTCTAAGTTTTTCTTAGGTTTGTAAATTTTTATTATTAGTTTATTTATTGTTACTCTTTTGTAACCTTAGGCCTAATAGATCTCTTGAAAGATATAGAACAGAGCTGCAAAACTAGCTTCTTTAATTAGATAGAGGCAGCTAAAGAAAGTTTTTAACTTTTAAAAACTATATTTACAACAACACCTGTCCTAATCTATTTCAACTCTTCTAAGTAGATTTGTATAGAAACTAATATATCTAAATTTACTATTACTAGAACTATTTCACAATAAGTAGATACTACTAATAGTATAAAACAACATTAGCATTCTGTAGCATTTTAGTCTCAGAAACTCACTAGCGCTAAACAAAACTATAGTACTTATAATAAGGAACTTCTTGTGATTGTTATAGCCTTTAAGTATTAGAGACATTATCTTAAAGGTGCTAGGTTTATAATTAAGGTTATAACTAACTATAATAACCTCTAGTACTTTATAAAAACAAAGTACTTGAAAAGCTGTTAGACTTACTAGGCAATGTATCTTGCGACATATAATTTTTAGATTATATATTATAAAGGCACCTTAAACCCTGTAGACAGACCTAGCAGAAGGCTAGACTATAAGAATAGTTCTGCTAATATAACTTAGCTTCTAATCTTTTAGAATAAACTAAAGAGAGCTTTTACAACTATAATTCTAGGTTCTTTTCTGGCTCTAGGAAAGTTCTCTCTTGAAATACAACTCTTAATGTTTGCTATATCTACTATAGTACAAGAGCTTTTACCTTAAGGCATACATAAAAGCCTCCTTAAGGATTCCTCGAAAGAGAAGCAAGGTATAAGGTACTACCTTAAAGGTTCTGCTGCTACAGCTAGAGTAATAAGGATATCTATGTCTTAATTACTTAATAGAATCAAGAACTTAGTTATCTCTTGAGTTTTTGAATTAGATAGTTACAAACATTTAATTCCATGTTTATAGATATATACAGCTACTAAAAGAGCTATAGCACTAGCCTCTCTTTCTAAGCTACTCCTTGATATTGTTAAGATAACTTAGAGGAATAATTCAGAATATAGAGACATTCTGAAAAAGAGGCTTAGCAAACAAGACATAAGTAGAGAACTAATTTAGATATATAATAAGAACCTTCTCTGGTTTTATTCAAGAGTTATAGTACCTAATGACTCTACCTTACAAGCTTAAGTTATAAACCTTTATTATAACAACTCTTTAGTAGAATACTATAGAGTTAATAAAACTCTAGAGCTTTTAAAAAGATCCTAGTATTAGGAAAACATAGAAACTAATGTCTGTCTCTATTATAGAGAATATAATATCTACTAGAGAGTCAAGGCTAAGAGGCATATACTATATAGTCTATTAAGTAGTTTACTATAGCTAAAAAGACCCTAGAGTAAGATCTCTATAGATTTTGTCACAGGCCTGCTACTATGTAAAAACCTAGCAGGAGGTTCTGATTTTAATGTAATCCTTGTAGTTGTAGACTAGTACTCTAAAATAGCAAAGTATATTACTTGTTATAAGACAGTTAACTCTCTAGAGCTTGCTAGCTTAATGTAGGATAATGTTTTCTCACTCTTTAACACCTCTAATAGAATTGTTTCTAATTATAGAACTGTGTTTACAAGTAATTTTTAGTCTACTTTCTGCTTTTATATAGCGTGTAAGTAAAGGTTAAGTACTATATTTCATCTACAAACAGATAGTTAGACAGAGCAGCAGAACTAGGCTCTTAAACATTACCTTAGAGTGTATTACAGCTAGCGAAAAGCTAACTAGTTTAAAAAGTTAACTTTCACTGAATTTATATATAATAACTCTAAACATCAGGTCTTGTAAGACACACCTTTTAAAGTATATTACAGTTACTAACCTTGACTTCTATAGAATCCTAAGAATAGAATTAAAGGAGAGGTACTAGCTGCTTGCAGAAGACTAGAGATTCTTTATAAAGAGTAGAATAAACTTTATAATCTCTAGCATTATATATAAAACAATTAAGAGTCTTATTTTAATAAACACTAATTAGATAGACACTTCTTTAAAGAAGATTAGGTTATACTATTAACAAAAAATCTTAAGCTAAAATTCATTAGACCTTTTAAGATCCTAGAATATATTAGTACATCTGTGTACAAGCTAGACTTACCTAGTATATATAAACAGTTACACCTAACGTTTTATGTTTCTCTCCTTGAAGAATATATAACTAAAAAGAATTAGAAACCTTACCTCTATGCCTCTAGAGAACTCCTAGAATTAGTAGATAACAATAAGAAACAAGAATAAGAAGTAGAGGCTATTGTTAATTACAGACAAGAAGGCTAAGGCAAGAAACTTAAGTATTTAATTAAATAGAAATCCTAGCTAGATAATTATAATACTTAGTTACCTACTTATCCTAACCTTGTAAATACTAAGGAACTTCTTTAATTATATAACAAGAACTATAGTCTTTTACTTTAATCATTCTCTTAACTACCTGCTAAGGTATTAAAAAGCTTAAACACCTTATAACAAAGAGGGCGCCCTTTAAAGGAGAAGAGAAGACCTAGTAGACTATATAAGGTTTGTGACTTTAGTTAAGATACTCTTCCTTAGATTTTTCTCTTATATAGTTTACTAGGTTTACTAAGAATTAAAATACTAAAGTTCACAAGAAAAACAAGACATAAAAAAACAGTTCATTTATGTAGCTTTACTACAGTTATATACTCTCTCTCTGACTTATAACTCTATATCTTCAAAAAGCAAAAATGCTAACTTCTAAGACTATTAAGCTCTTGTAAAGAACTATAACACTTTTAACAAGATCTACTTATCCTTATTGAGAACAACATTATACTATAACTAGTTAGCATAGAATTCTAGAACTTCTAAGAACTTACTACTACTATAAAGACCTCTTAACGGGCTTAAACTTCTATAGTTAATTTATAAACTATAATAAGTATTACATTGTTTACAGCTAAAGCACTACTAGTCAACTACCTACTTATCTCTATAGAGATATTAGCAATAAGTCTAATACCTTTAGTATAGATATCTTTGTACTCCTTTCTTGTTATTAGCAAGAACTCTCTAATTATATAAAAGTAACATATCTCTAGAACTCTATTCTAGGCTTCCTCTACATCTAACTCTTTGATGTAGTTAGAAGAGTTCTAGAGCCTCTAAGTATTCTTCTACTCATTGAAATTCTAATTACTACAAGGAGATATATTATCCTTATCTTAAACATAGTATTAATTTAGATAATCTTTAAGATATTTCTTAAAGATATTAACAGTGTCTTCCTAGGCCTGGCATGCCTCTGAAAGTAATTATAGAATCTAGAATATTAGATGATTACTTATAAAATTCTAAAAGTAAAGAAGCTTACTAGCTTATATAATTTAGACTCTTTAATACATTAATTATAATTCTTTTTACCTAGAGCAACTGTACACAAGACAAAGGAATTAATAAGAAGGTGCTTAAAGTATTTCAAACACTAACTAACAACAGAAAAGAACTTAGCAAGATCAGCTTTATACTTAGAAGTGTTGTAAACAGAATAAGATATAATAAGAAATTTTAGAGTATAGAAAAGAGAAGGTCTTGCAAAAGAGAAGAACAGGTCTCTATATATATTCTAAAAGATACTATAATCTTCCTATATTTTATATATAGTATACTATAGTTTCTCATTAACCTCTAGCTCCTCTTTGATGCCTTGAAAGTATCTGTATAAGGTTTTTATATAATTTATTCCCTTGTAACAAAACTGTTTAGAACACTCTAGTATTGTATATACAAGAACACTAAACAGTGCCTTAATATAACTATTACAAGAGAAAAGAACTAATTAACTCTCTTAGTTGTAAATGTTGTCTACGCCTTCGCGAAATCAATAAATCACTTACTAATAGTTGTAGAGCAATTTTGTTTACTACAGCAAATAGTAATAATGTTATCTACTTATATACTCTTCTATAATACCTGCTAAATTACACCTTTGTAATGTTTTTACAAAAAACAGACAAAATTAATCTTAAGAACAAGATCCTTAGAAGAGGGAATAGTTGTAATATATAGAGGTTACAAGGTTATAAGGTCATGTGACTTTTCATCTGATCTAAGGAAGTCTTCATCTACTATTATAAATCAATTAGGAATTAAGTAGTTCTAGTAGATAGAGTTTATAGAGTTAACAGAGTTAATGTAATATTAGAGCTTAGAAGCTTCTATAAAGCAAGACTTCTCCTATACCTCTAAGGAGAGGTAGAGATTAGTTCTGTACTAAATTGAAAAGATTTAAATTAACTTATTGCCTACTATCTACCTTATAATATTAAATACTAAAGTAGATAAGAGTTAAGTATAAAGCTTTTACTAAATAGCAGACGTACTAGTTATATATAGAACCTTTATTCTTATAAAGTTAACTCAGTTAACAGTTGCTCTAGAGTAACTTGTCTACTAGTTACTCTATCACGTGACTGTAATTAAAGGAAATCCTTAGATCATCTAGCTACTCTAGCTAATCTCTATAAACTATATCTACTTAATAGTATCTTGTTCTATTAGAGCGCTGTCTAGACTTACTTATTATATACTAATATATAATTTATAACACTATTCTCTTCTTAGCTTAGCGTGTCTCTATACTTAAGTATAACCTAAGAAATGTTGTTAGAAGGCTAGTAGCCTTTTCTTGTTATTATGTTTTCTATAACACTATATTCTAAATCCTTAAATAACAATCGCCTCGACCTTACTTAATGAATTAAATAAACTAGTAAAGAAATAGCTCTATATACTTGTTGTAAAAAGTCTAGGCGTTAATATATAGCTTTATAGAATAATAGCTAGTCTATTTGTTATACTAAGTATACTTGTTAAGGAAAATTATATAACGTCTAAAACCAAAATCAAATGCCTTTATTCTTAGAGTAGTTGTCTCTTAACAAGTAGAAAGAACGTCTAGAGAATAAAGAAGAAAGAGCTATAGCCTAGGCCTAAGAGGCTATAGCTAGAGTAGCCTGACTTTGTAAACAGAAGTAGCTTCTCTTAGCCTGCGAGAAGAAGATAATAGTAGCTAGTCTTAACTTACTTAATAAGTAAGATACTACTAAAGAGTTAGAAAGAAAAGAAAAGAAGGAAAAAGACAAAAGAAATAAGGAGGCTGCTAGGTGTTATAAATTATATACTAGTATATAATAAAGTAAAGTCTAGGCAACAACCTAATAGAACAAGTATACTACTCTAGAATAGAAACATCTAAGACCTAGATAGTAGAAAAGGAATTAGTTAGCTAATCCTGAGAATTTCATTAGCAGTCACGTGATAGAGTCCCTTGCTTATGTTAGAACCCCTGTAAGAGACTCTAAATAAGTTAGAGTTCTCTTAGACAGAACTTTATAAGTTAAAGTTCTCTTAGTTAGAACTCTATAAGGAAATAAGACTTCTTGCAGAGAATAAAGGTTCTATATATAACTAGCACGTCTACTATTAGATAGAAGCTTTATACTTAACTTACTTTAGTATTTATTATATCTTGTTTTAATATCTTAAGTTTAAGTAACAAGTTTACCTTTAAGTAAACACTCTAGTAACTCTTACTTTCTACTATAACTAAACTAACAAAGACTTAGTTACTTTTATTAGACCTGTAAGATAGTATTTATTATACTTTAAGTATCTACTTAGAAGTAAACTACTATAATATCAGCTACAACCTCTACTCTAAAAGTAGTGCTAAAGGCAGCTGTTACTCTAGTTGTTATAATAGTACTAACTATTACTACTCTCTAAGAGAAAGTAAAGCTACTAATCCTGAAACTATTTAATAGCTTACTAGAGAAACTCGTAGAGTTCCTTATAAAAGCATCTCTCTACTTAAACTTTTATATAGTATAATTCACAAGTAAAACTAACTAAGTTATATAGCTTGCTACCTGTCTTAAAGAGGCAGCCTATAACTAGATAGAACTATACCTTAAGAACTTCTAGAAAAACAAAACACCTAAGAGAAAGGTGTTAGCAATTATATTTAAAGTTATAAAGAAACTATTCTAGGACGTGAAGAGATTCAAGGAGGAGCTTAACTAAGTATTTATAGATGTTAATTTAAAAAAGAAATCTGTCTAGACATTATATAATCTCTAATAGAAGAACTCTACAGCTAAGTATACTTTACACTTTTAGTAGTATATAGTATAACTAAACTAGAACAATAAAGTACTCTAGGAATAATTCTATAGAGAATTAAAGAATAACGTTAAGAATAAATTAGTAAGAGACAACCTACTAACCTTACTTAATGAATTAATTAACAACTTAATCAAAATTGTGATATATAGAGGTCACGAGGTCATGAGGTCATGTGACTTTTCATCTGATCTAAGGAAGTCTTCATCTGCTATTATAAATCAATCAGGAATTAAGTAGTTCTAGTAGATAGAGTTGACAGAGTTAATAGAGTTGACGTAATATTAGAGCTTAGAAGCTTCTATAAAGCAAGACTTCTCCTGTACCTCGAAGAAGAGGCAGAGATTAGTTCTATACTGAATTAAAAAGATTTAAATTAACTTATTACCTACTATCTACCTTACAAAAATTAATAACTAGAACTATAAACAAAGAATTAAAAGAAAAGGAAGTTATAGACATTAAGTAAATTATAGAGGAAAGAACTATAGAAATCCCATAGAACTAGACACTATAAATAGAACCTGGCTAAAGAAAAAGATAGGCAAGTAAAGTAAACTTTTCTAAGAAGAAAGAAACTACTAATATAAGCTGAATTTATGTTACTTATATAGTAAAACCAGTTACAGGGCAAGTAAATATAGCTTGAAAAAGTAACTTAATCAGAGAAAGCAAGTTAATACTACTAGCTGCAAGGAAGTAGTAGTACTTAAAAGCAGGCTACTTACAGAGAAAGAGTTAGCTAAATATATTAGTATATAAATCAAAGAAACTAAATTAATAGATAAATCAGATAATCTAATCCTAGAGGAATACTATAGTATATAATTAGACTCTATAGAAATCCTTCTACTTTAACAACTTATAGTACTAGTCTAAGAATCTACTAGCATAGATATTAGAGACACCTAGATATTAATATATAGAGAGGAACAAGAGTATAGGTAGAAGGATCCACAGAACTCTAAATAAACCTTTTAGACTATATAATTATACTTAGGCACACGCCTAAGGTTTAATACAAAATATATTACCTAATAGTTAGAAGAAGGCCTGATTAGTTTAACAAGTATTAATATAATCCCACAAACGACTTTTATAGAAAGAATATACTTTAACCTAGCTAAAACAATTATTTCTATAGAGTACTTGTTAGAATTGTCTAGCTTATTAGAGGCAGGCAACTAGGAAGTAGTAAGCGAGGACCTAGAAGTAGAAGAAATATAAATATTTATTAGTACCTATATAGATAGAAACTATTAGACATAAATCAATAAGATTAAGCCTCACTTCTAGAGTCTATATATATTACAAAGAGACAAGCTAGTACCTCTAGACAAATATAAAGTAGTATTTGCTAAGAACTATTTAATTACCTTTTGAAATCTCTGTTTAGAAAAAGAGACATTAGAACTTATATATAGATAGTGTTCTAAGAGTAACATTTACTATTAAGATTCTAAAGGTCCTAGGTCTTAATAACCTAAGGAAGAAGAACAATAGATAGTAATCTAGCTAGTTAACAGAACTAGTACATAAAAGCTAGAATAATCTCTTGGAATTATAGGATTTAAACTAAGGTTTTTAGTAACACTACCTAAACCTGACTTAGACAAGCACTGTTAGATAGAAGAAGTATATAAAGTAGTCTATTTAGACAAGGAGAAAGTAGTTTTTAGAACACTAGAAGAGCTAGACAGGCTCTTGTTTAAAATCTTTTCTATTAAGTAACAAGAAGCTTGTATAACTTTAAGAGAAAGTTAGTTATTTAGAACTGTAACTATTAGAGAAAAGAAACTCTAGATTCTAATTAATTCTAGAGCTACAAGTAACTTTATTTCTCTCTTAGCTATATAAAAGCTAAATGTCTTAGTTAAAGGAATAATACTATATAAACTTATAGTAGTTAATAAGATAGAGGTAGAATACTAAGGAGGTATTGTTAACTAATAAACTATACCTACGAAAGTATAGATTAAAGAACACTATTTAGATATATAATTTAATATTATAGATATTAGCAAGAAAGACATAATACTTAGAATGCCTTAGATTAGAGAATATAACTCTAACATTAACTAGAAGGAAAAAGAGATTTCCTTTAGCTAATGTAACTATAAGTAGCTGTAACTATAAGGCTAGAATAAGGTTAGTACTACCTCTTTCAAGTTGCCTAGACACCTAGCCTAGGGTCCTCTACAGGTTAGCTAGACAGCTGATAACAAAATACCTATATAGTATAGAGAATTTTCAAAATTATTTAATAACCTAGAAGATATATATACCTTACTAAAACATTAACTATAGAACAATAAAATAAAACTAAAAGAGAGTTATAACCTGAGAAAGCAAAGGCTTTAACTATATACATAGAGTAACTTACAAGTAATAAACAAGTATATTAAGAAAGGAATCAAGAAAGAATATATCTAAAAGTTAGAGTCTTCTATCTATTTAAATATACTTATAGTATATAAAAAAGATAATCTAAATAGAAGAGTTTATATTAACTACTAAGAAGTCAATAACGTAATAGTTAAGAATACTTATCTATTACTAACTAGCTAATACCTATAGAACAGAATAGATTAGGTAGTTTAATACACAAAACTAGATTAGAGAAGTACCTTTAACTTAATTTAGATTAAGGAAGGTAATAAATAGAAGACTACATTTGTCTTACTATTAGGTCTTTATAAGTATATAGTAATACTGTTTAGTTTAACAAATATACTAGCTACCTGTCAAAGACAGAACAATAGTATACTAGAAGATCTTCTAGAAGTAACTGTAATATATTATCTAGACAATATCCTAGTATTCTTAGAACAAGAAGAGAACTATAAGAGACATGTCAAGGAAGTCTTAAGGAGACTTATATTAGTAGACTCTTGTCTTAAGCTATTAAAATATAAATTTAGAGTAACTTATATAACGTTCCTAGAGTGTTTAATTACTCTAGGACAAGTAGAAGTTAATCTAGAGAAAACTAAGGACATTAAAAGTTAGCTAATACTATAAAATATCAAGGACGTCTAGTTATTTCTAGGATTCACTAACTTCTGCTAATAATTTATTAGAGACTACGCTAAATTAGCTAGTTCTCTAACTAGCCTAACTCGAAAAGGCATTGATTTCTAATAGACAGAGGAAGCTAAAAGAGCTTTCTAAGAAATTAAGAAGTAATTCACAGAAGAACCTATTCTTTAAAGCTATAATAGTAGTAAGCTAAGTACTGTTAAGACTAATGCCTTAGACATAGTAGTAGATGCTATATATCTTTAACTAGAAAAAGAAGGTAAACTTATACTAGTAGTATACTTTTCCAAGAAAATAGATCTAGTATAGTAGAACTATAGGATATATAATAAGGAACTTCTTACTATAGTTCTAGTACTTAAACACTAGAGAATATATCTTTAGAACATAAATTATTAGGTTACTATACTATTAGATTACAAGAACCTTAGAACATTTACTACTATACAAGAGCTCTTAAATAGAAGGCTTGCTAGGTAAACAGGAATTCTAGGAGGTTATAACATTGTAATCTAATATATTATTAGAATAGTAAACTCTTAAGCTAATACTCTTAGCCGAAAGCCTAGCTATAAAGGAGATAAGGAGTACAAGAAGATTATAATCTTGAAGACTCTAGAAAATAGAGATCTAGCTCTAGCTATATACGAAATAGTAGCAATAGAGGAAGGTTTGTGAACTAAGAAGGTCTAGAGGGCCTAGGAGATAGAGTAACTAGCTCTAGCTAAGTAGGAATCTATGCTAAAGGACTTGTCTAATAGTAGAGGAGACTTTATTGATATTTATAAGGCAACAAATAATTAAAATAACTAAGAATAATATATAAACAGGAAACTATATATCTCTAAATCCTATGTAAAGGAGTTTGTCAAGGAATACTATACTACTCTAGTATATAGTTACTAGAGAGTTTGTTAAACCCTCTAGTAGATCAAGTAACACTACTATATTAATCACCTATTAGTAGTAGTCAAGGAAGTAATAGTAGAGTGTAATACCTGTACTAGAAACAAGGCTTCCTGCTATATACCTTATAGACAGATAAGTACTACTCTAATACTACAAATACCTTAGAGATCTGTATTATAGGATTTTATAGTCAAGCTACTAAAATCCAAGAACTTAATAACAGGAGTTATATATAACTCAATTCTAGTTATTGTTAAATAACTTATAAAGTATATAATACTTATACTATATATAAAAGCAAGTATAGCAGAACACCTAGCCTATGTGTTCCTACAGGAAGTAGTTGCTCTATATAGTCTACTAGAAGAAATAATCTCTAACAGAGATAAACTCTTTACCTTAAAATTCTAGACAGCTCTTATAGAACAACTAGGTACAAAAAGAAAGCTATTAACAGCTTTTTACTCCTAGACAAATAAAGGAACTAAATAAATGAATTAAGTTATTAAAGTATACTTAAGATATTATATAAACTGTAAGTAAGATAACTAGGTTAAACTTCTACTTCTAGTATAGTTTACCTATAATAGTTTAATAACAGAAACTATACTTGTTATATTATTTTATACTAACTATAAGTATAAACTAGTTGCTTATCAAGACTCTTTACTAAGTACTATTAATAATAACAAAGCTAGATTACAAGACTACAAACTTAGAGAGTTATACAAGAAGCTTATAGAGTAGCTTTAGTTTGTAGCAAAACATAATATATACTACTATAATAAACAACATAGTCAGGAGCTAATATTAAAAGAGAGAGATAAAGTCTATTTAGTTAGGAAAAACATTAACACTAAAAGACTAAGTAGTAAACTAGACTACAAAAAGCTTAGACTGTTTAAAATCAAACATGTCAAAGGACCTTTGAATTATAAACTTATGCTACTAAAAACTATAAATATCTATCTAGTATTTTATATATCCTTACTTAAACTAGTACTACTAGAAGTACTACTAGCTCTACTCACAGAAATTCAACCTATTAACTCTAACACAGAATATAAAGTTAAGAGAATTCTTAACTATAAGGTTGTTAGAGAACAGGTCAAGTACCTAGTTAAATAGTTAGATTACCTATACTTAGAAAACACTTGGAAACTAAAGAAGAGTCTTAACTAGTGTTTAGAAAAACTCTAGGAGTTCTACTGCTAAAACCTAGGGCTACCTAGGCAGCCTGGTCGAAATCAAGACTTAATTCAAAAAGCTCTTTAGTTCTGATTTCAGCCAGAACTATCTCGGCAAAGGAAGACGCCTCGAAAGCAGAGAACCAAGGAGTAGACAACTTAGGAGAAGGACTAGGCAGTTGTGTAGTCACAGGCTGTGATATATAGAGGCTGTATTAGTTATGTAACCTTTCGTCTAATCTAAGAAAGTCTTTATCTGCTATTATAAATCAATTAGGAATTAAGCAGTTCTAGTGGATAGAGTTTACGAAGTTAACAGAGTTAATGTAATATTAGAGCTTAGGAGCTTCTATAAAGCGAGACTTCTCCTGCACCTCTAAGGAGGAGCAGAGATTAGTTCTGTACTGAATTGAAAAGATTTAAATTAACTTATTGCCTACTATCTACCTCACACAGGCTTTCTTATAGGCTCAAAGAAAAACTAATATATAGGTTTGCGTAGACTAGAAGAAGTAACTTTGTAATATCTAGAGAAATTACAAGGTTTTTTAGCTCTTACACATTTAGAGCACTAAGTAGATTTAGAAAGGTTGAGAAGGCAGGAACAGAACTACTAGACATAGAAAGAATATGTTTCTGTAGAATAATTTACATACTTGATTCAGGTAGCAAGAAAGATATATTACTTTCTTTTAGTATACGAAATTAATATATTAAGAAAATTAGAAAAAGGAAGTTGTTTGCTTTCTAACAATATTTCTTAGGTTATACTTAAGCATAAGGACATACTAGGCTAAGAAGGAGATAGTGTTATAAATTATATATTAGTATATAACAAGTAAAGTCTAGGCAACAACCTAATAGAACAAGTATACTACTCTAGAATAGAAAACACCTAGGACCTAGATAGTAGAAAGGGATCAGTTAGCTAATCCTAAGGATTTCATTAATAGTCATGTAATAGAGTCCCTCGCTTATCCTAGAGCCTCTGTAAGAGACTCTAAATAGATTAGAGTTCTCTTAGACAGGACTCTATAGGTTAGAGTCCTCTTAGTTAGGGCTCTATAAGGAAATGAGACTTCTTGCAAGAATAAAGGTTCTATATATAACTGGCACGTCTGCTATTAGATAGAAGCTTTATACTTAACTTACTTTAGTATTTAATATATCTTGTTTTAATATCTTGAGTTCAAGTAACAAGTTTACCTTTAAGTAAACACTCTAGCAACCCTTACTTCCTACTACAACTAAACCAACGAAGACTTAGTTACATTTGTTAGACCTGTGAGTTTATATTTCGTTACAATTAGATACACTTTTGTTATTATATTAGTAGAGCTGTAGCTTAGTAGCTTCTACTAGTAGAGTATTAACTTATGTTCTTTTAGCAGCGCTACTAGAGAGTGTTGATATATTAGTTTAGCTAGTACTAGAACTAGCTATAACAGGTTTTAGTAGTAAGAGAGCTATAGTAACTACTAAGTAGATACTTAAAGTATAACGAAACTACTATACTAGTATAATAAAGGTAACTAAGTCTCGAAGATTAAGTTGTAGTAAGAGGTTTAGGTATACTAAGTATTTACTTAGAAGTAAACTTGTTACTTAATCTAAAGAAGTCAAACATAGATCGCCGGTGACATTGTAAGCACTCCCTGCAATTCGTAGTTACTGTATTTTGTGGAAGTCTCAGACTAATAACTTATTTGTAGGGACCAGCAGAAGGTTCTTCTCTAGAGAACAGCAGAATTCAAATTATGGAAGGAGCTGGTGGAGTTGAATTCAGGTCAATTTCTATTCAACAAATTGTTGAGCGATGAGAAACTGACTGGATTTCTATGCAGATACAAGGATCTCAGCAAGATCCTACCATCATATACGGAACTCAAGGAGAAAAACTTTCCCTTTTCCAAGCTTACAACTGCCCTCACGTCTCCCCTCCAAGTCATTCAACCCTCTCAACCTGTTTTTGCTGCTCAGGCAAACTTCATCGAAGACGGCCTTCTTCTTACAGTTGGTGCCCATCACTCCGCTTGTGATCCTACTGGACTAGATCCTATTCTCGATATCTGGGCAATAAACACCAGTGTTATTGGTACTACTAAATCCTTTTGCGAGTACGACCCTATCTCCAATGACCGTATCCCTCTCTGCCGAGGACTACCAGCAAATATAGCAGACTTTCCGGAATATATCATTCAACCTTCCCCTCCAACAGACAGACCGGTCACACATGGCACTACCTACCTTTGAAATGCCACCAATGATATCAAAGATCTTCTACTCTCCCTGGAACATCTTCAAGACCTGAAGACAGATGCAAAATCCTATCTGACCTACGATTCTGTCTTAGCCTTCTTCTGGCACCACATGACAAAAGCTCGAAATCCAACTATCGGTGTTAACGAGGACGAAAAGTCATCTAGTGTATGTTTTGCCGTCGATATTCGTAGTCGCACAAGCCCACCACTTCCCCGAACCTACTTTGGCAATGCGACCGTCGGCGGGATAAAGAAACGTCTTTCTGTCACAAATCTCACAGCCTCCGAATCAGGGCTCCCACTTGCAGCTGCGGCGATACGCAGCGTAGTCAACACCTCCAAGGAACCATCACGTATTCCTTTAACTATCGGACTTCTCAGCTCGCGACCTAATCCTCAAGACTTTAAGTTTGCTAGCAATGCATTTTTTGGGACCTGACCTTACAGCGACCTCATGGGCTGATATTGGGGTTCGTGATAGGGAATGGGGAGTGCTTAGGAAACCGGAGAGGTTTCGTATGCCGTATGAAGGGGTGGATGGTACGATTGCTCTTTTGCCGAGGTCGGAGGGTGGTGGGTTGGAAATTATGGCTGCTTTGGAGAGTACGGCGATGGAGAGGATGGTGAAGAATGAGGAGTTTTTGAAGTTTGCTGTGGATTGGGCTTGAAGTGGTTTCTAGAACTGGAGTGTTGGACAATAGTGATTATCCGAGGTATATTATGCTGGTAGGACTAGTTTGGATAATAAATTTGTTTGCACTACCCAAAGTAAGTATCTAATACTTACTTTGCTTACACCAAACCAGCAAATCTGATACTTGCTTTATCAAAAAACTAAGTAGAACCGTTCCTTAACATTGTCACAAAATACAAATGCTTTAAAGAAACTGAGAAACTGACTTGGTTTCTTTCAGATCCCTCCATAAATCTAGGCCGCCATGCACGCGACTCCTTCTTGGGTTCTAGGTTGATATCATCGTGATTAGGGCTGAGGGTAGCTAACCACTTACTTCCACAATATTTATGAAATAGAACCAGATTGAAAGCCTCCCAGAATGAGAGCCACTTCTCAAAAGAATTTCCTCAACATCAGCAGGGCCTTCCTGGGTGGAACCTTTGGCATCGATACGTTCTGGGTGCTGCAATTGCACCGGATACATTCGAAGGGTTAGAGCAAAATCCTGCCTTTGTCGATTGGCTCAATCCGAGCACATCGAAAATTCTATACATCCATGAACCACGAGGTTGTGGAAAATGTACCTTGATGTAATTTCTGAATCTTACCACTAGTTTACTCGCGCTCACCTAAGTTTAGTTCGTCACTTATTCGAAGACAGCAACAATACAAAGGTGCAGCTCCACGCACATCAAAGAAGACATATATGTATATTGTGACAAGAAAATGACAACTCGGGACGTTCTGGCCGGCTTTCTAATGCAGTTGTGCAATGAAACATCTATTGCCATCGACAATTGAGGACAGATACTATGAGGATGCTAGTAGTGGCTTCAAATCCGTTGGATTCAATGCTCAAGAGCTCATTGACGAGATTCTGCAGCGGATTCAAGACAAGCTACCTTTAAAAACAATTAGTGCCGATGACTTAGATAGACTGGGAACATATGAATACAATGAACTCTTGGTAGCTCTAGGAGGGTTGAAGAATAGGTGTAGTGTTATTATCAAAATTTTGATATCAAGTGGTCCAGAGCCACGTTTACGACGAAAACTCCAAAATTTGTTGGGTATTGAGCTTACTTCAGAGTTGCTCCGGGAGGATTTAATAGCATGTATTCAAGAGGAAGGGAGAAAGTTCGCGGGCAGACACGCTAGTCCATTTGGTGGTACAACAGTTTCGTCGGAGGTGATCAAAAACATAATTAACGAGACTGTGTAAAAGCAATAGACTTCGTAAGTGACTAAATTAAGACTGTCCAATTGCAAGATCAAGTACTTATTCAAAAGCAAGATGAATTTTGTGGAGTTTTGTAACTTCACTCGATTAACTGAGGCCACACTTTGCCACCGGCTTCAACGAGTAAGATGAAAATCACTTCTCTACTCGTTAAATTAAACAATATTCTCCAGCGGGTGAGAAGTATGATTGGAGAAAAGTGGGAATAAGAAAGGGTTATCGGCAGCTCCCCCTTTCTCAAATGATGCGATAGTATGGAATGTAGCTGGTCAGATGCTCGGAAATTAACAACCTTTGAATTAAATTCCAGTACAATTCTTCCTTATACTCAAGTCCCTGATGCTTCTCGCTTGCTATATTATCTCACCACTTTAAAGAAAACAATAGACTATAAAGCGCATAGAAGTTGATGGGGTAGGCTGTGGGGCGGGGTTGGGTAGTGGCGGAAATATGTCTACCTCTCGCTTAATTTTCCACCATTTTGGCTCACGAACACTTCACAGTTACTCCACAACCCGTCGATAAATTTGACCTTGATGCTTAATACTGCTTTAAAGATCACTTCTTTACTAATTGATGGTATTGTTTGGAATACGCTAGCAACCGTAGACTAGATAAACCGCAGTAAAGAAAGTACACCTCATACTACTAGCAAAAAATTCAATCATGCGAATTGCTTCAGGTAATCTTACTGCTTATCTTACGAAGCCCTTTAGTAGAATAAAGTTGATTGTTTGAGTTTTTCTAACTAGGTTACTCTTGTTTTTTCCCAGCTGTGGCTAAAAACCTTTACCTGAAAAGATTCCCTTATCTTGCGACCTTGCGAGGCAAATGTATCGCGTTTCTTATTTGCTTGCTACCCACTTCTTTTCTTATTCTCTCCATTTTCTAGAGAAAATGTGGAAGCTGGGAAGCGGCCAATCTCAACTGTGACAGCGAGTAAGCATCAAGTGTCTTCTATCGAACTGTTTATCTCCCGTTGAACGCTAATACTTCTCTTGGATGTAGAAGGTCTTCTTGAAAGAAACGCTTCTCCTGAAATACAATTTCCGGAAAATATGTGTAATACGGAGTGAATTTGAGAGTTATTTCTAAAGAAGGGGGTGAAAGTGCTTCAACAGGTCACCCGCCACACCAAACCCAGCATGTTCGAATTTGTTCCGTGACAATTTTCCCCTTTAAAAAAGAAATCTACTGTCCTAAGCCTGAGAAAATCCCCGCCAATCCTTCATATGTCGTTGCCGATGGCAGCTGGAGAGCTGCAACCTGTAGCGGGGAAGTAAACAAATAAGCGAGCCCCACGTAAACAATATCAATAATTCGAACGATATTCTCTTCAGAAATTTATCTTCAGAGTACTCTCCTTCGATTCAGTTGCCTCCGTTGTTAGCATCGGAAAGGCTGTATTCTTTCCTTCTCGTACTCATAGCTTGCGGAAGCATGTGTTAGGAGAGTGGATGCCGCACGGAAAATATCATCGCATCCAGCTAGACTGAGATGTTAATGAATTCTATGAAGGCAAAGGATAGTTAGGCTTGGAAATGTACAGCGTACAAGGTTGAGTCGGTGGGAGACGTTTGTGAGTATTGTAAACTTAACACCCGAGGGGTGTGGAACGTCAGGAAAGATAGTAGTAGTGAACCCGAGAAATACCATGTGCAACAAAATCACTAAACTAAATAGCAGATTTTTTGATGGTAAGTAGTAATATCATTCTCTATTCTCCAAAAAGAATAGAGTGACATCTATATGCTTTAAGAAGGACTTGACACTTCCACTCTTCTACACTTCCAGGTTTCTCCACCTCTTCTACTTTTCCACCCTTTCTCTCATATACCTACTATCTCGCATATCTAGCTTTCTCTTTTCTTCTTTCCTCAAATTGTTCGGAAACCTTGGGATAACTCCCTTGCGCATTATTTGAGACCCTGACTCACTCACAACTCCCAAAAGAAGTCGCAAGTAAGCTATCGATTGACGAGTGAACCATGACTGGGGGCGAGAAAGAGGCAAGCTATAATTTGACGAATGAGCTAGTAAATATTGGGGGCCAAAAAAATTGCGAGCAATCTACAAGTGAGCTCAGAATAAGCCACGGATAAGCTACGGGTAAGCTATGGGTAAGCTATGGATAAGCCACGAGTGAGCCATGGGTAAGCCAGTAAATATTAGGTGCTAAGAAATTTGCGAGCAAGCCACAAGTAACCTACGAGTAAGAAGAGTAAAAACCGCGCTCCAGAAGTGGGAGATTACGTAGTGCGTTTGCAACTGGCTTACAGCTGGGGCGTTTTCTTAAATATAAAATAAACGAGTTGAGGGGAGGAGGGAAGTACTCAAGAGGTTACACGACATGCCAAAAGAGCTGTGGTAATCATAAGGCCCTACCCCTACTTCCTTGTTATTCAAGTACCTTGCTGCTCGGATCTCTCTTCATTCCTCTTGAAAAGGGTAAAGCTATTTCTCGTAACCCTATAGGAAAAGTACGATGTACACAGAAAGCCCTTCAAAATGGGATAATAGTACTCTTGGAAGTGCGGTATAGAACAAAAGCCTGTGAGAAAGACAGTACTACTCAGCCAGGAGAAGTGCGATGTGCAACAAAACCATTTCAACTAGATAATATAGGTTTTCATCGCAAGTTTTCGCTTCTTTCTCTATTCTTCTGACACAATAGAGTGCCAAAAAACATGAAATGAAGCTACCAGAACAATAAAAATAAGACAACGCTCTGTTTTAAACCTCATTTTAGTAACTATTCATTATGATGAGTATTCTCCTAGAAGAAATGAATAATACAGATGATTGAAGGGGACATCAAAAGTATGACCTTTGTTATCGCAAAAATAATCTCAGTAACTATTCACAATGAATAAACAATCCTCTAAAAGAATAGAGTAAAACAAAGCATGAAACAAAGTTACAAGTAGTCACTCTCCAAGATTGGGAAATGCAACAAAAATAAGAAGAACTCAGTGTGGGCACAAATTACTCAACTACTCGAGTAGTACTCTGAGTTACTCAGAGTAGAGTAGAGTAGAGTAGGTACCCACCACTCTACTCTACTCATTTCCCACACTGGAAGAACTTAGAATAGTAGTCCAGCTACTGAGGAGTGCGAAGTGCGACAAAACTCAGAGAGTAGTAGAATAAGTACTCTAACAATAACCTCAAACTTATATATTAGAGTTTATTTTAATAACCACTTACAATAATAAACATTTGTCTAGTTAAAGTAAACATTTGTCTAGTTAAAGTAAACAATAGTCAAGATAAAAGAAAGTTACTAGAACATTAAAAATAAGACAATAGTCTATTGTAAAACCCGTTTCAGTAACTATTTATGATAATAAATATTATCCTAAGTGAAATGATTATCAGAGAAGATGAAAGAAAGTTACATGAATGGCAAAATTTAGATAACAATTATCTTGAAACTTATTTTATTAACTATTCACGATAATAGACATTCCTCAAAAAGAATAGAACAAGAGGAGATGAATGAGCTCACTGAACTTAATTCCAAATGCCTAAACTCCTTTCTCAATCTTTATTCTCAAAGCATTGCCAAAATACATTGGTCTCCAACATCAAGGAGGTAAAAAATATTAAGCGAACATCCTTACTGAACCACCAAAAATGCAAGAAAAAACCACCACCATTCATCAGAAAAATGCACCTCCGATGTAATCTCCGGTCTGTCATAAACAGAAGCCCTAACCGAAGATAGACAAAGATCCAAGCACCAATGTCCCCCACCCAACTGTCTGGCACGCCCCCCTTTCACCGCCTGACCCACCCACAAATCGGCAGAATAAAGTTTATATCTTGCGGTCCAACACCACTTCTTCTTTCCTTTCTTCTTTCCTTCCTACAACCTCCTCCATCGACCGCAACCTCCTGCCGCAGAGGTAAGTGCATTCACCCCTATTCCTTTGATATCATACCACGCATTGCATCTCGCTTGGCGCTCTATTGATTGCGATGCGACACTTTCGCATTCACCTCTTGACGTGAGGCTATTCACCTCGTCGTCAGTACATATTTAACCGCAATCTCCCTTCTTATTCTTCTTCTTCTTCAACCCTCAATCCTCAACCACAACACTTCCATCGAAACAACGAACATCATCTCAAGACACTCGTCGCAGAGATGCCAGCAGCTGACAAGCGAAACAGATAGTAGCAACCATGCCTCCAAAGCAGCTCGAGAAAGTTTCAGGCTCTGATGAGAGCAAGTCGTGGGGTCTCAAGGTGCCGGGACGACCACCAACTCCTTCCGAGGGCGCTGCGCAAGTAAGTTACCCCTTTTTCAGCAATCTGCAACACAAAAATTCTAATTCATCGCAGTTGTACACCAGAGTCGGCCCCAAGGGTAGCCAAAAGATTGTCTCCTTCGAGAACGGTACATGCCTGACGTTTGGCCCCATGGTAAGCGAAACCAGAAACTTCTCATTGAATGAACTAGCTGACAACTCCATAGGATCGAGTCGACGTTTTCGACCTCGATGTGCACCCCTTCCCAGATCAGGTTGCAGAGGTTGATAAGGCAATTCATGATGTAAAAGCCGTACACGATCGTTATGAAGCTACCGAAGAAACCGATGACGCCTTCCAAAACTTTCGTTCGCTGTCTTGCCCCCCTGAGATGGTCACAGAAGTGACTCTTGCGTCGGGTACCTATAAACAAGTCCCCTCCGTATGTTTATTGCTCCTTTTCTTCCCCATTTTCTCCCCATTTCTTGAAAAATGAAAAATGCTAATTATTTTTTTCGCCAGAAATATGCCAATCTCACAAACATGGTCTCAATCTACAACAGAGTCGGAAAGGTTGATGAAACCACTCATGGAGACACACGATACGGTACGACTGGTAGACCTCCCCCAGAGTCTCAGCCTCGCTTCCTACCACGAGGTCCTCCAGGGCCACCAGGTGGACCTCCTGCCCCTCGCTACTATCATAGACCAGGACCGGGACAAACACCAGACAATTCACGAGCCCGTCGGATAACCCGCCGAGCTGCACAACGCGACGATTTACTCGACCAGGAAGAAGAAGAGGCCGATCACGTCCAGTCTCGTTTCTTGAGACATCTCGCTGCTGAGCAGCAGCAACACCAACACATCGCGGCGGGTTCATACATTGGTGGAAACCCAGTCCAATCCGATCCTCAAGCCCCATCTTTGGGCTATTACAATAGATACATTATAGAAAGTGTCGAGCATAATGTCCACGATTCTCGCCCTGCTCTTCGCCCTCCACCAGGGTTCGAACACCTTGCCCATTCTCGCCTCCGCCGTTCTCGCTCAAGCATCACTGTACTCGAAGATGATAGCGATCGTGTCAAGGGACTCCTCCGAAGTAGACAGGATTCATATGCACAAGAGGGCTTCCCTCGTATGCAATTCCAGCCTCCTACTCCCAACATGGCTGCTGCGGGCCCTGTGAACCAAAACCGTGCTATCTTAATGGAGGACCGACCAAGCAGCACCGACTCTGGATGGTTTCCACCACCAATTGAACGTTCTGCCAGCGGCATGGATTTCCATGCACGCCCAACGGGTCTTCTTTCTCCTGCCTCGCGATCTGAAACCACTCGTGAGCAACCCCTTACTGCCAGTTCCCATATTTGGGGAACTGCAGATCCAACAGCTGGCTCCTCTCGGGGTCCTTCTCCTCTCAAACCAGGTAGTAATTGTCATGGGATGGGTGGCCGCCGTCTCTATGAATCCGCCTCCTACGGTCCAAGTCGCATTTCCACCCCCAGCAACTCTAACGCTGGTGGTCGTGTTGTTTTTTTTGCCGGTGTCCTAGCTGGTCCTTCGGCCGGTCCAATTTCACGACCTAGTGACCGTGGCCAACCTCGTCCTGGTTCTGTCCCTCGGGGACCCAGAAACGTCAGTAGTTGGTGGTGAGCTCCTTGCTGCTGTTTTTGCGCGTCTGGGGGGTGTTTTTTCAGCGTTTTTTGACATCATTGAAGGTGTTTCTGGGGCGTTTTAGTTAGATACACTATGACTTTGATCTTTTTTCTTTTCTACTAAGATGTAATACAATAATACAAGCAATAGGCTCGAAAGGGAAAGTTTTCTGTGTGCGTAATAAAGCTACAATAAGAATATATCAAGATTAAAACACTTAGCCTATGACTCGCTGTGACCTTCTCTATCCTCTTCCGTTTCTAATCTTCTGAACAAGCTAAATAACTTAATCTTTGCTTTCAGCTTAAGATTAGCTATTCTACTCTCATTTTTCTGGGGTTTCTACTAGTCTAGTAACTTCTTTTACTTCTCTATCTTTCTCTATTTATCTAGAATAATAGAATTAAAGTAAAGAAAGGCATTCTTTCTTTAACTCTCTTTCTTTCTTAAATTTCTAATAGTCAAGTAAATCCGCTTATTTCTTTGTCTTTATCTATTTATTTAGACTAATAGAATTAAAGTAAAGAAAGATAAGATTATCTTTTTGGCCTATTTCTCTCTTAAGGAAATAGTATTTTAGTAAAAGAATAATCTTCATTCTATTATGCTGCTTCTCTGAAATAATAAAATTGAAAAAGAGATATTGAGATTATTTTATTTGTGTGACGGATATGGTTACGAGGGTTGGATGTCACATGCTCGCTTAGCGAGGCACGCTAGTACTAGCACGCGACCTGTATTTAGTTCCTAGCTCTCTCGAGCTCTCCTTCTCTCCTCGTCTTTGTTCCTAAAAATAGAGTGTTGTTAGTTCTGAGTCTGTCCTGAAGCACGTCTGTCACAATTTGAAGTCTAATGTCTGAGAGCTGACTTGATTTTGTTGCACATTGCACTTTTGAGACCTTAGCTCAAGGTAGAGACTACTATTTTATAATCTCTGGAAGAGCGTTTTGGTTCTCCCCGCCTTGCTTATCCTAGACCCCTGGACAAGGAGGGTTACCCTCTCCTAATTGGAAAAAGAGGGCCGGGAGAAAAAAGATGAGTAAAACGAAAGGGGACAGAAGCAGGAAGGGTAGCGAGCTAGTAGGCGAAATTATCATAGAAATTACCTACCCCACCTTGTTTACCCTATCCTCGCTTATTCTACCTTATCCTCGCCTATCCTATTTCTAGGCTAGGAGAGGCTAATAGAGCTATGTAGTATTAGAAGAGATAGGCTTACTAAATATTGAAATAGGAGGGGAGTAGGATAAAACAAAGAGAATATAATAAGGTAGAATAGCTGAAAAAGTGAGGAAAGACAGGGATGGGAGTGTACAGGAAGGATAGGAAAACCAAAACGCTTCTCTGGAGTTTTGTTGCATGTCGCACTTTTGAGAACTTCAACTCAAGGTAAACTACTATCTTAGAAATCTCTAGAGTTTTGTTACAAGTCGCAAATTTGAGGACTTCTGTAGAGCTTTGAATTCCAAGGTTTGGGTACAGCTGGTGTCTTAAATCCACATCTTTCTTAGAGCACATAGCTAGCTCTGGAACGTTTCGTAACATTTACATCTAAAAAAGAAGACATCGCCACTCTTAGCAATCATACGAGTAAGACTCTTCATAAGTACTTTCTCCTATCATAAGTAAACAAAGTCCTATATTAATATTTCTCCGGATTGACTCTTCACAAATATATAATCTCATCGCCTCGCAAAGTAAACAAAGCCCCAGTTAAATAAGCGAAGCAATAAGCCCCAACTCCAAACTCCTCTTTCTTCGCTTTTGTCGTCTTTGTCTCCACAGAAATCCCAAATCTTATCACCTATTTCAGTAACCAACCCATTGTCTCCAGGCTTTGAGAACATTAAGGGCATAAAATATCACAAGAACGGGGTTAATTGAGTTCTAATTAACCGGAGAAAAGTTTTATAAAATATTGATAACTCATTTGAATTTTTGGGCCTCATCGGACACTATTCTACATACAAAAGCTCACCAAGCGGGTCACATATGTTTCCACCACAATTGCCAATCCTAGAATATCCCCTTTCATTCACAAACTTCTCTCTTACAATCTTCAACGACCATCCAGATAGTATGAGTTATAGCTATCTGTAACAGGCTGAACATCTCCTTCATCGAATTCAAACCAGGTCTCTCCCCCAACCTCATTTGTCAATGCCTGCTCCCAGGAGAAAGTTTCCAGTTCAGTGTTTTACCAATATCCAACATCACACTCAGCGACCTCGGGGGGACTTAAACTTCCAGCAGCCTTATCTCTGGGCATGCAGAGGGACGTGTAATCGACGAGTGAGCTCAAGGATAAAATTAGTAAAAGCGGGGATCTGCGATTTAGCCAGGTCGTTAATCTTTTGTACATTTCTTTTTTTCCGACTCGCGCGGGGTACAATAAAGTTTGCGCCATGATTGTATCACGCCAGACTTAGATAATGGGATCGTCAATTGGATAATCTCAAAGTAAGTTTCCTGTCATGCCAGCGTTTTCTTTCAACACTGACTAAACTGATTTTAGGTATCCGTCATTGCTATTTTGCAACCAATGGGACCAGAAACCGCGCTTCTGCGGTGGACGGAGCTGAGTATTTGTACGGTCGCGCCTTGAAGCCGAAACAGAAGAAGAAGGTTTTGCGCATGTTAAACGAGGAGTGGCTTGGAATTACGGTTAGCGTTATCTTGCTAATTGACTAGTGCTCAGAGAGTGAGAACTTACTTGCCAATTGCCCCCCTAGTGAGAAAGACGGTACATTCCAGCCCAAAAATCCTCGGCCATTGCACACACGAAACCCGCGATGCGAAACTGGTAGTAAACATCCCATATGCCGCGAAATCGGATTCGTAGCCTGAGTCGTAGCTTGTAGAGAAGAGAAGAATATACCGTAGCTATGGGCGAGGAAGTGAAGTTCGTACGGAAGGTACGTGAGAGTTTCATTTGTACTATAAGATTGAGTCGGTGGGAGACGTGTTTTGAGTATTATAACTCTCGAAAGACATGGAAAATCGGTAAGAAGAAGTGACTCTTTTCAGAGATTCACATGTAGCTTCTTCTTCGGTTGGTTTTGCAGAAGCTGGTTTGTTATTATCATCTTTCTCTTTCTTTGCAAGGTTGTATTTCCGGACCAACTCCTAGCACTGACGTAACTAAGCATCGTCGAAATTCTGCGGCGAGTAGGCCGAGGCTGGATGTTTTGTATATACCGAAGGCGGTTGGCTTGTAGGGAATTCTTTCCAGGGTCTTGATCTTGATCGTCGAGGTCGTGAGATCGGTTTCTTTTCTTTCTTTTTTCTTCTTCTTCCTCTCCTCTCTGTACCCTCTCCTTGTCTGGTTTACAAGCTAAGTGTTCCTTCCCGGGCTTAGAGAAATAGCCGCTGGAGTTCGAGAAGGAGAGGCCATGATGACAGATGCGATGCGAGTTTTCTCGAAGAGCTTACCTTAGCAAGTGTGCGAGTAGAACAAACTAGAAAGGCAGGAGACAGGTTACAGAGATCTGCTCTGAAGTGACCGTAACCTTTTGTTGCACATCGCACTTTTCGCACTGTTCCAAAGGTCCAAATAAAATTTTAAAGAAGATTGGAAGATCAGATGAAATCACTTTTTGTAAATGTCCTAGATATGTTGGTGAAATGAACAGAGATCAGACGGACCACAATCGCGGCGGGGAAGTCTTGGCCCTCGGCGGTCGCGTCAACCCACCTCCCCTCCATCTTCTTGCAATCTACTTCCTCCTTCAAGATGCGCTTCAAGACTTCTGTCCGCAATATCCAAACCTTCTCGAGTAAGAATAACGCGTCGTCCATCATCTCCATCTTCCAATTTCTAATTCTTTCGCGCAGAACTCACCGCGTCTCTCTCTTCCCTGGGCAAAGTAGCCTGGGTGCGGTTAGACAACCATAATGTACGATTCACAATCATTCCCGAAACAGGGACCCAGGTTTGGGCGTGAGTTCTGCCATTCCCTCTCTTTTTCTCCTTACTAATTTCCTCCCAAGTTCCCTCTCCATAGAGTCAATCTTCGAAGACTACCACATCCAATCCAACGCCGCCGAAAACACCATCAACCTCGAGCTCCCCCTCCACCCCCTCCATCGCGCTCTAAAATCCGCAATCAACGCGTCCTCCGCCTCAATCCGTCTCACAAAACGCGATGGCATCCCCGTTCTCTCCCTCACCATAATCACAAACACAATCAGCAGCGGGAACACCGCGAATGGCTTTCTAACCGGCCAACAACAGTCTCAAGATCCCTTTGGCGACAACGCCTTCCGCGAAGAACCCCTCGATGCAGGCAGAGACAGAGAAGCAGTCGTCACACAAGACATCCCTGTCCGAGTCCTCACCGCCGTAAGCGTAGAAGGCATTCACGAACCCCGAGTCCGAGAACCAGACGCCAACATAATTCTCCCCTCCCTACTCCAACTAAAAGCCATATCCGATCGCTTCACCAAGCTCTCCTTAGCCACCAACTCAGGGGTTGTGAAGAGTGGAGGCGTCAATACTGCAGCGCCGAAGTTGGAATTGTCTGCGAATATGCATGGGAGTCTTAAACTGAGTATTTCCACCGATACCTTGAATATCTCGAGTGTCTGGACGGGCTTGACGAATCCGGAGATTGATCCGGAGCAGATTGATGGGGATGTGGATGGGCATCCTAGTGTTGCTTTGAGGGAGGCGGGGCCGGATGCTTGGAGTACGGTGAGGATTGATGGGAGGGATTGGGGACGGGTTCTTAGTGTTGGGAGGCTTGGGGGGAGGGTTATTGCTTGTGAGGTTTTCCGCTTCTCCTTGGTTTTTTGGGGTTTTGGGTTTGAGTTTACTAACTGGTTGAAGGTTTTGCGAATGAGAATGCGTTGATTTTATACGTTTACCTGTCGAATTTCGAGGATGGAGCTGATGATTCTGTTTTGACTGTAAGCTTTCCTTATGTTGATTTGGTTCTGGGTTCTAATTTTTGTGCCAGTACTATATTTCCTCATTTACCGCATAAGACGAGCAAGCAGGCATGATTGATTTTCAGCGATGGCGTTGGGGAAGGATATACCATATACCATGCTTTTGGCTCGCAGATCTCTTGGCTTCCAGGGAGAAGTTGGGAGCTTTGAACTTGCTAGGTAATAATCATGATGATGTTGTATGAGATATGAGATATGCATATGAAGTACGGTAGAAGTCATCCATCAACTAGTAGTAAAGATGTAGCTACTGCTTTTTCCCCTTCAGGATCCATCCTTGGATGTTGTGTATATTGTGTTACAGTTAGCAGTCCTGATTTTTGATGTCTCATGAATGAATTCTCACTGCAAATACCTTGATAATACTCTTAAATTGCATTGCAATCACGATTTCACAGACAAAGACAGGGGATTATATTTAATGATTATATTTCGTTCCTACACACCCACCCCCACCTATCAAACCCAGTCCTTTGTCTTGCTCGAGAGACTGGTACTTGTCCAGCTTTGCTGAATTGACCGTAGTACATATTGAGTTCTGGCTTGGGGAGGAGGGCCTTTTGTTCCTATCCCACCCCCTCAACCCTCCGTCCATTTCGCAGCACGGTCTGGATAATAATTCATCTTCGACTTGGAAATTCTCGTGTTTCCGGACTGTGTTTACCAAACGAACGAGGCGTTGGCTTGTTGTTGACTTGTTGTAGAAGTTAAAGATATTGGGGTGATACTCAGAGTTGTTGTTTCTTGGTGAGGTTTTGGAGATAAGAAAGCCCACCGAAGTGGAATGAAGCTCTTGAAGAGTGTGAAGATCTTTTATCTAGGTTTTCTTTTTGGGAGGGAGAGGGATCGAGACTTACACGAGGGGTTGAAGGCCTGATTCCAGTCTCAGTTGGAGTTGAGAATTTTTACTGCAGCTTCAAATCTAGTCCTAGTGGACTCCCGATAGCCGATTGTAGTTGGCGACCCCGTGACGGAGCGTGGTATCGGTTTCGCGCCAGGGTGCCTTTAAAAGCCATCAGCGGATAGGAGGTGGATCGTTGTTACGATATTTCTCAACTTGCGAAGTGACACTACCATGTAGCCTTCACTGCGTAATACCTTTCTCACCTTAGCAAGGCGTTGGCAAGTAGCAGGGCTACTTGATCCTGACATGAGTTTGTGGACTATTTCCTCCTATTGAATAGCGGTATCGGCACGGTATGCGAAACCAGCTTTTCAATCGTACGTAGGGAGGTTTACCTAGTTGCCTCGGTGGTTTGAAGCAAAGAAATTCTGCTTCCCGTTGGTATGCGCGAGTAGTTTTCAAGTTACTGTTCACCAAACAAATATGCAAAGAAATCTACAGGGACAGTGAAATCTGTGGCATCACCGCTGTTATTTAAGTGATTACAAGGTTTCGGGGGCTAGGTATGGTTACCTATTGAAGTTGAGATCTCCCAGAGTAACCTCACGGCTGGGGTGCTGGTTTTTGGTAATAGGAGCGACGATACGAGCGGGTGTTCAGAAGATTTGGCAATTGTTGGTTAACTTCTTTGATGCTTAAATCTCGGAAGCAACGTTGCGTTGCGTTGCGTTCGTTGAGTCGCTTGCGTATGGCACAGAGCCAGCCAGACTTTCGTCTTGAAAGATTTTTCTGCCGCGTCAATATCAGTTCTTCTTCCATCTCAAGCGTGAAGGAAGAAAGTAAACACATAAAGATTTTCGAAACTCCCAGGTCTGATCAATGTCGGCTAGAGTTTGGTTGAAGGGAAAGTTTAAAAGGGGGAGTGGGTTCAAACTAATATTACAAGCTAGCCCATAGGCCTTCTTAGCGTTAAATTAAGTCAATGGTAGGAAGACCGGAAGAGGATACTTGCGCGCCCTCCCTGATTTTTTAAAATCTTTCGTTGGCAAAATCACAGGTCAAAATTTGATTTAAGCGACCGATTTCATTTCCTGCAAAGAAAGACACCAAATAAAGCGAATAAAAGCGAGACCTCCACCTTTGCTGGACGATAAATAGAAAGCTTCCAAAGTCAACTGCTGACGATTGGCTCAATCCGGCAGCAGGATTTTGAGCACAAACCCGAACTTACGAGTCTCTTTCTTTTCAATGTGCAATTCCAAGAGAGGCACTCCCAATAGCACCCACCACCTCGTTGATAAATTCTTCCTCTATCGCCGGCATTTCTGCGAGAGGAAAACCTGTGGCAAAACATGGTACAGGTTGGCTGTCCTCGTACCCCTCCTCAACTAAGAGATCATGGAATCGGGTGCTATACGCGCATTTCTTGTCCTCGTGCCCCTCAAACACCTCCAGCACACCATTATCAAGATCAATCACATAGGTCCATTCGCAACCCAAATCCCTACCATATGACAAACTCCCCATATCAATTGGAAGGCGTATGGTAGACTTGGAACCGGCAATAAGCTCAAGTACTTTCGCGCAACCACCGCGATTCACAGATGCCCAGCATACATCCATCACATAATCTCGGGAAAATTTGCTAAGAAACTTTCGAGAAAGCTCTGTCCCGCTCCCTTCCAATTCCTTGTTGACTTCCGAAAGCACGTTAGCAGTCACTTGTTCCATCCTACCAACTTCGAATTCGACTCCTATACGTTCTTCCTCGGTGATAACATTTATGTTATTGAGTCCTTTCTTGAGGCGTTCGATATTGCCCGCAACGGATAGGAATTTTCAGATTGCCTTGCCTTGGCCGCCTCTGAAAATAGTACTGTTAGCCATTTGTATTGAGCCAATCATGGCAAATGATGGGAGCAGAGAGATTCGGGTTCAAAGATTTGACATACGGATAACCATCATATTGCCCGTATTGGGCGATCACGAATTTGCCGTAGTAGACGATATAAAGAATGTGCCTGGTACCCATATTTGCGATCAGTGAGATGTAAAGCTACCGAGTGATCTAAGAAAGATTCTCTTTATAAAATTGAGTCCAATGCTCATGCTTTTATCAACGCGATAAAATGAGCAGAGCAGAACTGAGTTAGGCAGCCATCAGGAGGTTTCATTCTTGGATATCTAAAATGGTAAGAGTTCATGCAAGAAATTAACGCGGAGTGTCGCGTTGCGTGAGTCACGGTATCACATGAGTTGCAGAGTGCTGCAGAGCGCTCCATTGACCCCAATCACCCCTGAATATCGGTTAGGTTGGCCTATGGACTCCAGTCAAAAAGAGAGTCTGCTGAAAGCAAGACAACAATTTGTTTGGGCAATATGATCAGGATTTATAATCCACCCTTCCTCGTTTATTTCGGCCATGGAGAGCTGATAAGTTTGTTTCCTTCATTGCAGTCTAGACGAATTGGTAACATTATCCTGTATTGGATCACATAAGGCAACAACTTTAAGGATTACTTGGAAAGGCCTGGACTTCGCTGGCTGTGGCTACGAGATAAAACGATTGAATTGTTTCAAAAAGACGAGAAACTTTAAAGTTCCAGCTTTGTTTTAAGGTTGCTTTTACTATCACTTATATCTACGCTGTGCCAGCTGCCCTGTGTAAGCTGTGTATGGTGCGGCTTTCTTTAAGTGAGTTGGGAGTGTCTTAGTCGGCTGTGAATGTGAGATTTCTAAACCTCAAGCTTGTGTCTCAAGTATATCGTCACAGTAAGAGTTAAGATACGAACCAGAGCTCTTGAAGAATAATTGTTTCAGACATCCTTCGTCGGTCACTGCGAGTTCCGACCGCCGAGGACTCACAAAAAGTCCTAAAATAGGCGTGGGGGCCAAAAGGTTCCTGCTATGGAAACGAGATCGTACTTTGCATCCTGTCAGACCCATCAGCCGCATCACTGAAGAGCCTCATCCTAAAGTCAGCCCCGCGGTACAGGAGACACAACGTACATTGTCGGGTCTATACTTGGGAACCTCGCACCCGGTTGGTCGTACAGTCACACAATGTCTATCGTGATTTAAAAGCATCGTGGCAATGCAATCTGTCACTCCAAATCCCAAGCCCTGGGAATGGTTATAACAACCCAATTTCCAACTTGCGGGCTTTTACCCTCGTATAAAACAGTTCACTCATTTCTCAATCACCTTTCACATCGTCACTCGTCTCCTTATATATTCGCGATTCGCTCTCAAGGCTTGTCTTTCAAGAGTTGTCGTCCAGTGTAACCCTTGTTCGGCTTTCGAGGTCAAGGACGAACCTGACTTCGAAAGCGCATCCAACCTGGAAGGTCGAGCCGTGATTGCGTTATTCGCCAGGAAGGAACGACTCTGACCTTGTGGTGGTCGACGTCAAGGTCGCAAGCTGGGAAGGAGCAACCTCTCCTCCCCGCTCACCATCAAGGTAGCGCGATCCACCCTACTGCCTAAAAAGGGTTAGGTCCTTCTATAAACACCCCCTTTGAAATTCTGGATTCAAAATTCCCTCTCCAATTTTTCTCGTACCAATTTTTGGGCGAGAATTGTAAAACGATACTTGCTAGATGAGCTGATTTGACGGAGAGTCCAACCGGGGAGGGGAGTTGCAACCATGGTTCGAGTTCTATCTTTGGGTTGGTCTTTCTCTGATATTGTGCGCATCAAGAGTACTGATGGACTATAGATGGCGGAGGAGTTCGCGGCTTGTCAGAGCTACTTATTCTTGAAGCCATCCTGGAGAAAGTTAAGATCATCAATGGCCTCAAAGAGACACCTTTGCCATGCGAGTTCTTTGACATCATTGGAGGCACTAGCACAGGAGGGTAAGTGGCCTATTCCAAGTTCCCATTGACAACCTTAGAGCTCACAAAGTATCTCAGAATAATCGCAATAATGCTTGGAAGGCTCAGAATGACAGTCCATGATTGCATCCACGCCTACAAATCCTTGTCTGCATTGGCTTTCACCCCAAAGGCTCGATGGAGTCTTCCCCTGCCACCAGAAGGCCAATTCTCGACAAAGTGTCTAGAGAAGGCTTTGAAATTGGCAATCTCACAGCAATGCAGAAAGAATGGTTGCGAAGATACGAGCTGTGAGCATTCGGAGCATCTCTTCAGAGACAAACATGGCTGCAAAACTGTCGTGCTCGCCATCAAGAAAGACGACATTTCTGGTCCTCCCACACTCTTCAAGACATATGCGACGGACCCACAAATGGCAGAATGCAAAATTTGGCAAGTGGCAAGAGCAACCTCGGCAGCAACCACCTATTTTCGAAGCATCCCATGTGGAAGAGATAATGTGGAATTCATAGATGCTGGATTTGGATACAACAACCCCTGCCGAATCTTACTCGACGAAGCTCGTAATGTCTTTCCAAAATGCAAGCTATCACACTTCACAGTCCTCAGCATCGGATCCGGAATCAAGAAGAATATCGGTATCAACAACAGTCGCTCTTCCATCTTGCTTGCACTCAAAGATATGGCTAGTGACTCGGACAGGGTTGCTATAGAAATGTTCAAGGACCTGAGTCTCGGGAAGTACCATCGTTTCAACGTGTCGAGTGGCCTTGAGAACGTCAAACTTGCGGACTGGAACAAGAACAATACGATTTCTTCTCAAACGCATAATTATATGGGTGATCCGGAGCAAAAACATCGTACGGAGGAATGCGCGAGAGCTTTGATTTCTGATAAACGCACTGGGGCCAGAGCAGAGGCGAGTGGCTGGCGAAGAGGTTGGATCAAGCTCACTTGTCGTCGCCACTAGGCGGTTAGCAACAGCAAGAAACAACAAATAAACCCATACCTAACCTAAGGAGAAAATCACAATCTACCCTTATCGAATATGTAGGATTATCCAAAAATTGGTGATAAGAAAGAAGTGGGTGCAATGGCTCTGACTAAGAAGCTGAAATACATTGCTAATATCGAACCAGAAACTTCCGAGATATGATCATTATTTTACAACTAATTGAGTTATCTTCCTGAGACAGTTCGAGAAGGGTGGGTATATCTGGGAAAGATGAAGTGATGCAGAGGTTCAGAACGGCGCGAATGAAAGCATGCTGGGAATACTTTGGACCAGGTTATTGAAGGTGGAAAGGATTTGAAATTCCATGGAGTTAATAAAGGAGTACTTTAATGGATAACACGTCGAATTTCATCTCTTCAACTAAATGCTCTTACTCGTGACAACTCGAAGTGAAAGTTCCAATGTCACGTGCATCGTGAGAAAGTAGACTTTTAAGCGAAAACATTAACTTCGTATTTTCATTACCAAGCCTTTGCTAAAGCTACTTAGGTAACGAAATTTAGGCCATGACATGAAAAAAATTGGGAGTTCTGTTCTCACTATGAGTATTACGTTATGTCCCTCTCCCCAACACCCCACAAGAAGACACCAGGCCCACTTACGTCACTTGCTTCTTGGAAGTGGAATACGTAACTTAAATCACCAATAGCACCCCAGAGTGAGGAATCACTCGTAAATGTACAAAACTAGTGTACAAAACGAGAACAATATCGCTTTTCCACCTTCCAAAAGAGAAATTGGCCTTTCGAAAAAACTCCTCTAATTCATCATTCCCAAACCCTAAACAAACTTTTCTCATCGACGGATCTTTCCATCAGCTCTCAGAATTGAAGAAACGAAACCATTCTCCTGGTTTCAGCACCTCCTCCGAAACTCGAAACCTATTGTTTTCAACGACCACTAGCTTGTCAAAACACCAATCAGAACAGCTGCATATAAGAGCAAGCGAAGGACACTGCTTCCTAGGAAATAAATCAGATTCGAAACCAGATTCGGCGATAAGAATTAATTCGACAACAAGAGTAAGTCATTTCGAAGTCGAAAACAAGATCTGAAAAGCATCCAAAGGGAGACACCAGGTCAGAAAAGAGGGGTGCCCTTGTTCAGGGTTTTCATACATTTTGTTTACCTCGAATTGACAGATGCTGAAGAATGCTTTGCTCGAGCATGTTCTCTCGAACATTCATCTGCTATTTGCCAGAGAATGCGAATTCTTTATAAGTAGAGTCCCGTGGCTAAGTTTATATTGAAACTTGCTAAGGTCCACTAAATTAATTATAGCAACGATTGCGGAAGGGTTAAAAGGCGTAGTTTCCGAAACAACACTAAAACTCAAAGCGATTGATAACAAATTTATCACTAACATGACTCCTACTACTATTGAAAATACCCAATTTCGAGAGGCTGCCCAAAAGTGTGGGGTTCTTGAGGGAGAAAGAGAAATTGGCGTCCGCCAAAGAAGTGGTGAAATGAAATAAAGAATCCAAGTTTTCGGAGGTTTTACGGTTGGATGAAAAGCCGTTGTCGATCTCCTCTACCACTTGCTTTAGCTAATTCCATGTTTTGGACTTCCTCGTTACCTGGAAGGTTATCGAGAAGTATCTAGGGACTCACTCGAAAAAAGCTATTTCCAACAGAGTTGAGCCTCGTAACCACGAACTCTCCATCCATTGTCGCCTTCAGGATTAGAAAGTATTTGCAAATAGCAAGGGAGAGTTGCTCGGTTTCAAACAGAGAAATAATCCATCTCCAGGGATCTCTCTCACCCAGTAGGGGCAGGGTGGGAATATGCATGAGCTAGGTTATCTCTCTGCTCATGGTTGAGATACCGATGAATAGCACAATGTTCTCACAGAAATTTCAATCTAGAGTCCCAAGATGGGGTTAATTAAGTATCCTAAATATCTAACAAATAGTCCCTGGAATAACTCTTTAAATAGTAAATTTAGGACTCTATTCAATCGTCACATATGATCAAGCTGTCTGAAATGACTTCGAAAAGTATCTGCGTCTAGAGAACATCGGCTACTTCAACCCGGACGAAGCTGGGTATCAGTGACATCTACGCGTCTATGCAGATATTATCCCATCCATCGGAGCCTGAATAAGAAGGAGCAGCCTAGAAGTTGCTCCTAAGTATTTCTCACAAAAACAATTGATTTCGGGAGTATTATTGTCGATTAAAACCCCACCATTGATACCCTCTTCCCCGTTCGCTTCTCTCAAAACTCACCCCCTACCTCAACCACAAGCTTCCTCCACATTCCAAGAAACCTTTTTTATAACCCAGTGGACTCACAAGGTTTTGCCAATAATGTTTCTCCAAAACAGCGACTCGTCCCAGGCACCATAGTCTCTGTTCTCTTCGGGAAACAATTCACCTGTTCCAGTCAAAAAAAGGTCTTGGTTTTGTTTAAGTACTTCGATTCCTCAAATCGTGGTTTCTAAAATGAATACCATGATCTCAATAGTAACTGGCCAAATTTCATGTAACGTATTTCCCAGGTGAGCCGATCGCCCGGGTGAGCCGATCACTCAAGCATAATAATATCACAACTTTGAATATATTAAAACACGATATGCGACCCTCTTTACTAGAGAGTTAGGCTTAATTTAGTGGTGGCATTTTATATTTTAAGAGGAGTGTCGCGTTTTAGTGTTCTAGTGATCGGCTCACCCGGGTGATCGGCTCACCTGGGAAATACGTTATAAAGAAATACGTGCAAACCAATAAGCGACAGCTTCCCTCATCAATAACTTCCTCCCTGGACCTCCCATGATTCAGATTCTCATTCTCATTCTTAACCAAGTGATACAACAAAATGGAGGTGCTCCTGTTTCACTCCTATCCTTCACCAAATAAAACCTAAAAAGAGTGTTATCACAGCCTTCCCCTCATGCAAAATTCACAATTATCCAAACCCCACAAGTTAAAGTAAAGCAAAGGTCAATTATCTTACCCTCAACAGCCACAAGCCTAGCTAATTACTCAAACTACATAACTGACCTAAAGCGAGAGACAATATCGGCCGCGCAAGAAAAAAGCAAGAGACAAACGCCATTACCCTGTACATTTCCTTGTTTTGTTGCGCCAAATTTCCCAGATTCTGCTTTCCCCCGTTTTCCCACATCAGAAAAATTGCAGTGTACTGTGATGCCACTCCAACAAGAAGATTGGTAAAAACAAGTAGAAGAAAGCAAAATAGGAAATATATTAAGAGAGCCCGGATGGAAAAGTATCCCCTTTGCCATAACATCAACAATAGCAAACAAAGAGATATCTCCATCAACAACACAGCAAAGAACCAGCAACCATTATTTCCACAATTCCCATTATCCCGAAGGAAGATCAAATCGTCCGTAAGACTCCCAAAACAAGCAAGATCGAAATTGCCCCAAGAATCCTCAAACAATATAGTAACTATTCCATGACCTCCGAGAAGTCGAGAACTGCGACAAAATCGTGAATACAATCAAGGTAGACTGAAGCCTCCATTAACAGCATCAAGCAAGTCATTAGAGTTCGTCCGATTCTGCGCATATCGCTCATAACTGTCGACATAAAGATCATCAGTACTAGTCGTATTCTTGACATGCTCATTGTTCTCAACAGCCTCCAACCATACACCCCATCTTGTGCCTTGGATTGGGTCTTGCCAGTTGCGGTAATGTTTCAAGACGCGAGAAAGGCGGAGCATCCATGGAGCGAATTGAACATCGACATATGTCATTTGGAGTCCCAAGAAGAATGGTCCTTGCGCATCGCATGCTCCGACGATCTTGGTGATGTGATCTTGTAGCTTCTTGGTGGCCTCTTGTTGGGATGGGTGGTCTGCGGCTTGGAGGAGCTTGAAGAATGCCGGGACGATGAATCGATTGATCTAAACATGTTAGCAAATTGTGGTGAGTGGAGGGAAAGTTATTACATGATCGCTCCAGAAGCGGGAAACAGCTTTAAGTTGTGGATTATTTGGTGGTAACAGCGGCATGCCGATTCCCATATCCTCCAACTATTCAATCATGTTAGCGGAAATGCCGAACACAAAAATGTCGTTCAACTTACGTATTCCATCAGAACGGTACTCTCACCAGAGCCCCAGTTGCCATGAGCCAGACCTGGTACCGATTCTCGAGGATTGATATCTAACAATGCTTGGGGTTTCTTGAAAGGGTCAACTTCGATGTATTGATATTGCAATCCTTTTGCCTCCAAAGCAATCCAGACTTTTTGAACCCAAGGACTAGAAATATGTCAGTTAAGCTCCGGAACTCTGATCTGCTCGCCTTACCAAAAGCAACTTCCAAAGAGCTTCAACTCATGATCCTTCGCGTGCTTCTTGACAGTTGCAAGTGCAGCACCGCTAGCCTTCTTATGATAGGTTTTCTACGATCACGATCAGCTGTGGCCGGTGATAGAAGGAGAAGCGAAAGACAGAGATCTCTCATTGAAAAAGGATTTTGGAAAAATTACCTGCTGCTTCTTTGCTTCCTTCTCATTCTTCATCATCATCCGTTGAACACTGTTCTTCTTGACTCTATCACTCTCAGCCAAATCATGCTTGTGAGGACCTGGAACACCGTCTCCCTTTCCATTTCCTCCATTACCATTGACTCGCTGGATGGTATAGAATGATTTGCCATTTTGACCAGGATGAGATGGATCAAGCAAGGACATTCCAGTAAAGGTTTGTTGATTTGAACCCTCTCCTCCGCCAGGAAAGAAGTTGTCACCCTGAGGTTGATCTGGTCCAACACCGTCCAAAGTAAATCCATCTGTTTGCATGGCACCTGGGAAGTACTCTGTGATTTTGATCTTTACATCGCATAGATCACGCTCCCGAGCAGTACGCTTACGCTTCTTCTTATTCGGGTCATCGGACTTGGGTGTTCCCGGGGGACGACCCTTAAGACGACAATCCCAATAATGAGAGACGAACTGCTTCTTCTTATACTTTTGGGTCGATCGATGGGAGTAGACATTGTCAACGTGGGGAAAGTAGGTGTTGTATCTACTCTTCAGTTAGTAGGCGCACATGAGGGGAGGGGTGAATGACACATACTCTTCCTGGCTCAGTGTAATGATTTGATCAACATCGAAGAGTCGTTGGCGCCATGCCGCAAGATTTGGGGGATTTGGTACATAATCTGGGTTGCCATTGGAATTGTTGTTGCTCTGTCCCAAGTCCTCGGGGATGGAATTGCTGCCGAACAAATCTGCGGTTTGCATAGGACCAATGGCATTGTGGGAAAGTTGCGTCAAGAGGCCGTAGGTGGCATTGTTGTCGTGTTGTTCGGGAACATGCGGGCTCTCATGGGGATCATGAGGATTCTGGTGTCGCTGCTCGTAGGGATTGGGATCGAAGGCATGGCCGTTGGAGTCGTCTATGTGAAGGTTTTGGTATTGGGTTCCGTCGAGACCGCTGAGGTCCAGGCCAGGTTGCGAGGTGAGGGCATGATGGGTGTGGGAGAGGTGAGGTTGGTTGTGTTGTTGCAGGGCCGACACCGAGGATTGCGCTTGAAGGTATCGCGCCTGCGGCAGCTGTCCGTGGAGTGAGTCTTGCTCCATTGCTCAAAGCAGCGATGCTGTAATTTTGGAGTTGTTGTAGCGGCGACGCTTTCGAAAGCTGGGGTTAGGCTCGCAGTGGGTAACGCGATGGCTAGCTAAGGTGCACGTGCCAAAAACAACCCTCGAGTTTCTCCAGGCAATTAATATCTGTATTACGACTCTCTTATTAGGTATTTAGTTTCTCAGAGGTAACTACAATATTATTTCCTTAATATTTTATTTTTATTTTTATTTCTATCCCATTTATTTTAAATAAATGGGACAATTTAAAAAATTGTAGGTCTAAATCAAAAGTATGCTAGAGTACCTATAGATTTCACTAGTCCCAATCAAGCCAATGTGCTCCACCCACTTTTCTCGCGCTTCCATCAGTACCCTGAAGCTCCAGACTTCTTCAACAGTAACCATCAATATGGCAGCCTTCATTAACGGCCTCTTTGGCGGCTCTCAGCCATCTGCCTCTCCTGTTCCTTCTAGTGACTCCGGTATGTTATTATCCAATGAAAATCTTCAATTGCTAACGTTCAATTGCCAGACTTTGCGGATTTCGCTGGAGCTCCTGACCCAGCCCTGGCCTCGTTCTCTGCGGTTCCTACAAAAGGTGGATTTGGGGGAGCTGTGCCAACCGGAAGCGCTGTTCCCTGGACAAAATGGTACAATGTGCATGAACGACACTCGCTCGGAGATTTCAAGCAAGAAGGGATCATTCTCTCCTTTATTGTTGTCATTGTGGTAGTGCATCTTTTTGGAACGAGTACCAATCGGAAGAAGGCCAAGTCATGGATTTCGGCGCACTCCCCACTCCTGAAGAAGGAGTTTGCGCTCGTTGGATTTGGTGGACCACAACCTATCACCGTGGACGAGGTTGAGAGCGAAGGTCTTGCGAAGACCTTAGCTACCGACAGTCTACACTTGCCAGAGGATTTGTTGAAAGAAAATTCTCCGCAAGAATTCGCAACCTACGCATCTGGCCGACAGAATATCGCATTTCTCGATGTCAAATTGACCCTCCACAAACGTTACAGCCCGATTACAATGGTTGCTGAATATGCTATGAGCTTGTTCTTCGAGAGTATGCCAACACCCGCTGAGCGAGTGGAAGCTACTATCTATCCTTTCGATGGGCGCGAAGCCCTTTCCGTCCCAGGTTCACTCCCAGGCGCTCAGGAAGTTCGCAAGGACGCAAAGAGCAGCTACGATGGATTTGTTTGGGCTCTCGTCAACAAGGACACCATGAAGCAACTCCGCGATGATCGTTACGATGTATCTCTCACCGGCACAAAAGACAACCCTAAGCTTCCCAACTGGATTACTGTCATGAGTGAGAGTGCTGAGATTACCGACTTTATGCTCACCCCAGAGCTCATCAAGGCTGTAGAGGACGCTGGCGAGCTTTTGGAACATTTGATCATTACCGATCAGCCAATTGATCAGCCACAAAGGTAAGCTCTAAATTAACCTGCGCCAAATATTCATTTTGCTAACTGATTTTTTTAGGCTTGATGATACCACTCCTAAAAAGCGTCTACATTTGTCATACCGCATTCCATCATCGGGCGATTTCACCAAACTTATTCCTATTTTCACCTACTTCACCCGCTTGACCGATACCCTCGTTCAATCAGCCCATTTCCGACCAGAAGTTCTACGAAAGGTTCGCACAACTCGTGACGATGCCATCAGGAAGTTGCGAAAGGCCGACGATGAGGAGAAGGCTGCGGAGAGACAATTGGAGTTAGAAAAGGCTAAGAAGCTCAAGAGAGATCTTGAACTTAAGGGTCTTGATGCCAAGGCACAAAAGAAATACTTGGAAAAGGAGAAGGATAGGGAGATGAAGAAGATGCAGAAGAAGCAAACCCAGAGAGGATAGGCAAGGATATGTTCCATGCATTCATTTGTAAAAGCCGAAATCGCTTTCTCTTGCGAGGACGAAGCTTCATACCTGTAAAATAAAACCAATTAAAAGCACTACCAATAATATTGTAAAACAATCAAGAGTTTGGAGGCACTTTTTTGAACTAAATTTCATTGTTTTAAGCTTGAAAGTGGGAGCCTCGTAAACTAGGCTGCAAAGGTTATCTTATCGGCGAAAATACTTTTGCTGCATTTTTGGACAAGTCCATTCAAGTCAAGCACCACGAACAACTCACAACTACCACAAGATGAAACGCAAATTAGACGCCAATGATGTCCCCGCCCCAGCGGAAGCGGTTGAGAAGGAGGTTGAGAAAGTCGAAAAGAAACCCGACGACGTATCGACATTCGCTGGTTTAGGATTGGACTCGCGGCTTCTGCAGGGCATCTCGAAGCAAAATTTCCAAACTCCAACTCTAGTCCAGAGCAAAGCAATTCCACTCGCGCTGGAAGGAAGGGATGTGTTGGCAAGAGCGAAGACCGGGTCTGGGAAAACTGCCGCATACTTGCTACCGATTCTGCATATGATTCTGAAGAGAAAAGAGGTATGTTTTCTGCGACCCCGCCGAGACGACTTTACTGATCACTTGCAGATTTCTTCCACGCAATGTACATCTGTATTAATACTGGTACCTACTCGAGAGCTTGCCGATCAAGTTACCAAGGCCGTCGAAGCATTTTCCTCGTTCTGCGCAAAGGATATTCGAGCTGTCAACCTTACGCAGAAAGTTTCCGATGCGGTCCAACGATCTCTTCTCGCCGATTCCCCAGATATTGCTATTGCAACACCTGCCCGAGCTTCTACGAACCTGAAAAACTCCGCATTGTCTCTGGAGAATTTGGCACACTTAGTTATTGATGAGTCGGATCTGGTGCTTTCATATGGTTATGATGAGGATTTACAAAATGTTGCCAAGATCATGCCAAAGGGTGTACAAACAATCTTGACCAGTGCTACGTTGACAAGCGAAGTCGAGACATTGAAGGGCCTTTTCTGTCGGAATCCGGTTGTGTTGAAGCTTGAGGAGGCTGAGGAGGAGGGCGAAGGAGTTAGCCAATATGTCGTGAAGTAAGTTACAAAAGGATGAATAACTTGGGTAATGAGTTATGCTAACCTAATTTTAGATGCGCAGAAGACGAAAAGTTCTTGCTTCTTTACGTCATTTTCAAACTCAAGTTGATCAAGGGAAAATGTATTATATTCGTGGCCGATATCGACAGATGTTATCGACTGAAGCTTTTCTTGGAACAATTCGGAATCAGGAGTTGTATTCTCAACTCTGAACTTCCAGTCAACTCCAGAATTCACGTGGTGGAGGAGTTCAATAAGAATGTGTACGATATTATCATTGCATCCGACGAGCACGAGGTTTTGGGTGATGAAGAAACACCAAAAATCAAAGAGGTTGAAGAAGACGCGGTCGAGGGAGAGGAAGGAGAAAAGGCAGCCGAAACTGCTACAAAACAGCCATCAAAAAAGAAGCGGAAAACAGCACAGAAGGACAAGGATTACGGAGTATCCAGGGGAATCGACTTCAAAAATGTCGCATGCGTTCTCAACTTCGACCTCCCGACATCATCAAAATCATATACCCACCGAATCGGACGTACTGCTCGAGCTGGTCAGACGGGAATGGCATTATCATTCGTCATCCCCGTCGAAAATTACCGAAAACACGTTCCAACAAGCGTTGAATCAGCGAAAGATGATGAGAAGGTCCTGGCGAAGATAACGAAGCACCAAACCAAGAAAGGAAAGGAGGTCAAACCATACAACTTCGATATGAAGCAAGTCGAAGCTTTCCGATACCGAATGGGCGACGCCTTACGAGCCGTGACCAGAGTTGCAATCCGTGAGGCACGAACAAGAGAGCTGAGACAGGAATTGATGAAGAGTGAGAAGTTGAAGCGACATTTTGAGGAGAACCCGGGTGATTTACATCATCTTCGACATGATGGAGAGTTGAGAGCGGCTAGGGTACAGGCTCATTTGAAGCATGTTCCTGATTACCTCTTACCTGAGGGTGGGAGGAAAACTCTTACTGAGGGTGCTGGGGGTTTTGTTAGTTTCCGGAAGGCGGAGAGTCGGAGGAGACCGAGGTCTGTGAAGGGACGGGGAGGGAAGAAAACTGGGGCGAGGAAGATTGATCCTTTGAAGTCGTTTAAGGGGAAGTCGAGGAAGTAGAGTTTTTATATAGTTGTGGAGTATTATTTAAGCGTTGCATTGGGGAACTGGAGGTATACATTCTTGAGTACAATATCCTTCTTGACACCGAACGTATTCCTTTTTTTCTGATTTCCCATGAGGTATGAAGGGTTGATTGCTAAGAATGTGTCTAGCTGAGTGCAGTGTTGCTATACCAGGTGGTTATTTTGTCAAATTTTATAACCTCTTTTTGTTCCCATTTACGTTTCATGTTTGTGCCAATTGTTCTATTATATCTGGTCCTTATACTTATATCTCTTTTCAGCTCACTGCCTCAAGGGTCCCTGAGACGACTTGAAGCCTTCAATAAAGGGGTGTTTTGTGAAATGCCGTCTGTCTCAAATAAGGTTAGTAATGCCCTTCTGGGTTCACAGTATGGGGCTAATCTACCTGTGTTTACAATTTTGAATGCTGAGGATCATCAACATGATCAAACAAGGCCCCCGCAGTTGGATGAGATACTCAATTGTTCTAGAAGCTGTTAACTGTGTATGAACTAACTTCTCTTGAGGTTTTGTCTTGTTGCTTTCTTGTCTTCTTTGGACTATTTGATGAAGCAGCACCAGCTCCCTCCCTCCCTCCCTCTCCAAAAAGCCCAAAAGGAGGCGGTTGGTCAAACGATATCCGCCATGAAGCAAACCTCTTTAAAGTTCACACTCTTCTGACATTTGCAACCTCCAGAGCTCTAAAACCTGCTTGAGATGGAGATTTCTTTCATGAATCTCTCCCAACTTTGAGGAGTATGGCGATGACAGTCTTCCCTCTGGATACATCAATTTTGAAATGCCTCTCATCACGTAGATTTTTGAGGCCCCTTGGAATATGGACGCCCGTTCGCACCTTCCCCAAAAGTAACATTTGGAAAGGCCTCTCAACGCTCTTTCTCACTATACTTTTGAGTTTTGTCCACAAGGCTCTGGACTGCGTCTCGCTTCGTCATTGCACTTTTGACAAACTTCAACACCTGGATACTTAACTTAGAGATTTGACTCGCTTGCTGTTGCACTTGGGCTTCAGTTCAAAATTCATTGTTCCAACCATCACTTCGTCAGTAAGGACGCCATCACCATCATAGTTTACGTTTTTCAACTTGTGCATTCAAAAGTCAAAAGTTCTAAATCGAAAATGGAAAAATCACCGCATGAATTATCACTTCACAAAAGGGACATCACCATCACAATATTGACCTTTGTTGACTCCCAGATTTCCTAAAGAAAGGGCGAAGGGCTCATAGACTAGTTCTTACACAAGCATCGCTCTTTCCCATTTTGTAACTGGTTCCTTCCTTTGTCTTCCTCAGCTGTCAAGGCGTGAATTTCGACCTTGATGGTTGTTCAAATGGGGAAAGAGCGATGGTAGTGTCTCTGACAACGCAAATTCTGGATTTCTGGACCATTCATCCATCAGTAAAGTCCGGACCTTCTTCTCGCAACCTTCCTACCACAACTTCTTTAGGATACTTTTCAATTATCTCTCAACACTTCACCCACCTTGCATAATCTCTGCATCACCTTCTCAATATATGGAGTTGTTCCATTCAGGATTACAACTTGGTCACTGTTTGCATCCCAAGACCTCAAGGCACCCGCCCTCGATACTATTCTCCACAATCCGGTATCATCAACAAGCAGAACTCACCTTTGAATTAAACCCTCCTGGGGAAATATTCACCATAAACAGCTCAATACAATTGTCGTCTACTCAGGTAGAGCCAGTGCGTCCTAGTCTATCTCCGAGTTAGGAGGTGGTCTTGTGAGTTAAGCCCCACTTCTCTTCAACACCACCCTCCTCCATATAAACTTTCTTCTTCAACTTCTTTTCCACAACCCCACCATCCACTATACAACAACAATCCCTCATGATGCATCAAGCATCCTATCCCCGTTCACCTTCGTCCAACACCTCGAACATACAACCATCCTTCTACTTTACAATATCCCATCACTCATCAAATCAATAGTCATCTCGATCTCTACTTCCTAAACGTCACAACCTCCGCCTAACTTTGCGCAAACTGTTCGGTGTGAAGGTCACTTGACCGCATCTTTGCTCCGACTGGTATTTTCTACCTCTCAAGTACACTTTGGGGTTACCAGATCCCTTGGTTCAAGTTAATTGAATAGTTCTTCGATTCGGGATATCAATACCGAGCCTCTTTTTTACTAAGACACCAACGGTCGACAATTCATCATAGCGGGATATTACCCGGAGCTTCTGCTATCTCGACTATTGACTCTTTGGGGTCTTGCTCACCATACTCTTCTACCTTTTACTGATCATCGTTCGTTGAAGCCTCGACATCAACTTACCTTCCAAGTCTCGACCATTGATCCCCCTTGTACACACCGTTGATCAGTCTTCATAACTGTCAACGCTGCTTGCTAAGGTATGTTACTTTCCCTTGTCGTTCTCATACTCTTTCTGTCTCGTTACTCTCCTTCCATCATGAGTTACAATTGTTGTTTGGCCTTGCCCTTCAATTGGGGGCCACCTTTATCTGTTCTCTATTCAAGAACCCAGCCCAACTACTCTAGGTTCTTTCAAGTCATGTTCACTCTATCTCATGCTCAAGTTCAATCACCTTCCAGATTCAGCTTCATGTTTGTGTTGAGGGCTGTCTCTTTCCCTTTTGGTGAATCTATACTTCATCTTGGAGTTCCATCCTTCTGTTTCTTCAATCATTATTCCTCTTTTGTATGACAGAAGACTTGCAAGCGGAGTTTCTACTAGAAGCTCTCTAAAGTTTGTTTTCATTGCAAGATAACTTTGCTAACTCTTCATATTGCAGACACACAGGCTGTTCTATAGACTTGGAATATTCGATTCGAATTCTCGTCTATTTCCCAATTTCCATACCACCCCATCCCCAGCACGACATAGTTTAACAAAATCACCCTCATACTTACCTCACGAACTGAACCCCCATCAGTAAGATGATGCAATATCAACCTACTTACCAGGATCACCAAAACCTTCCCAACCAGGATGAACCGATGATCGATGCCTCTGAAATTCAGAATACTGTGAACTGGCAAAATCGAAGCGTTCAACAACAAGCCCAAAGAGGAAGATCTACTTCGCGTATGCCATCACGCCCTGCTACGCATCAACATCAACACAACGGCAGTGTCAATGGTGGTTCTTCCATAAACGATCCAATATCACTCTCAAGTGAGGAGTCTCCAGAGAGGAGATCACGGAAGAGAGCTGCGAGTAGAGCTCCAATCAGCAACCGTTCACCGAAAAAGACATACCGTGCCGGTTCTGTTTTCAACGGGCCTGGTCACTCCCCAGGGGACAAAATCAAAATCGAGTATCAAAACCAGGTCAAAATGAGAGACGCCAATATGCATCGTCCACACAGTCCAATCAGGTATCGAAATGGAGTACCTGTTAGAGGAAGTCGTCCTCCGCAAACGCCAGGAAGACAACATCCGCCAGAGGTGGAAGCACGCCTTCAGGAGCTGCAAAGACAAAAAGGCAACCTCTTCTCAGAAACCATGAGCATGCACAAGGAACAGTTCAATTCCATTATGGCGGAGGAGGAGCAATTACTGATGCAGAGCGGAGGCTCTCAAAACAACTCGGTTTCAAATGGTGGTTACGGCTCTCCTAACGGTATGGCGCTGCCTTCACCTACTCGGAATGGTTTCAATAATTCGCCTTTGGGAAAGCATGGCCCTCACTTTCCTCCTGGAGTCGCAAACGGGAATGTCAATGGAAATCATGCGCCGATGCCCAGTTCAAGCTTTGCAATGAATGGACTAGGCAACTATCCCCAAAGGGCGTATGATGTCCAGAACTCCCCCCAAAACGGATCGCCAAGATCGCAACAGAATGGTCCATCACCTCAACCGAAATTGCAGCCGGCCATTTGGGATTCCAGCGGCAACATCACTCCTAAAAAGCACTTTGTTGATTCTATCAGAGAAAGTGCGTGGAAAGAAAAAGAAAATCATCGTCCCATGAACTCCAACATCCCAAATCTGTACGCTAGAGGCCAAAGTGTTGCACCACCCTCACAGCCAAAAATGACACCCGGAAGAGGTAAGAGCGTGGGACCTTCAATTTATCGCAGCGTTGAAGGAGATTCGCGTAAAGTCAATATGCAAACCGGTCAATGGGCCAGTTCGAGTGAGGATGATGATCCTCCTCCTCTACCTCTCACTCCAACTACCAGCCGATTTCAAAGATCCCAGACAGTTGCCCCAAATGGCCCTCCCAATTATGGCAACAACCACTTTGTCAACGGAGCTCATGTCCAGGGAGCAGACAGCCGATCCTTTAACAGAAGCCGAACTGTAGCTCCAGAACCGAGATCCACTCAAGCCAACCAAGGCAATAATAATTTTGGCAACGGAATCCAAGTCGAGGGAACCCATGCCCGATCTTTTCCTTTTCAAAGAAGCAACACGGTTGCTCCAGAGCCGATAACTCCGCAGAGGATGGCGGGCACTCAACACAGCCAGCATTCTCATGCAACTTCTTCCAACTTTGTCACCCCACCAGAGTTCCCTCAGACCCAAGGTCCCTTCAGTTTTTTTCAGCAAACGCCAAATCGCAAGATTTATAAAGCAGAACCAATCACACCCCCAAATAAGACAGAAGTTCCATATCCGACAAGTGAGAGTGGCTCGCTGCTGGAACACATGCACCGCTCCCGACTTCGCATGCGTAATATGAACGGAGTTCCACAGGCCGAGCAATACGCGAATGACGTCCCAAAGGGAGGAATATCCTTCAAGGCACGGAAGAAGGAACCTGTTACTCCGATGCAACAGCACGTTATTGACCTCATTTCCCCGGATGGTAGTGAGACTCGGCGACTGCCCATTCTAACTTTTCCAGAGCCTCCGATCATTGAGAAGCCTATGAAGGAGCGAATTGCGCCTGCTTCCAAGGCAGGAGCCAGAAAACGGGGAAAATCTCAAGCACCTGAAGAAGTTGACCCCATTGTGGTAGAGCAGAAGAGACAAGAAAGAGCGGCGACTATGATTCTCGAAAAAGAACGGAAAGCTGCTGAGGGATCGATATTTGGTGATGACCCTGTTGAAGAGGAGAAGAAAAAGGCTGAGGAACGTAAGCGTCTGGAACAGAAAAGAAAGGAACGCCAATTAGCTGCCCAACACGAGCAAGAGAGCCGAGAGTTAGAACAACGTAAGCTCGTTGCTGCCCAACAAGAAAGAGCCGAGCAAGCAAAACTTCAAAAGCAACTTGAGGAATCCAGGAACCAGATTCGCAGAGCGGAAGTTCGGAAAGAAGCTGAGAAAGAAGAAGCGAAGGCAAGGGAGGAACGCCGTAAAGCTGCTCAGGCCAGAATTGAAGCTGATAGGAAGAAGAAAGAAGAAGCGAAACAGGAGGCCGAAAAGAAGAGGCAGAAGGAGAATGACGTGCAGGTTCTGGAAAACTTAGTTGAGGCGCAAAAATCTAGGCAGGAGGCTTTGAAAAAACAACTTTCTTCAATCCATGCTTCCAAGATTAGCTCCGATGATAGCAGCATTATTTGCCTTGGAGATAATAATACTGCTCAAGCTGGAGAGAAAAATGGAGAATTCAGCAAGGGCAAGGAGAGAGAAGTCACCAACGACAAGGAGCAACCTACCACCAATGGCCCCAATGGCATCAACGGTGACGCTAGTAAGGATGTCATTGATTCGGAGTCAAACGCCTTGTTTGTTGCCGCCAACGTTCCACCAAGTCATGAGTAAGTCACTTCCGCACTTCTCGTTTATTTACTTACATTTTCACAGTGGCACCGAGGCCGTTACTACTGCATCCGCAAAGGCTAAACAGCCACTTCTCTTTGACAGATCCGGCTTTAAAAATGTCTATGGTCTCGATATACGAGCGATCCTAGGCAAGTCAAAGGGTCCAACCACTGCCGCAGAGTTAATGGCTCTTGCACAAGGCCAAAACGCCAAAACAGATAGCTTCATGGATATTCGAGAGAAAGAAAGAGATGCCCAGAGAACGAAAGAAAGACTCCAGTCACGGATGGCAAGAAGAGAGCGCGAGAAGTCAGCTCCTCCCCCTGTCCTACCAAGAAGACCTGAACCAAAGACTGCAAGAGCATCTGCATCGCAGCCGGAGCCCAAGCAAGCCAAACAGCCAGCGAGGCCGAGAACTGCAAAGGTAACTGGAAAGGGTATTGAGAAACGTATTTCTTCGGCTCTTTTCCCTGCTTATATTCCTGAAAATTTTGCTGAGCCTTCACCTCCTGTCAATAAGGTTACTGCTGTTGTTCCGAAGGAACCTTCCCAACCTAATGCCGTCGCCAAACCAGGGCTTGTTCTTCTTAGTGATGAGGAGCGGGTTAGGCTTGAGGCTGAACAGAAGAGGAAAGAGGCGCTTGAGCATGAGAAACAAATTGCAGCAAAAGCCTCAGCCTCTGGAGAGAGAAGAAAAGAGCGACTCAGAAAGGAAGCTGAGGATCGCACTGCACGGGCTAGGGAGAAGAAGAAACAGCAACTCATCCAAGATGCCACAAACCGTGGTGTTAAACTCCCCCTAGTAGAAGTATTGTCTCAACTTGAGACTTTCATGGAAGAGCGAGAGGTAAGTGAATCCTCCTTTATTGCTGAAACAATGTGCTAACAAGTACGACAGAGACGTAGGCGAAAGGCTGCTCTTACCAAGGAAACGATAAACAAGATTAAAAACTTCAGCGCAGATAGCTTGGCCAATGAATTAGAAGAAGACTTGGACCTCAATGCGAGCCCCTCTCAAGCAAAAAGGTCCGAGGATTTGGAAGATGCTGAGGGTGATAGCCCCGAGACTCTTGAGAGAAAGGCAAGACAACGTGCTATTCGAGAGACCCTCAATTCAATGAGTCAAGGCAGAAAATTACAGCAAACAAGAACTGTTCGCATGACTTGCGCCAAAGAGTCTGACTCTGATAGTTCTGATGCTTCTGAGGAAGACCCAGACCCATTTACACCACAAGAATCCGATACCAGCGATTCCGATGATGATGATGATGATGATGCTATCACAAGTCATGGAGCTCGCCCAGATGCCGATGAATTCGCTACCCAAATTGAGGAGCCAGTAACTCGTGCGCAACCAAAGAAGAAAAATCGCAAAGTCAAGCCGGTAATGACATGTCCCGACGACCCAGAGAACTGCGTCAAAGTTTACACCATCATGGAACGCAAAATCGTAAACGGAGTTTTCCACACACCATACACCCGCCAATCCTTCTTCAACTACGACGAGTCCGTAGATGAAATCAAAGCCATGGTCAGTCGCCAAAAAGAAGCGAGACCCATCTCCTGCGAAGAGGCATGGGAAGGCGACATGTTCCAAGCAACCCTAACATTCGACCTAGAAGGAGACAACATCCTCGAAATCTGGCTCACCCAACACTTCAAATCGAGAGATATGAATCCCGCTGATTTCAACATGAACGAGATCAAACAACTTCGGCACACCGAGAAGTCTTATTTCGTTAAGCGGACCATCATTACATGCACCACGAACGAGGAAACGGGCGTGGTGAAGGAAGTGGTGGATGTTCAGCATATCAATCACTGGTCTGACATCGACTTGGCGAATAATAACGCCCGGGACTTACTTGTTCAGTATACCAAGCCACCGCGGCCGGTAATCAAGCATTTCGCTATTTATGATGATGAACTCGTTCCTCAATTACGCAAAATGCGCGATGACTTGCACTATCTGGATTGCTTTTCGGTGGAACTGTCAAGGGGCGAGGGTGAGGGGTTGGAGTTGTTGGAGTGGATACCGAAGGAGATCATCAGTGTTTCTTTTGAGACTGAGTTGTATCGTATGAAAGGGCCGCTTAATTAGAGGTGCGTGAGTTTGGGGATTCGGGAATAAGGGAGTTTATTGGTTTACATACAGGGAAATGGAGAGTTCTTCATTAAAAATCTAGGGACTTGGGACTGAGGAGTTGTTCTTTCATCAGCGATGAATTGGATGGGAGGTAATGGATATGAATGATTGCAGGATTCGAGAAAAAAGGGCAAAGTCGATTGACGTTGGGAAAAACGGACGAATTGAGATGCCAATTCTTTTTCTTATGTACTATACAGGGAGCTGATTTTTAAGGAACTCCCTGCTATTACTTAGTCCTGAGGGTTACTACCAGGAGTGGGAACCCTGGTGGTGGACTTGAGAATACTAGGGAAATGAAATATTTGATATTCTGATTTTTTGGAGGGGTTTTGAGTGTGTGAGGGGGTGAGTGATAAGTTTCTGTGTTGATAGCCAGCTTCCTTATAAGGAGAGACTGCTACACACTATCTTTTTAGGTCAAGCATTCCAGACATCTCCCTTTGTAGCTCAGTATTCCACAATATTGCCATCACAGTAGGTGTGGTACCAAAATAGTCGGCTGAACCCTAAGCGAGCTCGATGAACACTTGCGGGAGGTTTTAGCGAGCAAGCTAGGAAAACCAGTTAGTAAGTTACTTCAGAACTAGTAAGCTATCAAGTGCAGTAATAACAACGAAATAAGTATTCAACCGATCATACAATTAATCAAAAGTCGAATTTAATCTGTTTTTTACAAGGCAAGTAAAGGAGGTGGGATTCCCGCCCCCCACCAGCCTGAACCTTTTACTTAAACAATTAATTATTCAATAACCGACGGTCGGAAAGGCTTATTTTCTACATGCAATTGAAGATATACTAGCAAATAGTTATAGTTACGAAGGAATAGTGTTTTTTTGGCTAGGTAAGAGGATTGGTTGAGGGTCGGGGGTGATTATAATTAGCTAGTTTATTTACTTTGCTAGTAAGCCAATTGATTGTGGGTGAGCTCACAAGTTGTGGGCAAGCGAATAAGCTGGCGGATAAGCTGGTTTACTCGTGGCTTACCCGGAAAAAGATTTAGACAACAAGAGGGTGCCCGTATCAAGCCTGCACCTCGTATTTTCTGGCCAATCATGGAAGGAAAACCGAATGATCACGAAGAAAACTGGATGCGTTGAAGGGGTCTGATTCTCTCTAGAAAAAATCTTTGGTTGATAAAAATAAGAATACATCTTTATTTAGATGGGGCGAAAAAACTAGCTACTAAGAGCTCTTACTCTCTTGCGAAAAGCTCTGAAGTTATGGGTGGTGGCCTACTATTTGCAATAGTACCTAGCTTTCTACTTACAGCTAACCTACAAATAGCACTGATCTTGAATTTTACCTATTAACGGCACTTGTTTCACTGGTTCCAGGAGCTGAATAGAATCATATCAACCTGAGACTGAAGGTTTTTAAAAACAAGAAGCGCAAACTTATTATCTATCAAGACATCTACTCGGGTATTCTGACTGACTGGATCAGTAAAGTGCGAATCGCAAACCAAACCCCAAACTAAGTTACTAAAACCCTCCCAACCAAATCGCCAGCTCACTTTAACTTCAACCTGCAAAAAGAACACCACATATCACCTACGAACCCACTCATCTCAACCCACCCATAGGTCCATCCCCCCCTGAAAAGGAGCCCTCCCTCCTCCCACCCCTCCCATATCTTCCCCCCATTTTTACAGACTCGTCGCCCCTCCACCACTCCTCAGCGGGTATGCACAACTCATCTCCACTCCCCACCCCATCTAAAATTCTGTCACCACCTTCCCCTCTCGAAGAACTTGAAGAAGCCGAAGAAGCCCTATCCCCAAATCTCCCCTCATCCGACCCTGGACTTTCAACCCCAGACACCGGTCTCGTTGCCGTATCACCCAACCCACTCAGCGAGACCTCATCCCCCGAGATGCGGAAACTGGAGTGTGTTGTGGGTTGGTTCGAGGCGGAGTTGGTGTCACTTCTTCGGTGGGAGAAATGGGAATGTATAGGACTGAGCAGTTTAGTGTTGAGTGATTTTCGAACGGTGACTCTTTCGGGTTTTTTGATGGGATCTATGGTCCCTAGTTCGAGGTCTTTGTCTGTGTTAGTGTTGTGAGTTTGTGTGTTTTCGATAGAGAGAGGGGGATGGGTGGATTCGATATCGGTGGTTATTCGGTTGGTTGTTGAGCGGAAGGTTGAGAAGATGGAGCCGTGGAGGACTTTTGGGAGGTAGACTGTGAAGAAGAGTTTGCTGGCTGGGATGGAGGCGCATAACTAAGAGTTATTAGTCTTCTAATCTTTAGGTGTTTAGGATTAAGCGAAGATGGATAATCAAAAAGGGGAACGGGGCGTTGACTTACAATTCCGACATAGAGTTCTAGACTGCTGCTCCAGAAGACGGAATATGCGTTCCATGAGGCGTCATAGTTGGTCGTTATCCTCCAGGTGTAGTATGTTCGAACTGCACCAGCCGCTGTTACGAGTCCTCCTGCTGCGAAAAGAAGTACTACCACAACCTGCTGTTTCCGTGGAAGTTGAAGTTTGGTGACTGTTGGGATGGGGAGAAGAACGGTAACGAGGTCGGAAATCGTGTTGATGATACCCGCGGCGAGAAGGTGAGCAGCTTCGTCGATACAGTTATTCTGTGGTCCAAAGTGAGGAGTCCAGTATTGAGAAACGGGTCTGTTATTTTCATTAGCCTGAATCCAAGCGTTGAGGAGTAGTAGGTGGAAGCAAGGGTAACATACTTGCATTGGAAAATAACCATGAAGCAAAAGAAAATGGTTTGTACAACAATCAAAATAATCACCCCCAAAACGAACTTTGGAAAATGACCGCTTCCTTTGGATACAATGCGGTATACCAGTGCGAGCATAGAACATTTCGTAAGTCCAGTCGCAAGACTGAAACAAACTTGAATGCCGATGAGAGCTTTCATGCCAACAACAATCATGCTGAAAGGAACATCCCACATATGTCTATTCCATTGGAATCGCAAGTCTGCAAACATCGAGATAATCATAAATCCAGTGGTAGGAAACTAGCACCGTCAGTACTTCCAACTTTCAAGGGAATGGAGTAGAAATCTACAATAGCAGCAAGTATCAACCAATCGTCAACCTCAAAACTCCTTGATATCCTCAACCTCGTAAATACCCTGATAAAAGTAGCCAAAAACACCAACGGAAACAGGATAATGATTATAATCCTATTCTCCCACCCTCTCGTCACGGGGTCGATATAATTCGGAGTCGGCCATGATTTCAAGACATCTAAAGGAGGGAGTCGCATCTTGACGTTGGACAAGAGACACAAAAGATGGGCTTTAATCTGGTATAAAACCCAGACCTAAGATCCACAAAAAACCATCCGGACCTCCACGCTTGGACATCTAATTGACATGCCGTAAACTAGGGTCTAGCACTTACGCAAAGGTGATCGGACAAGGAGGACGCTGCAGCCAGAGGAGAAGCAATTTTATCAGATCAACCACTGATAACTCGCCACTTCTAGACTAGAATCTAACCAGAAACCCCAGTATAGAAACATGGGGTGTATTGCTCGTTTCTAAATACGGCATTGGTCATGCTTCTTCTTGTTGATATCCATGGATATCCTTCAAGAAAGGCCCAAGCCCATCCCCAGAAAAAGCAATCCCAGCTGCGGATCGGTCGATCCCTCGCCATAGGCTGAACCGCCAAAAACGAAGCCTAGAGCAACCAATATGCTGCCCTGTAGCCGACTCCTCCACCGTCTGTGCTTTTTTATATGTGGTGTTTGGTTGGTCTACATACCCTTGGAAGAATTCTTTAGTGGCCGAAACCCCCATTTAAGTTCGCACAAGCACCCTTATAGTGCTTGGACTCCAGGGCTACTAGTACTTTTCCTCCTGTCCCTTCCCTCCCCCTCGTTCCGATGCTCCGAAGAACAACGATGATGCCAGGAGAAGGAGCAATTTACCAGTTTACTCGACTACACTTGCAGCTGTCGAGAGGCTGAGAAACAAAACAACAATTAATATAATAAAAGAGTGTAAATTTGAACCTCCACCACCATCTAAAATTAAGACCACAAGAAAGAGACATCGCGATAAACGAAGAGAATATATCATTTCCCCATCCATTACCTCAAGATAGGTACCGAAATGCAAAGTCGTTGGATGTCTCGTTTACGGAACGCGGTCAGAAAAAGAAAATATACATTGACGCGTTTGAATGAATTGTCCATCATTCTGAGATCCGAGCACCTGAATATCAAGACTCAAGAAATGCTCGAGGAGTAGGGAGGATTTTCTTTTCCCAAGTAAGAGAATTTATTGAAACTTAAAGGCCCTGAATTTGGCGATCATTCGATAAATTGTAGTCAGGAGTCTATTTCCACCGAGCTAACTTGTCCACTTGGGCTTAAACTCCCGAAAGCCGCGACTAACGGCCCATGAATAAAGCGTCGGTTTCTCCAATCATGACTGACTTGGGAGTACGGAGGACTGCGGTACCTTGTCGCTCCTTCCCCTAGCCACGGACTTTGTAAACCATCCCAGTTAACCCCACTATACAAAATCCGGTCTCTGTTCAAGATGAAGCAAAGAAAACTCGACGTTTCTCCAACACGGTTTGTGCGTATGAATTCCTCTTCTCCTCGCCCCTCACGACGAGAAAAAGGAATGAATTTGAACATGAAAACCGAAGGTCAAAACACTATCATCATGTTGCAGAATCTCTGCAAGGAACCTCGCCTCGACAGATGCGGGGAACCACTTCCCCGCCCCCACCAACTTCCCCCCAAAGTTCACGGACGTCAATGTGAGGGATAAAAAGGGGGAGAAGATCAAACCCCTCCATCCATCAATATCATACACAGAGAGTTCCCGTATCGCGGGCTTTAGGAGATCCGACGACACAACAACCTCTCATACTTACTCACCTCGAAATGGAAGCGGGGTGGGGGAATCGGAATCGCAAATCCCAAAACACTCAATCAATATCGTAGACCAGAAACTCCTAATAAAACAGCACCCACTCTACCCAAGAAATAAAGAAAAATGGTAATCGGAATTCAAAACCTAAAACTCCTTCAACTAAAACCTTACACACAAACTCATAACGGATGCTCTGCTCATCGAACTCTTACACGACAGCGCTCTAGAAAAGAAGGAAGTGAAGTGAAACCTAAATAAAGACATTTCAAGAAAGACTTCAATTTATGATTCTCCGAGAAGTTAAACTAACAAAGTAACCGACACCCCCACTCACAAATATCTCCCTTTTCATAAAATGTGACTAGAAAATCAAAGAAAATCAAAGAAAGAGAATAGTGATACGATAAAATATTTTTTCATTTGTTGTTATAGAAGCTGGGTGGGCGCCTGCCTCGTATATCGTAGAGGAAAGCAGAGCCGAAGAGAATTCAAGGCAGGAGCCAGTGAGTAAGGTAAAAAGCCCTGAGTATCAAGGAAGGAACAACCACGACCATCCCTTTAATTCGTTTCGCTCCTTCCTTTCCTAAAAGCTACCCCAACTCAGCAAGTTTTACCACGCGATGTCAAGGAGGGAAGGAACGACCAGGTCAATACCCCAACACAATACTTAGCTCCCCCCCAACGTAAGGAAGGAGAGGCCAAGAACAACCGCCCAGCTCAAAATCCTCGCCCCCTTCCTCTTCCATTTCGAAACTTTACTCTCCGACGTTGATAAGTCACCCCAAAACCCCTCCGTCATATACGTCTTTATGAGGAGAAATATAGGGAACAATTAATATTATTAAGATAGCATAGCACATTTCTCTGTAGTATAATCTTTGAATAAGTTCACTGTAACAGCTTTGGGACATCTTAACTCCAACCGAAAGAGAAGTTCAGAGTCATACACATTCATAAAATGGATTATTTGAAGGCATTTAGCATAACAAAATCAAGTGTATAAATGTTTTCGGCTACCTCGAGCTTTTTCGTCCAATCACTTCTATTTTCCCTACACCAATAGATAATGTTTAGACAAAATAGCGGTTAGTACTTTTCATAGGTGACCTACGAACAGCCAAGTTTTTTTACACCCAGTGCCCAGTGCTATTCATAGGTGACCTGGGAATTGCAGTGGGTGCTTATTCCGTGCTATTCTCAGGTAATCTAACACTAGCTAGATATTTTTTTTGTTCAATGCGATTCATAGGTGACCTACAAATGGTTAGGTTTTTATCAGTGCAATTCATAGGTGACCTACAAATGGTTAGGTTTTCATCAGTGCAATTCATAGTTAACCTAGGAATAGCTCGGCTTGCTCGTTCAGCACTATTCTTAGGTAACCCGAGCCCCTCATAACCTAACCTCAAACATCACACAGAACTTCCCTGCCTTCAACTTCTGTACACCAACCTCTTCCTAAAGAAAAAAGGGGAAATGTAATTCAACTGATGAAATAAACCTGAAACCTCAATCAATTATCCTTCGCCCTTTTGCACCATCTGCCTCAAACTAATACAAGATTAATAATCACACATTTCAAATACAATACCACCTCTAAGAAGAAAAAAACCAAAGGAAAGTGAAATGAAAACGTAAAAAGGACTCTAGCTCAATCCACCGCAACAACCGCCCTTCATTTCTTGGTGCTATCGATAGGAGTGGCTTTTTTTGTTGTTAGGTAACCTAGGAACTCGAACTATCGTGATACCCAACTATCATTACTTAAAACCATCATTCTCGGGGAAAAAAAGGTTCTCAAGTGATTCTTGACTGCAGTGGGCAGCATCACAACAACCACCTCTAAAAGCGACTCAGAGAAGTGTGATGAAACAAACTCGTGAAGGAAGAGCTCTTCCCGAAAAACGCCGATTTCAGCCTACCGACAAGTACCTCAATCAACACACAACTCCCTTCTCAAAGCCCCCATCTTCTCTCTCATAAAGAAAAAATGAAAGAAAATAGCCAAAGAAACGAAAACGTGAAACATAAAACACTTTCTCAATCAATTAAAATTTTCTGCGGCCCTTCCTGACCCTCGCTCGGGCTATCTCTCTGAACCAACTAAACTAATCGAACTAACTGACTAGCTTCCAACTAACGAGCTACCAGTTTTACCAAACATAGAAAAATTACCTCCCGGTCTCTACTCAAACAAACATCGTTAAGAAAAAATTCTACAATTACAGATTCTCCGCTTTCCTCATCCAAATCATTCGCAAACCCAAGGCTCCATCCAATGAAGTCTGAATCCAAGCTCAGCATCCAGGTCTCGACTCAAATCTCCATCCAAATGTCTCTCCACCCCACCTTCACTCAAGAAGTCATCCACACCCTCCATCACCTTCAAAAAGAAAATTCTCAATGCGTCTTCACACTCGCCCCCCCACTTCCCCTACTCGCCGCATACCTCTTACTACTCGGTCTCTGAGGCTCTCCAAAATAATGCAACGCCGGAACCGTCATACCATACAACTCCGTCTTCCCCTCAGCATCATGTTGATCCTTCTCAACTCTTATACAAACATCCAAACTCCCATCCGTTTCCCTCCCATGCGTATCAACATTCGCAGCTTTATGAGTAGTTCCCGCATCCACCTCCCCCTTGTGGAGCCATGAATGGCCGTCTTTAACTTGGGCGATAGGCTCGTCGGGGTTGGGTGTATTATCAACATCTACCCCATTTGGTGCTAGGTGGCCATTTGCTTGTGGTGTGCCATGCGAGGAATTTTCCGTAATCATAGCCCAATTCCGACTCGGCATGGTGACTTGATTCGAATTCGCAGTCTTACTCGAATCCCCAGGGTCTTTGTTGAAGAACTTCATAAGCGTCTCATCCGTCGAATGATCCAAATGATGCAACTTATTCCGTCTCGCCAACAAATTCGCAACCGCCTGTGGCGGAGGCTTATTCACAATAGCCGACGAAATAATATTAACCATATATCTATGATCGCTCGCGATAGGAATGTTAAGTTTAGGATTCGAGTAGAAACGTCCGACGGCTGCGAGATGGACGTCACCGCCCAGAATGCTGATACGGACCGAGAATTCGGAGGCAAGCTCTTGGAGTTTGTGGACGAGCATTTGGCGTTCTCGCTTGTGGGTTCGGGCTGTGTAGTGGTCGTCTAGGTCATCCAGTAAATCGACACTGCCGTCGAAGTGGTTGAAGAATCCGCCGCCGAATCCGAATCGCTTGTTGAGGAATTTTATGGGGGCTATTAAGGGACTGGAGAAGATGTTTTCAAGCCATGTTAGGCGCTGCTATGTGTTAGAGGGGTGCATTAAAATAAGGGGAGAGTGACACATACAGGATAGGCAATTGGAATTCCTAAGAGAACGATGAGGTGTTGAATGGGTGTTGAAGATGCCTTTGCTGCACCAAGCTCTTGACGGAGTCTGTCGACAATAATCTCGTATGTCTCAGGGTAATTGACTTGGTGTCGAGTTCGCTAATTGTGTCAACAATTGAGTTACTCAAAAAGATTTGAAGGTTCTTACCTCAGTTCTAGCATCAATACCGAAAAAGGCAATTCTTGCTCCTAGTCTAGCATATATACTTCGAGAATGGTCTACCACGTAAGGCTAATATACCATTAGTTTTTGAACAAAGTTTACTTAAGAATATGACCTACCCCTGGCTTGCTACCAATGATATAACTGGAATCAATAGTAGGCTCGTTCAGAACAAATGTGTTTTCGAGTTGTCTAGGATCAAGACCAACTCCTTCGTGGCCGGTGGTTTGAGGGGCGTCTGTTTTGAGGTTAGCGGTGTAATCCAAATCGTCTGTAAACTTTATCTTACCAGTTGTGTATGTAGAAGGGGGCGGCGCAAGATGATGTTGAAAGAGAAGGTAATATTTATTTGCCACACCACCAATACCCCTAAAAACAGGGCATCTCATGAATTCGTCAACATAAGAGCCGAAGCCGTCGATAATATCGTGATCATCCCATAAATTAAGTTGAGCGATTTGACCATTGGCGCTGGCGAATGGTTCTTGTCCGTACCATTTGATATAATTATTGACGTAGTACTCATCACAGTCTCTTCTCAGCGACTCTGGAAATGGAAATTCTCTTCTCTTCTTAGGATTGCCAATATCAGTCCAAGCTCGAAGAGGCCCATTGACACGAATCCCATCATTGTAGATTTGGTCGCCTCCTCCCAGCATGACATGAAATGGAGTCACTTTGTGAACTCGATTGACATCGTTCCAGAGACATGGCCCGCTCCATGCTTCTTCGTCTGTTCCCACACTGAATCCATTGCAAGAATGGAACATGATTCTCATCGACTCGGTAATTGCTGGTATGAAAAAGCTTTGCTTGTCCGTCTTTTTGCCCTTTGTGAAGTTTAAGCCAGAAATTGTGTACTCGCACTCAATTTCCGACTGTTGCATAGGTACTTGCAGATCGAACCTCCAGAATGTATTTGAGAGATCAGAGTATAGTCGCGTTCCATTGACAACTGCCTTCCACGGCGCGCCATTTCCATTACTTTGCCCATTGGAGAACGATTGGCCATTTGGGGCTTCGGCGGTAGTAGGTGTATTGAAGCTACCATAATCCACCCCATTGACAACCGCGTCTTGTCCATTTGCGCCAGCATTTCCCCCAGAATTTGCCGCGGGTATCTCGTATTTTCTAGCTGATCCAGAAGGTGACCGAGTTCCAACAATTCCAACAGTTAATTGAGGAGTAATTGGACTCGCGCCAGAGCCCCCGAATTTGGTCACAACCAACACACTCCCAAACCAAGTATTATCCTCCATGCGCCTATAATTCAACAATGGGCCGCACTTCACTTCCAGCGCGGTGGTGTGTCCTTGTAAAACTGTCTCTCCGGGAGGCCCCTCATTTTGTGCGCTCGAAGTTTGTACACCATTTGCGTGAGGAACATTTCCAGCAACCATCAAAGGTTGGTGTTTTCCAGGCGAGCCAGGCTTTCCACCAGTTTGGGATGGTTCGATTCTTGCCGAGTTCAAGAAGTTTGCTAGGTCTTTCGAGTCGCTTCGTTGATCCGCTTCGCGCGGGGTGACACTGGCATGGCGGAGGAAAGCTGAGGATTCTTGATGTCTCCAGCGCGTCTGCGAAGCGTGGGTATCTGGGTGATCGGGGCCGTGGAGCACATTATCAGCGTAATGTGCAGCCATTGTGAGCGTTAGGCTGAGTGGTAGGAGGGAGAGAAGTGCGCGCGGTCGAGTCTGGCGTGCGCAATGTCGGTATTTAAAATGAAGGTACTGGAATCGCTAGCTGGTGGCTTAGTCGAGTCGCTGTTGGAGATCGCTGCAGTATGTAGGTGGATGTGAGAGGTGTACAGCGCAAGGGGGGTAGGAGCTATGCCACGTAAAAAAGGTGAAGTGGTACAGGAAGAGGAGGGCGATTCAATTACACCCCAAGTCAACCTTCACAGAAATATCCCAGTTGTACCCGGCATGAAGCTTGATGGCCAACTTGCCCTCGAAATCAAGGCCATGCGATCAGCCAAGCCTGCCAAGAGGTAAAATGATCAGTTGAAGTGGAGAGTCGCGCGATCTGCGCTGTAAGTGTCGGCGAATAATAGCATGCTCATTGGTTAACACTAAAAAGCAGGGTGACTACAGGGATCATAGCTCCCATCCGCACCCCTGAAGAGCGCACATTTCAGCCGATTCGGGAGATGAAACAATTCAAAGTAAATAAATAAAGTAAACATGCAAAAGTGAATAATAACAACTGAGTACCCAAGTTCAATAGTAACTTTTTGAATAGAAAGGCCGTAATACTTGACTTCTTTTAATCAGGGCTTGGAATTTGTATAAAGAAATAATTGTGAAGCAACTTCTAATCTCATTACAAGAGTCATCAGCTTGCCATCTGAACCTCTTTTTACACGAAATATGTATTAAAAAAGAAACTAGCGTTCCTTGAAATAAGAAGACCTCTTCGGACAATCAATTCAAATTGAGTAAACCTCATATGTAGGGTGTGTTAGGCGCAAGTTGGTTGAAAATGACCGAAAAGTGGAGTGATAGAATCCATGATGATAAGAGTGAGGGGTCGCGATTTCATTGTAATGAGTTCAGTGGTAATCGTCCTAGAATCTGTTATTGTCCATATTGTCCATATTGTCATCACGACTTTCAAGGTTTGGATACTTGCTCCCTGTCTGGCCATGCCTTCTATGGAAACAATAACAGTTGATTTCTGTGTACTTCGAGAGACAATTTCCTTTGATCATGTAACATCTAGAAGCCCGAAGGCAAAGACAAGTAGGAACATTTTCGTGAACACAGGCGTCAACTATCGGAACTCACCTTTTTGGTAGTTCTCACTCCTCTTTCCTGCGCTTAGCAGTCACGAAATCCGAAAGAGTGACCATCACTCGCTAGTTGAATAACGAGAATTTTCTCGTTGAATCGTAAAAGTGTCCATTAACAGTGGTATGGTAAAATACATCGTCAATACCCTTAGATGGCCCTCCGCTCGAATGAGGTGGCATATAACCTGCCTGCTCCCAGTAGTACCGTCGCTTCCCCCCGTATTGTTTGCGCCGATTCGATGACTGAATGACTCCCCAAGTCTCCGAAAATATCATTTATACAACTCGCTTGACCTATTAAGCCAAATCAATTACCGGCTCAGAACTCCATGACGTTCGGAACTGTTCTTGCCTACCTCAAAGAATCTCTTCAACCACCAAACTTGGAATACACCTTCACCTACTAAGACCCCCATCTGGAAGATGCTCCACCACTTGACTCTGCCGTTGGTGCTTTCTGCGGTGTTTCGGTGCGTTCGTTCGCGGACTACGATGTATGATTGTTCGTCCTTGACTTGGGAGAGAAGTTCGGAGAGTTGTCGAACTAGTAGATGGGTTAGCTAAAATTTAATTGGTGCTGTCATAATGGTTTGACATACCCTCCGCCTCTAATGGATCCGATGGTGCCTCCGCTTCTGGAACATAGACGATACCGTGTACATTAAAGGAGACGTCCTTGCTAGATGCCGACCAATGTTCATTGCTGAAGCAGTATATAAATTTACCATCGTGGTTCGCAGTGAAAGAATGGTCTCCGTTTGATACTGATCGTTCGTGGGTTTCGTATTTTCCATCTGGGTTTTGAATCTAGGCCAGTTAGTACGCAAAAAAGGAGTAGTCGCAGAAGCTACCAACCCAGAAGTCGATATCTAGATTTCCAGCACTTCCAAATTCCCTATCTCCAACTTGAAACGTCACCGTCATCTTGTCATCCTTGTGGAGGCTTTCGTGGAAACATTCTCTCCCGTGCGCTGCAAGCTGGATGTTATGTGCGAGTGCAGCACCTAGGAAACTGCTGGCCGCTAGGAGAATTGAACCGGAAAATCGCATATTGACGGTGAAGGGTTGCACCAGGGCTTTGTGAACCGAGACCCAGACGTAGAAGAGATGCGGACTCGTGGTGTTGCAAAGGTCGTGGTCGTCGTCGTGGTCGTCGTCGCAGTCTTGCCAGGTTGTCCAGTTCACTATTCGTAAAGGCAGAAAAGGGAGTTGAATTGAGTCGCGTTGCGGCTCGTGCTCTGATAGGCTTAGCGCGGGCTAGCCTTGAAAGCCCACTCAAGAACATCGCTGTCCTTCTCAACACCATCTTACCGACTATCACACTGCTCGCTAATAACATCACGAACATCTCCACCGGGTCATTGTCGACCTTACCACTAGATTGTAAGTTCCTCTTTGCTTATTCTTTCCAAGCAGTCGTCATTCTCGAGATGTTGGCTGGGTTGAGGGGAGGCGTTGCGCAACGCTGCCTGGAGTTCTCAAGACGAGACCGCTATTGCTTCCATGGCAGCCTATCTCGTCCCAGCATCATTCGGACGCTGGTGGATTCCATGTATCTGTCCTCTCTTTAGCCCTAGCATATAACGCGGCGGTACCTGCTTATCGTCCTTCAAGCGACATACTGATTGCTTGTTATCCTTACAGAATCCATCCATCGCAGGAGCGAATCCCACACCACCCTCTACCCAAACACCCACATCCCGCAATCATGGGTCTCACATTTTCAAAGCTCTTTGACCGACTCTGGGGAAAGAAGGAGATGAGAATTCTGATGGTTGGTTTGGATGCTGCCGGAAAGACTACAATTTTGTACAAGCTCAAGCTCGGTGAAATTGTCACCACGATCCCCACAATCGGTATGACCACCCTCCCTCGACAGATCCCTCGGATATCCGTAATTGACCAGGTTGCTAGGTTTTAACGTCGAGACTGTCGAATACAAGAACATTCAATTCACTGTATGGGATGTTGGTGGACAAGATAAGATCAGACCTCTATGGAGACATTACTTCCAGAACACACAAGGTATCATCTTCGTTGTTGACAGCAACGATCGTGACCGTGTTGTTGAGGCAAGAGAGGAGTTGCAACGTATGTTGAACGAGGACGAGCTCAGAGATGCCATTCTTCTGGTCTTCGCCAACAAACAGGATCTTCCAGTACGAACCCCACTCAATTGCCTACTGCGGCCATTATGCTAATATCGTCTGTAGAATGCCATGAATGCTGCCGAAATCACAGATAAGTTGGGTCTTCATAGCTTGAGACAACGTGCATGGGTAAGTCCTTCAACTGCAACACACTTGAACACGCAATCTGACCACTTCACAGTACATTCAATCCACTTGCGCTACAACCGGAGATGGTCTATACGAAGGCTTGGAGTGGCTCGCAAGCTCCCTCCGAAAGGCTGGACACCAGTAAATTTGGCATCCTCTCACCAATCCCAGTCACAATTGTCTCGAGATCCCCCCAGACCAAAAAAAACCAACGTCCATATCTCAAACCTCTCCTCAATATCAGCCATCGGTGCTCTTCCTCATCTATTCATGTCTCTTCCAGCAGTCCACGTTCATGAGAGGCGCAAAGGGTGGTTTTTGTACGATGAATTAAAGGCTCCTACGGCTCCTCCCTGGCTGGTGTATTGGCCTCTGGTTGGGGGTGGAGGCCCAAGGAGCTTTTTCTCTTTTTTTTTTATTTTTTCGCGCGTTTACGGTCTATTACCTTTTCTACGTCTGGCCTTGCAATCTTGTGTTTCAGCATGGTATAAAAGCAGACGATAGATGGAGGATCATGGTAGTCTAGTCCAAATTGATCTTACATTAGAAAATACATGATTCTCACTTTTTTTTGAATTTGTCTGAAAGCTGAAGGGGGTAAGCGGTGGCGGTGTGGCGACTTTTTTTGGGGGCCAAGTGGTTCAAGGATCAGGTTACGAGGGGGTTCGAGAGCGGGTGTTGTCAACATCAGCTCTTGACAGGTGCTTTTTAGAACAAAGAATTCCTCACGACACTACGAGCACGAGTACAATTGTTCCAATTGGCAACAAGCGAGGTGTCATTATTGAAATGGCTTTTCTGATTGGTTCTCATCTCAACTAGGTAAAATTGAAGAAGAACGGACCACTCACTTCAACTCCTGTCGACACATTTTGTTTTGAAACTGTTTCGATTCCTCCTTTGCTATTAGATGGTTTGTTCCAAATTGTCTTTTGCTCTGATAAAGTACGGGGAAATTTCTGGCTTGGATGTTTCGTTTCGAGGGACCCTGCTCTTTCCTAGGCTTGGGGTTCCATGTTGTTAGGTGCTTGGTGGATGGCGGGGTAAAGTATTTATCCAAGCTCCTCAAGGAAACAGGGAGATAGATGGTCACGGTTTATAAGACGAGATTTCATGACTATATTTTTTTGTTTTGGTTCATCCTGATATCGATATCTTTACACTCCCCTCTCTGTACTCAAACACTCCCCTCCCCTTCTTCCCCCATTTCTCCCATGTACTTTCTCTCACAAATCAAGGAGCACTAAATTTATAACCATAAGCTTTCTTCGCCTCCTCCAAACCCTCCCTAACTTTCTCCTCTGCCTCCTTAAATCCTTCCTCGCTCTCGAGTCGCTCGACGTACGGATCGTTATGCATTTTTCCTGGGGAAGGGATTGCGAGACCGGCTTGTACTGCTGGACGCGATTTAATTTCTGCCCACCAGCGGTGGAGGTTGGGGAATTGGGAGGCGAGTTGGGAGGGAGGCATTCCTGCCATGGCGGACCAGTTTGTCCAAGAGAAGGAGGCTATGTCTTGAGGTTTTGTTAGAGAGGTTTGGGGGGGGGAGAGAGGATGGGGGTTTGGATGATAGGGGAATGGGATAAGAGGAGGAAGGGCTGGGGGATAGGTTACCAGCAATTGAATATTTTCCTCTACCTGGTCCCACGAGGTAATCACGGTCGGCGAGTTGGATGTTGAGGACTCCGTAGAGACGCTCTGTTTCTCCTACGTAGCGTTGGGTTGGGTAGGGGATTCGCTCTTTGGAGAAGCGAAGGAAGTGGTTTGCTTGGCCTTGCATTGGTCCCTGTTTTTCTTTTTGTTAGTCTTGCATTTTTATAAGAGCGCATGTCATCTCATCAGAAGAGTACGAGTGTGAGAGTGTTGTGTGTGTAAGGGGGAAGGAAACAACTCACCAAACCACCATGTTGCCAAGCAACCCATTGCTCAACTCTAGACTTATCGTCCTCATCCTCAAAATTAAACTCAATCTCCGGATCATAATGTCTCGTCAAATACGCCAAAATAGCCGCCCCCTCAAAAACACTAAAACCATTCCTATCATGATCCACAATCGCCGGAATGCGTCCATTAGGAGAGAACTTGGTGAACCAGGGTTCCTTTTGGATATTCTCCATTATGTTTATAGCTTGAACGGTGTAGGTTTTTCCGTATTTGGCTTTTAGCTCTTCGAGGAGGATGGAGGCTTTGTGGCCGTTAGGGGTGCCGGCTGTGAGGAGCTCGATTCCTGAGGTGGCTGTGAGGCCTGTTGGGCGGGGGGGAGAGGTGGCCATGTTGCGTTTTGGGATTGAGATTAGGCTTGGGATTGAAGGCTTTGTAATTTGGGTGAGAAGTTGTGTTGTTTGGGAGAGTCTTTGGAGAGGGCGAAGGGGGTTGAACATGGAGATGAGGGGAAGGAGTTGTTGTGTGAATTGGGGTTGTCTTTTATATGTTTATTGGGGGTCTTTGAGTTTTGATGGGTTACACTAGATCATAGAAGTGAATGACTTTGATTGTTGATTGGGTGCTTGGAAATCAGTTGTTTATAATGGAGGTACAACCGCGGGGTGGATTTGTCATGATGTAATTGCAGGTTTTCCGAATCCCGAAGGCTTCTTGGTAAAGCGATGCACAACCAAACACATTATGTGGACAAAGAGAAGGAGAAACATCTAAGGTGCAAGTATGTTTCCATCTATATCCCATTCCTCATTAAATGATGCATCAACCAGGACCCAAGGCCCTCGAGGATCATCTCTATGTCTATCCCCGTCCCAGCAAAACAAAGTGCTGAGTATTGTAAACTGACTCTATCAGTATATCAGTAAAAGAAAGAAATAAAAAAACACTTACATCCGTTTCGAGGGCTTGTCAAAGCTGAGGCAAAAGGGCTGAAGGCTCTTCCCCAAGCAAATACCAAGGTTGTAGGCTCGAGATAATATCGTATTCAACTTGCTGTGGAACCTCTCATCAACAACAACAAATGGCTCTGCAGCTTTCTTGAGGAACCCCAACATATTCTCAATATGCATTTCTGCGTTTGGTGCCCTTGGTTATTCGTCCTCGTGAATCAAACTCTCGGTTGGGTAGATATCTGAAGAGAGGCTAGCGCAGGCGTACGCGCGACATTTTTCCCATTGCCATTTTTTACATCGACTAGCTTCTGCTATTTCATGTGGTTGAGGCTTCAGTTTTCTGTGGGTATCCATCACCTCAAGCGTAAAATCTGCGAGGTTTGGTGAGAGTAAATGGAAGAAAAGGTTTCCAATATCTGTGTAGACGGCAATTGCTGGTAATATGATAGACGAAAGCAGGTGAACGAAGCCCGCATGTCAAGCGCTTTCTTCTGGGTGTGATAGCAAGGTCCGTACTGCAGTCCAGTTTGGCCCCATGAAGGGATTTGAGGGGGATGAATAAGAGTCTATCCCTGACCACTGGGAGGAATTAGTGTATGGTTTTCTACAATAGTTGATTCAGGAGCCGAGTCAAATGAGGCATGCTCCTGACCACTGAGAATTGGAATTGAACAAGGGGAAAAGTTGCATACAGCATCAGTGTCAGGTTCATTATACGTAACCGGACCAGCATTAGATTCAGACCGAGTGTAAATTTGACGAATATTACGAATATGCTGTTCTAATGCTTGAGGATCCGGCTGGGTTTTGAATGTGCTATTGAAAACCAATGAAAATATCGAAGATGTTATCATTCGGAAACGACCTCTAGCATGCGACGGTGCGAGGAGAGTGAGCATTTTGTTTTCGTCTTCATCGTAGCCTTTTGGCTGAGGTTCCCATCTAATACGTTCGGGAAGTAGTTGCAACTTCGAGAGGGGGAGTGGGAGCTGGATCCTAATTTGGAGGGAGATGACGGCGAAGCAAGAGCCATGTAACAGTTGCAGTAAAGATGAGGGTGACGATGAAGACGGCTATGATTGAACCTGCGAGGACTGAGGTGGTCACAGACATCATTGGGAGACCGAAAATGAGGCAGAGGAAAGCTGTGTAAAGAAAAGTGGTGATATGCTTGAAATTTGAGGAAGTCTTGAAGCACTCTTTGGGTGTTGAGAAATGAGACCAGAAGAAGGGAAGATGGTTTTGGTCTGCTCTTTTTTAACTCACTGTTTTTCAACTAAATCCTATTCACAAATAAAGCGTGTACTTGCCACCCTCTAGTCTATCCGTGAATGAAGCATTTTTGACTTGATTCACTGAACCAAGTCTTTTCCTGTTTGGCTTGCTAACTTAAGGTAAGCATTACTTGTTACCCGAGTAGCTCTCGCAAAATTGCCAAGTCTTGTTCTAAAGGATTTCGGAGAATCAAGGAACCGACTTTTTCATCCTTTCACACCTTCTCGAACAATTCTTTGAACTATCACAGACCGTTTCGTACAATCGAAGTGAAAGTGGGCGTTCACAGAGTAATGCCCAGAGAGGAATCAGAGGTACAGGTGAAGAAATCTAACAGGTACACCGGAATCAATTTCCCCAAAAAATTCATCGAGAAAAGAAAAGTGTTTGAGAGTAAGCAGCAAGAGATGTTCTATGAGTAGATCTTCAAGATATACATCTTCAAATATCACCCAAATTGTTGTTGAAGTTTGAGCGGGATATAAAGTTGGGCCGATTCCGACCAGGTCAATGAGCACCACAAATTGGTGCTCCCTGCATGAGCGGCATGGAGTTGACTTGCTTAAATCCGTCTCTTCTCCATACTCGCATTCGCATACGGAATCAACTTCCACCTAATAAACTGCACCGTAAGCCTTTATAAACCCTTTCTTTTCCTCCAAACCCGTGAGGTTCTCAAGCTTCTCCTTCCTCATCTCCATTTCTCCTTTGTTTCGTTTCTCCAAATGCGCGCGTTCTTTCGCAGTCTTCTCCGTCGCAAACACAAGCCCCCCACCACGCAGAATAATACACAATCAAGAGCTATGTCGAGTGGAATGGCCGCCGCAATGGCCTACGCCTGTACCATGACTCCTCCGAGTGCTTTGGGAGCTGTACCAGAGGACTCTAAAGAAAAAGCCCATCATTTGAAAGGTGGGAAGGGATTCCAGAATCCGTGGCCGAGTTGGATTGATCAAAACCCGATGAAGATTGGTGGAGCTATGGCCTGGTATGTTCGCCTTCTTCTTGCGTTTTCAAGCTTCACGGAGCTCTAGCATCTATTTTTCTCCCATTTTTAAACATCTTGGGAGATCAAAATACTTCCCCAAGCCCTTGGAATAAATCCAATTGATCACGAAGCAAGCTGACATGTCCCAAGGCGCGCATTATCCGGAAAAATAAAATGGCCTGACACCACCCCTCCCCACGTAACCGTCATAAAACCAGACTTCCTCCCCTCTCGAACTGCCTCGAACTCTCTCCGCGCAACATGGCTCGGCCATGCTTGCTACTATGTCGAGTTCCCCGGTGGTCTTCGCGTCCTATTCGACCCCGTCTTTGAAGAACGTTGTTCCCCCTCCTCATGGATGGGACCAAAACGCTTCACCGACGTCCCCTGCGTAATCAAAGATCTGCCAGTCGTAGACCTGGTAGTAATCAGCCATTCCCACTACGACCATCTCTCACACCCCACAATCCTCGAATTACACAAACACCACCCTAATGCCCAATTCGTAGTTGGTCTCGGTCTCAAAAAATGGTTCATAGACAGCGGGGTCAAGAACGTACAGGAAATGGATTGGTGGCAAGACGCAGATATCACACTCTCCCCCTCCTCAGGCGAGAAACGTATTTCCACCACTTCCTCCCCTGAACCCCCAGCACCCTCAGCCTCCGGCATCACAGCCCGCATCTCCTGTCTCCCCTGCCAACACACCTCCGCCCGCAGCGCCTTCGACCGAAACGCAACCCTCTGGTGCTCTTGGGCCGTCTCCTCAGGCGGAAAATCCGTCTGGTTCGGCGGCGACACCGGCTACCGATCCGTCCCCGAAGTCCCAGAAGGCGAAGACGACTACGGCGAGAAATACGCCAACTTACCTTCCTGCCCCGCCTTTAAAGAAATTGGGAAATATAGAGGACCCTTTGATTTAGGTCTTATTCCTATAGGTGCTTATGATCCGAGACATATTATGAGTCCGATGCATGCGAATCCGTTTGATAGTGTGAATATTTTTGTGGATACTAAGTGTAAGAAGGCTATGGGTATTCATTGGGGAACTTGGGTTTTGACTACGGAGGATATTTTGGAGCCGCCTGTTTTGTTGAAAAGGGCTATGAAGCAGAAGGGCTTGCCGGAGACGGGGGTTTTTGATGTTTGTGATATTGGGGAGAGTAGGGAGTTTTGAATTTAGCGGGTTGGTTCTTTTGGGATAGGCGATAGGCGTGGAGTTTGTTTGGGGATGCTCTAGATGGGGATTTTGGGGTGGATGTAGGATAGTTTTTGTCATATAAAATTTCTGAATAATACCCTACTTTTGCAAATCCTGTCATGGGCTTGGAATGCCTTTCTGCTTCTTATTAGGACCTGGACTCGCAGAAACCTATTAAGACAGCGTCCAAATCGCGAAGTGCCAAAAACTAGCCGTCTAGAACTTACAGGTCTCACTTATAGCCCCTCTCACAATTTAGACAGTGTCCAAACTGCGATGTGCAACAAAACTTTGGATGTACAGGTTTCGATTCGCTTCATGTCCACTTTACTAACAGAGAGAACTCGGAAGTACTTCAAGGCCTAGATCAAAAAATATTTGTTTACGGAAGTTACCAAGTAGCAACTATGTTTTTTTTTTTTTTTTTTTTTTTGGAGAATCAGACTCTCTTCAAACAGATTCAGGAATGATGAGGTGGAAGGCAGTATTCGTTTAAAGATTGGTCTAGATTACGGGAGTGATATTCACACCTCTCTTGTGGTCCACCTGTTTCAGAGTAAGCTGTTGCTAGCTTGTAACTTACTCACAGCTTACTCACAGCTTATTAGTTTACTGGCAGAATAAATTGATTACTTGCTACTTACTGGGTTACTTGTTTTTAAGTAGTTGACTCACCGATTTTATTTTACTTGGCGTACTCGCTAAACCTTTTGCAGATGTTCATCGAGCTCATTGAGGTCTCAGTGGGTGATTTTGGTACTACGCCAGCTTGTAAAGAAATTAAAAAATGTATATAGAGAGAAGTAGAAAGAGGTGCTTGGTAGTACTCGGCCTTTAAGAAGCGAGGGAGTTTAAATGTTTCTTTGATATACAAGAGAGAGTTGATGTGCTGTCGGAGATACTTTTAGAGATATTTATTCATCCTCTCCCCTTTTATTTTACTATTAGAAATAAGTGTATCCGAGATACTTCGTCCAAAGTATTACTTTTAGTCTCAAGTATATAGAATTATCTAGGACGATGCATAATAAAACTATACTTTACAGTTTTCACTTATTGTTGTATTGTCCTAGATTATCCCAAGTGCTTGGATACTTTTGGTGTTCAGTACTCAATTGGGTCTCAACTCACTAGGTTTAATGTCTTACTTTTTGTCTCGATTGTTTGAAGATATCTGGGACACTTAACTTAACATCAAGCTTTGATATCACTGCCTGAGGATTAAAGGGAATTAGACCAGCTCCACAGAATCTAGCTTTGGTGTTTTAGACAGTTATTGACTGTGGATACGCTGCCTTAAAGGCTATAAAGAACTCGACCTTGGTTATATGGTTGATATAGGCTCTCATAAAGACTTTGATTTGCTGGCCGTATGCTTGTTTCAACGTACTAAAACATCTAACATCTAGTGGCTAGGTGAGATGAGAGGAGTAAGGAGGTAATCCAAGAGTAATGATATTATGTGCCTTGCAATACCGTTGGAATTCAATTGATTTGTGACTCTCATGCCTGTCTAGAACTAGTATTTGATATGGACCCTTTGCTTGAGATATAGTATGTTTGTTGAAGTGTTTTAGCTATTCTAGACCTGTCTTATTATCTGTCCACCCATTATTCGTGGGTTTAATAACCCAATCACGAGGGAGGCTAGTCTTAGAGTACTAATTCGAAAGATGACTCTTGGCTTGAACGATTAAAAATGGAGGGACACCACAACCTTCGCTATTAACACAAACAATCGCTGTTGCCTATTCCTGATTGTCTGGCTATACTCCCTTTGCTCTAATACGTCGATCAGCATATATAACAACTTTTCCAGGTATGATTTAGCCCATTATAAAGCTAGTCTCGTCAAAGTTATAGAAATTGCTATCTACTACACTATATTTCGCTCATATATTCTGTATGAGCTCGAACCACGCGCCAATTAGCTTAGGATCTTTGCACAAGGCCCTCTGGAAGTCATAAACACAATTAAAACGTGTCTTTAACTCTGGGCAGCGTTGAACAAAGTGATGTGCCTAGAGCTTCCTGACAGGTTTTGCTCCACATGTTTTCAAGAGATTATTTGCTATATCTTCTACATTAGCCTGCTGGGGGGGGGGGAAACCCTCTGGAATCTCGATTGATTATATGATTAACAATCACTATCTCCTCTTGCTCGGTCAACTTTTGAGCCGCTGGTTAGCGGTTGTGAATTGAAGTAGCGTTGGTTATTCTGTCAGAGAGTGTTGTATAAGGAACTTTGTAGATCTTTGCAGCCTTTCGACGACTTAGTTTTCTTCTAGACATTTGAATAGCTTCAATAGCTAAAATAATTCACGCTTCTTGAATTTGAACTTCCATTGTTGAGAAAAAAAACGCGTGTTGAAGTGAGAGGGTAGGGAAATCGGTAAAAATGATCGGGGTACTGATATGACCGGGGTACTGATAAACCACGTTAATGTCTTGTTGTCGCATTTAATTATTTGAGAAGGTCTTGAAAAAGAATGATATGCAATAAAACATCTGGCTTACAAAATTCACTTCAGTTACGCTTCACTAGTACTATCAAAGTCTGAGGTCTTGATTTCGCTTTTAATCATCCGAGAACATTTGGAACAATTAAAAAAAAGTACGATGCGCAACAAAGATTTTTGAGAGCTCTCTATTCGCCAAATATATAATCCCTATTCTAAAAATTCACCTACCCATTCTCGCCCAGAATCCCAGAAGAAACCATTACAAACACCATTACACCATCTATACGCCCATCACCCAATCCCACATCCTTCCATAACAAAATCTACAGCTTCGCAGCCAAAGGATCCCCCTCATGAATTCTCATCTTCCCCACGGCCTCGGTCATCATCTGCCTAATCTCCTCATCCGTCAACTCACTCAACTTCCCCAAATCCAAGTTCCGTTCCTCCAACGTCTTAGCAGCAATAAAAGTCCCCTTACTCCCCACCTTCCCCTTCTCCCCATTAGCCAACCCACCCACCCCTCCCCCACTAACCCTCGAAATGAACCCCGCCCACCCATCAAAAAACCTCCTACTCCCCTCCAACCTCTCAAAAATCATCCCAAAACAATGAGGCATAGCCTCAAACTCCTCAAAAACACACACCGTTCCCTGCCCTCTCACCTTCTGCGCCAGATGCTTCCCCTCATCACTCAAAAGTTCCTGTCCAACAGCGACATACAACGGACAACTGCCCTCCCAATTCCCCGCCGTTACCGGAGAAACAAGCGGATGAAGCAGCAACCCATCATCAGCGTAAAACACCTTTCTAGGTGGATTTGGGGGCCATATGGCACAGGGTGGGTATACCTGTCCAAAAACCGGACGAGCAAGTTTTCCCGGTAAGTAATCGTATTTTGCATTCGTGGTATGGGAGGGAAGAGACATAGTGATGTCGCACCAGGGACTTGCTGTTGCGCAGCCTGCTGGGAGTGGGACATCTCGTTTTTGCCCGTGGAAGAGGGGGGTGATGTTTAGACGTTGGAATTGAAGCAAAGTCTGCAAGAGCGAGAGCGCGAGATTTCCACCCGCTGAGTCGCCTGCTAGAACGATGTTTTCTGGCTGCACTGCTTGGTGAAGGGAACCAGGAGGTGGATAGAGGAGTGTGAAATATGATACTAGTGCATCGATGAGAGCAGAGGGGAAGGGGTTTTGGGGTGCCAGTCTGTAGCGGATGGAAAGACAACGACCTTTTGTTATCTTGGCTAGTTTTTTGCAGGTTGGTCGGTGGGAGGAGGGGTCCATGAGGTAGTGTGCTCCGCCGTGAAAGTAAAGAACTGTGGTTGGGGAGCTGACTTCCTTCATCAGTTCTTTATATTTCTCTTCCTCTGAAATTTTTAATTCAATCGATTTCTTCGTTGCTCCTGCGCGGTAACCTGTCCATTCCGCTTCTACAGGTACCATACCCGGTTCTCGATATCCTCCCACTGCTTGGCCGGGTTCTTTCATGGCTTCGATGATTTGGAAGAGGGATTGGCGTATGTCGTCTTCTGCGGGTGGTGACATGGTTATTTTACTAATCCACATCCTCCCCTTGATTCCTGGGTCTCTCAAAGACCCTTTTTGTGTTTTGGATACTGATTGTAGTGGGCTATCGAGGATGAATGATCGAATGAGAGATACGATAAGTGCAGTCCGTAAATCCCATTTACTGGATTGTTCTGAACATCCTAGGGTATGTGATATCGCGGTTTTACTCAACATAGGAACCCGCGGGAGCAAAGATTTGACGAGGGCACTTGGTGAGGTATCCATGATTCAATCGTGGTGCCGAGTGGCGAAAACTTGACAGTGCAAGCAAACTATTCAGAACAGAGAACTAAGATATCGAAGAAAAAGAAACAAATGTAGACAACGCTCAGTAAATCCAAAAAGGGGGGTATCAAAGAAATATATAAAGTCAAACAACCCGTGCCACCTCACAACACACTCAAATAAAATAAACTAGATCGCCACGAGTGCTCTCTCAAATTCCCAACCAAGAAGGCCTTGCGAGAATGGGTGGGCATGTCTTGCATTATGTACCGGTACAAACCCAGCTAAACACCTGCCACAAGAAAGCTTGTAAGGGTTGACTCGGTACCGGTTCACAAGCTCACAAGACTCAAGACACCTCACACCGTCACATCCCATCACCACAAATCTACGCGATTGGACAACTTCCAACCTCGGGATCTTGAAGGCATATTCTCCGCACACATGGAATCGTAGATCAGAAAGAGAAGACACTTGTTTCCCCTCAAGGACATTTTTCGTCTGAAGAATTGAAACTGTTTACCTCCGTATGCCTCCGTACGCGTTCGTTTTTTACCGGTCTAAAATAGGCATCCGGAAATAGGCCTGCGATGTTGTTTTTGGTAAAACTTGGTCGGTGGTTGAGGTGCGGAGAGTGGCGTTGCCGCAAACTTCCGTGCCGAGTGAGCAGTTGCGTTACAGGGTTCTTGCGAGCGGAGCTGGTATGGTATTGGTTGGCTCGCAAAAGCAATGGTCAATGGTTTAGCTAGTCGTAGCTCGTACTCGTACCTACGATGCTAGCCAATAGTTTAGTCGGGAAGGAGTTGTCTAGATAAAGATTCCGGTTAGATAATGGCCATTCTTTTCACAATCACATTTAAGACTTCAGTTCATTTAGTAAGAAATATCCATTTGCCCTATCAACTACATGCAAGATGCTCTGTTCAAGTATTAAATTGAATCCATTGCCACTTGATGATTGTACCAACTGCATGCTATCAAGCAGAATCTAAAAGGCGAGACTTTTCGTAAAAGAAAACCCATGGCAACCAAGTATGAGAAAATTCGTGTATCTGCATCGTAATCATTCACACAATCATACCCAAGGACATACGTCCCAGGAATATTGTGTAGCAATTTTTCACTGACTTGTCACAACGTATGACCACACAGTGTATTCAGAAATTAGGTCTGGCCTGTTGAATTAGCTAAAGCAGTCAAGTGAAGAAGAAACGGCCTACCTTTTTAGTAGCGACTTGGTGGATAATCCTCACCATAGCCTCGGCGTTCTCTAGGAGGAGGATAATCCCGTGGTCCCCTATCATAAGGCGGTCTGCCATTTACATATGGGTCCGGGGGGTAGTCACGTCTGTAAGGGTCCTCGAATCGACCACGGGGAGGTGGGTAATCATCGATAGGACCACGAGCTCTAGGAGGAGAACGATAACGTCCACGGTCATCGTCATAGTAGCCACGTCTAGGAGGACTTCTATCACGGTAACCACCGTCTCGGCGGGGGCTGTATCCACGGGGTGGTCCTCGGCGGTCGTAATCATCAGGGTAAGGGCGACGAATGGGTGAGCGGGAACGAGCTGATCTGTCACGAGGAATATCCGGTTGGGTCTGTCGAGTTTAGTAAAAGTTCAGAGTGGAAAGGTAGTAGAATACTTACGTCTGCAACACAAGTTACACGAGCACCCTTGAATTCACGGCCATCAAGCTTTTCCACAGCAGTTTTGAGATCCGCCGCGGTTTCAAACTCAACAAAGCTCCTGAATTTCTATTAGAAGATGACTCCAGACAGTCGAAAGATATACTTACGATGCTCCCTTTCCATCCCGGTCACGGCCGGTCTCGGAATAAACAACGTCAAGGCTGGATTGACGAGCGAAGTCTTTGAGATCCTAAATCCAGAATCCATGTAAGTCGTTGTCCAGGTATGTTGATGCGATAGTGCCAAGCCTTAGGTAGTTGCCCCTCCAAAAGTTGCCAGTACAAAAAGTCCCGAGGATGAGGAGAGTTACGTGGTCCAACGGCTGAGCTCCTTTTCCTGTGCAAAGTAATCGCTTTCCAGATACGTAAGGGGTAGCAATAAAGGACAGCAGAAGGAGTCGAAACAGTATAAGAAAGGCCAGCTATAAGGGGGTTGAAATCCTCCAAGTCCAAGGCTGCTCAGGCAAATGCACTAACACGCTGAAATGGCTCTGTTGGGGCCAAAACAGGGCATGACGGCCTGGACTAAAGAAAAGCTTGCCGAATATTGGATCAATAACAGTAAAGCGGTCCAATGTATATGCATGCGATTTGATTGCTCAGAGTCCAAATAGCACGAATTGAGATCCAAGAGTCCGGGTGAAGGAACGGGGGAAACAGACCTGCCAGCTGGTTTCACCTGGAAGTCCAGATATCTGCATGCGATGGGGGGTGCGGCGAGGGCGAGGAGCAGTGCGCTCATTGTTTGCAAAGGGTCCATCGCGACTGCGAGTGCCCCGAGCAAACTGAACAGTTAGACGTTCGCCCATGAAGTCGGAGCCGTGGAAGGCTGTACATAGTGTAAGCAAACTGCCTCGAAGTTCGGGTCGTACAGCTTGCGCTTTTATCGTCGAGTTGCGCGGGGGTGAGTTGATGGGGCCATACCAGGAACGACATCGCGCGCATCCATTGCATCTTTGTATTCGATGAATCCGAAGCCATTCATTAGCTTGATCTCGGTGATCTCGCCCGTGCCGTGGGTGTTGAAATGTGCCTCGACATCTGCCTTGGTAGCTGTGTTGTTGGATCAGCGTAAGAACTACCACAAGCAATTGACAACGCTAAAATTCGGCGCAGGGAGAGCGCAAAGAGAGCGCAATCGCATTGGATCTACTTACCAGTTCTCGGCAGATTTCCCAAGTAGAGACGAGTGCTGCCCATGATGTTAGATTCCAATTTTCGGTACAACGTGGTTCCAGTTATTACCTAGAAACTTCCGTCATTTTGAAGGTTCGCGCAATTGGCCGTGAGCGTGTAGGTGTGTCGAAAAAATGATGCTATCCAGGATCAACTACACGGTGTTGATGAAAGACGTTGGTGATGGCAACGGAGCGAGGCAGGTCAAGCTCTATATTCCGCCGGAAAGTGAGGCTGACCTAGCGCTTAGCGGTTCACGTGCGAGAGAGGGGGTTCCAAAACTTTAAAGGCGGCGGGCGAAAAAAAGCAAATAACCGCCCATCTTAGATGTTGTGTTAAGTTAATCACTGCTTCTGGGAAAATGGCAGTATTATTGGATACCCCTAATGAATTCGGCGAAAGTCAAAAAGCAAGCAAAGACCGGAATGTGCATAATCTATTGATTCTACAGAGTTTCTATCTGCGCTTACTAGTACTTCTATTTAACCGAAGTACAACCGGATCTTCAGGGAGTACTCTTCTGCTCTCTACAGCCTTATTTGGAACTAGCCTTCCAGATCACGCAGTGAGTTTCTGGCAGCTTATTCACATTCAGCTTCTTAAAGCTTGCTGCTTTTGCCTTCACTCACTTCCTGTCTCACGACATTCAGGGCTGCTGTTACATCCTGACGTCAGTTCTATGCCACTTTGAGCAACACAATCACAGAAAAACTCGACAATCGGACTCGACCATCAAGAACAGACCAGTTCTTTGAAAATCGTACGTTCGTATACATTGGATTACTAAGCAGATTCTTTTCCCATTAGTCCCCCAAATTGTTACATTCATCCAAGATGCGCCGACACATGCAAACTCCGTTAACCAAAGCCCAATCCTGACTTTCGCGGATTTATGATGATGTAGATCCTTCCTGTGACCCACTGCCCAGCCCAGTTGTGTTATTCGTAGAGCTAGCACTCTTGCTAGATGCTAATTGCCAAGCTGGAATGGCAGCTTTTCCTGCTGGCGCTCCTGTACCGAAAGGACTCCCACTGCGGCCTTGAACTGAAGCCACAGCCTCTGTGCTTGCTCCATTGCTCACCGAAGCAGGCCTTGGGGTTGTGTTTTCCGCGTTTGTGTTTCCATTGATGTTGGAAGTTGTTGAGGTGGCAGGGGCATTCATTCCGGAAAGCCCAGAGGGCCTGGTGGTATATGAGCTGGGACTCGAAGCTGCCTGGGGGTTCAATCTTTGTCCCATCAACGTCTTTAAGCTCTTCAACTCAGTGTTGAGCTCCCTCAACCTGGTGTCCGTATTCTCCTTCTGACCATCCATAGCTTTCGGTATCAAGTCTTTGAGGCCTCGAACCTCGTCGCTGATACGGCGGGACTCTTCCTCTCTTCTCTTGCTGGCAGTCTTCAGGTCGCTAATAACTCCCTCTACCTCAGTCAAAGCAGCATCCAGTCTTTCTGTTCGAGCTTGTTCGGAGGTTTTGAGGGCATCGGTATCTTTCGAGAGCTGGTCGAGTAAGGAGAAAGCCTTCTCAAATTGGTCATCGATAGCCTGTTTATCCTGTTCGAGTTGTGGTGCCGTCGGAGGTGCAATAATTGGGTAAACATATCGCTATCAGAAATCAGCATATTCCTTGCTCTTTGGTCTGAGCAGCCTACCTTTGCGACAAAATATAGCCCGTACCCTACGCCTCCCATCACTGTTGCCATTATAAACCAGTCCCGCCAGTCTCTTTTTGGTAGTTCCGGAGGTGGCGGCTGCTGCCATGGATACTGCTGATAACCTCCATAATTTGGCTGTAGTGGCTGTCGGTTTACTTGTTGTGGTGGTGCATAGCTAGACTGGTTTGCTAGAGGGGCGGTTTCCCCGTTGGCTCTTGCCAGCGCGGTATCGACCTCTTCCTGGGTGAGGTTTTTGGATTGTAGGAATGCGATTCGACTTTCTATCGGCGATCCAGCAACACTTGGGTCTTGGAGAACTACACAAAAATATTAGCAATGCTGAGGAACTTGTGGGTAATGAATCCTCACATGTCACCTATATTAAATCAGCAGAGTTCATCAAGTTGGGAGGTAGGAGAGGAAACATACCGCCGACGTAACGATATCCTCACGGATGGTCATTTTCGCGAATCTCTATTACACGAATATGGGCATCGAGAGTTGAAGTCGCGACGAGTAAACAACTAGTTGGCACTGCTGAAGGTATCCTTACTTCCGCGGTAGGTAGAAAGATGGTGGCAGGAGCCGAGGTCAGATTTATGTGTCACGTGCTCACGAGTGATGCCCAAAATGCTTGGCATCGCGCTAATCCATTTGTTTACGTTGGCGCTGCCCCCCTATGATGGGTAAACAATCGACTCACAACAAAACTCTACCAAACTGAAGATACCCTCACCTCCCAACTTCAGCCCATGAATCACACAAAATAAGAGTTGCCATATACACCAAAAGTAATATTTACTTGCCAGCAAATAATTTAGTAGCACGCTACGCGATAGAGCAAAGATGTCGCAAGACACGGGCATGTTCTCGGTGCGCCGGCCACGAGAAGTAAGTTTCTATTGCCCTTTAATACAGCGCAATTGCGCCATAAATATGTACTAATATATCTCTAGACTCTCGGCGGTATCAACTTCAACTCCAACCTCCCTCAACCTGCGTCCGCATTGAAACGATCAAACTCCATGTCCGCAAACCAACACGCGCCTTTCACCGCCAGCCATGCGAGATCAATATCAGGATCGCGCGCATCTCTCGCACCCCCTCGACCAAGCCAACCTCAATTTCATAGATCATCATCGGGAACAAATTTGGCGGATTTAGGCATGTCCTCAGTCAAACGGTCGTCCTTTCAGAACAGTGGTGGCAGAAAGAGCTTTGCGCCGACGGGAATGGGTCGAGCATCGAATGATGCGACGGAGCAACAACGAAGAAGCAGTGTATACCGGTCGAGATCGTCGTCAAATGGCCCAATGCCCCACCAGAGCTTTTTCCAACAAGCACCAGCACCAGCAGGAGTACCTCGAGACCCACGACCCCTAAAGGATCGCGCATACCAGGCAAAGATTGGGCAAGAGCTTTTGGATTATATGGCCGGGAACAACTTCGAAATGGAAATGAAGCATACTCTCTCCCAAAACTCCATAAAATCGCCAACTCAGAAGGATTTCGTATTCATGTTCCAATGGCTTTACCACCGCATCGACCCAAGTTATAGATTCCAAAGGAGTATCGACCAAGAAGTACCGCCTATTCTGGCACAGATGCGATACCCATTCCACAAAAGCATCACAAAGAGTTCACTCGCAGCTGTTGGATCCGCAAACTCGTGGCACTTGTTTCTCGGAATTTTACACTGGATGATGCAACTTGCGCAAATGCTGGATGGTTACAAGGAGAATCGATACGACAGCGCATGTGCAGACGCCGGTATTGATGTTACAGGAGACAAGATTGTTTTCGATTTCCTCAGCCGCGCATATCGAGACTGGCTATCAATGGATGATGAAGCAGGAGACGATGACCAGGATCGATTACTCGCACCTCACGTCGAAGCAATGGCCGAAGAATTTGATGCATCCAACTCCAAATACCTCGACCAACTACAGATGCTGGAAGCAGAGAATCAGCGTCTTCAAAAGGATATCGAGATTTTGGAGAAATCGGGGTCTGATGTTGCAACCTTGGACCGAAATTTCAAGATTATGGAGGAAGACAAAGTAAAGTTCGAGGAGTTCGATAACCGCATGAACCAAAAGTCCGAGAAGTACGAGGCAAGAATTCAGTTTTTGCAAGACGAGCTGGACAAAGTTATGCTTGAGCTAAAGGAAGCTGACGATGAACGGTCGAGTTTGCAAAAAGCCGTTGACGATCAGGGAATCAGCATGGCAGACATTGACCGAATGACTTCTGAAAGGGAACGCCTGCAGAAAGGCATCGAGTCAACGTCTCAACGATTAGAGGAAGCCAAGAAGAAGGTATCCGAGAAGGAGGGAGAAGCGAGCCGGAAACTGGATGATCTAGAGAGAATGGTAGAAAAGTACAACAGTCTTGGATACCAGATTGGTCTGATTCCTTCTACCGCTCCAAATGCTAAGGGCAAGAATTTCGAACTCCAAGTCATGACAAATGAAGGTCCAAACTTTTCGTCGTCTCAAATGGGAGCATCCGGTAGTGGAAACCCAGAAAGCGACAGATTGCTAGCAGACCCAGTCACTGGATATCAACCAGCTCATATTTTGAACTTGGACCTTCGTGGAACGTTAAAGGCTAGCTTCCTCAATCTGAGAAAGGAGATCTCTGAGAGGCGCACAGTCGCAATGGATGAGATGATGAAGCATCATGATCTCCTTGATGGTATCAAAGAAGCCATTGAGGACAAGCGGGGTGAGGTTGAGGCTCTCGAGCATCGTGTCCGGGCTGCCGAAGAAGAGTATGAGAAGACCAAGGAGGTTACTCATACACAAAAGCTAGCTTCCGATACACAAATCGAGAAGATGGAGAAAGAACTCGCAAAAATGCGAGCCGGTCTCACTGAGTCCGTTCAATTGATGGAGCAACGAGAGATGAATACCAATATTGAGTAAGTCCCTTCACCTCTTCCAAAAATTCGTAGGTTCTCTCTAACATATCCAGATACGAACAACTCACCCTTCGAGCAAACGCCCTCCGTGAAGAACTCCATACCGAAATCGAAAAGATGTTAAACGACATCATCAAATTCAAAGTCCACGTACAAAAGAACCTCGAGGACTACGAAGGTTTTGTGTCCGAGGAGGTAGAGCAGGAACTAGGTGGTGGTGACGAGGTGCTTGATGATACCCTGGATGTGGAGATGAGATGAAGGAAGGGTGGTTGGATGTAATGATTGTTTCTTGTTTAATTGGTGTAGAAAGCCTTTGGGTATTTGATTATAAGGGGTGGCCGGCGTTGTTTTTAGCTTGGTTTCTTGCATATTCCCTCTTGAGCGCTTGATGGATTTTGTTATGGAGAGGGGGGGGTTGGGATTGGGTACGCCCTGACAGGTTAAGGGATGATGATGGGTTATTGATGAGAAATGATAATTATTTTTTTGCGCCTATGCGATTTGTTTCTTGTGTATTCGAGTGCTTCGAGTAATAAGTTTAGAAGCTTACGGATTCAAGCTGAACGATCCTATCGATATTTTGCCTTTGGAACACATGCCATACAACCACAATCAGCACAGGAACCTACGGAGTCACTTGAGCTTTCACAAATGCACATGAAAGTGTACTTCGATCGAAAGCATATGCCCTTGTTCTTTGAAGTAGGAGACCAGGCTTTCATTAAACTCCTTAAAGGATACCATTGCCAGCGAGCGAAGTGCTAAGAAAGAAGCTCTCGGAGCAAAGAATTGGTCCTTTCGAGATCACCGAGAAGGTGGGCGCTTAGCATATCGTCTTCAATTGCCATCGAAATGGCGTATCCACGATGTCATCTTGGTCACGCATCTCGAATCAGCGCCAAAAGGACGAGCTCCCTTCTAATCTTTTCCAGTTCAAAAAAAAGGCAAAAAAAGTAATTGTATATGCTCGATCTCAGATTCGGACTGAGGATTACTAGAATTTTTATATTTTCAAGGCTTTAAGCTCTCCTATACTCTCAAGTTTACTATGTACGCCCGTATAATATTAAGGACCTTCCGGCAGGATCCGTAGGATCGGCCAATTTTGGTCAGTCATCGCAACAGGGGCGTCAACCTCGCGAACGAGGAGGGAAATCAAGTAAAGGCAATATATATTCTTGATATTTTTGATTTGGTGTCCAAGTTCTGCTTATTTGACTCTAAAATAGTGGGTCGTTGAATTTGTAAGGGGGGGGAGTGGGGGTGAATGCAATTCATAGCGCTAATGAGTTGTTGCCGACGCCGCGAAAAGAAACTAATGACTATTTGTGATTGTCGATTGTCTTGCCCCCAAACCTTGAAAGTGAATCAAGTAAAGTTATAACAGCGGCCTTGGGTAAAGAAGACACTACCACGTCACCCTCAGCTTCAGGACTACCTCAACACATCCTAGCGATCATCGATTTTGAGCAGACTTTCCAACCCTCTTGCCAAACTAAGCAATCACGATGCCGCCGTCCAAACGAGATTTGAAGAAGGACAACGACTAGAAGGCTATAGGAACGCATGGGAGAAGTTCATTGAGAAGAAATGCGCTCGCAACGTAGCATGGAATCTATGGCTATTTAGTCAGCAAGTCGGAGAGCGTTGAATTCCCTTCGGAATCAGGTTCGCTTACCCGAGAAACTTTTCAGCTATAAAGACACCAACACCATGGCATGAATGATGAATGTATGTTTTGCTTTCGAAGGTTATAAAACATTAGCGAGTAAGAAGAAATTTGATGCTAAGTCAAATGATTGAATTACCTCTATTCAGCTGATGCTATTCTTCCCGTTACGAAAATAGATCCCATCACTGATGAGTTCTCCACCAAAGAGCAATCGCTACTGACCACTTCATGATTTTTTTTCTCACTTGACGGTGCCCCTTTGTTTTGTGTAGGAATCGTGGGACTAAAATCTCCTCGTAGCGATAAGTCTGCAGGCTTTGGAAGGTGGTGCTAAGTCGTGTTTTGGCAAGTGATCTGCGCGCTCGTTCTGGTCTGCTCATTTGGCGAAGGATTTGATATTGCTTGCTGCCTTCACAAAAAACAAAAGATTCACTAGTAATATATTTCCAACTTTGCTCGATCGGAGGAGTAATTTTGCCATCACATAGCAACACTGAATCGATAGTCACGGAAGCAACTTCGATTCTCACCTTCAGAGAATTAGAATCCAAAAGAATCCCAAAACCACTTAATAATACGAGGGTGATGTTCAGGAACGTGGGGTTTGTTTTCGAAGGCAAGAGAGGTTTCGACAGCAAGTCAGTTCAAAGGAGGTCAATTTCCTTATGCAACTGTTTGACCTCGTATGTAAAAAAGAACGATTCACTGGTGATCGAATCCCAGTGACTTATGTCCTCCAAATCATCGGAATTCTCTCCTTGCTTTCTCTGCAACTGACCGTAGTAGCCTTTGCGGGCTTCTTTGGAAGTTGGCCTTGCTGACATATATGGCGTGTTAAAATAGTTGTTAAAGCTTGATTGCACTCATTTCACACGTCTAACCCTCTGGAAATTTATGCTCTTCTGTCGAATATCCCAAGTTTGTATATACAAGTCTACATTTTCTTGGAGTTCTCCCAATATAACAAGAATCTATTCAAGAATTTAGTTGTTCACTGAAGAGCGCTCGAGACGACTGCCGAGACACCAGCACCATCCTCCTTATAACTTTTCGCTCTCAGGGTGGAATTTTACTCATTTGACAGTACTATTTTTAGATGATCCTTTGCTGTCGAGGAAAAGATTACTCTCGATTCCTAAAGTTTGGAACTAAAGTAAGTGGAATTATCTCCTTTACTTATTACTTATATATACCGGGCAAAAAAAGGACAGTGGAAGTACCGCGGTCTGCATGTGCAGTTTTCGTACCCAGTGAACAGTGACTGGATGGTTTTGATTTTCCATTGTGATGGTTTGGGAACTTGAACAGATTATATACAGTTATTATAAGCTATAACAAGATTCACTCCTTCTTCTCTCCTATCTTCATCACTTTCCACCTTTATTGAGGCAATTTGTCGTCTACTTCTTATCTACAGCCCCTCCTAAGGCTTAATACAACCACTTCCCATGTCTTATATACTACAGACCAATGCTTAGACTGTTCTAATACGAGAGTTGAATTCTTTTGCTTTGAGGGATCCTATCTTCGGAAAAGCGATAATTCAAATTAAAAACTATCTTGCGTAAATCTGTACTGATAGAAGACTACAAAGCAAAAAAACGGCACTTGGATAGACGAAGTAACAGCTTCCTACAGCAGATTCCCAAACTAGCCAAAGCCCGTGAAACCTTTTAACCATAAATATAGAACCCCTACTGTGAGAAGAATTCCGATTCAGCCTCCATTTCTGGTTTCTCATTCCAATACGGAGAAGATGAACTTAGGGTTCTCGCTTCTCCCTCCAAGTTCGCTTCTCACCTTGTAGCGGATAGGCTACCAAAAAATTACACACCATTACCATCCAACTAGAACCGCTCAATAAAAATGGCACGATGTACATGAATGCATAATTTATTTTCGAACGCAATAGAAGGTTCGACGGGAACTCGAAATATTGATAGGGTACCTTCGTTCAGTCGAGGGCCTTTTGCTAGTCCAACTGAAAAATAAATCATTCACTGGTGAGATATTCACTGTGACTTCAAAACTTCCAAAGGCTCTCTCCATAGTCAAGTCATACTTTTTGAATTCGCATTGTACGGAAGGACAATATCATTTGCAAGTCATCGTTCACTATGAACACCATTTTTCTTCAGAGATTCCAAGAGTACTTCGGACCTGACCCCTTCGATAAGAGAACTTGGCAGCTTTGGTGTTTGCTGGTCGGATCACAAATAAGCTGTGGTATATCCACTCTAAGTGAGGGGTCGTTAACTTTGGGGTAAAACATGAGGACAGAAGTGCGTGAAATTCCTGCTTGGGAGTGATGTTGGATATGGAGAGACACTTTATCTTTCAAATACTACCATATCTATCTGGACAGAGGCATAGAAGAACATATGTGTTTCTGTCAATTCTTGCTGTAAGGGAAAGGCGAAGTGGCGAAGATTTTATAAGTACCAGCTCAAATCTGGGAGAAGGTAGGAACTGAAATCAAGAGAGAAGTGAAGAGGGAGTGGAAAGAGGAGATTTAAGGGTACCCTTCCTTGGATTTCCATAGCCATATAACCTTCAAAATCGACTTAATAGGTTTTGTTTGAAAGAAGTGTTGAATAAGTACTGTCGAATGACAGGCTTCTTTTTGAATGCTTGAGGGTACTCCTGACCAGTAATAACGTAACTTCAAAGCAATTCTCAAAACACTCAATACCAAACGGGAACGCCATTTATCTTAGAGTATAACAGTATGCGATTTACGATACGATATCGAAATCGAAATCTTCAATTTCGATCCTAAAGATCTCAAATTCACACTTATCGAATCCGAACTTTCTAAAAATTAGTACGGAAAAAGATAACCTCAATATTAATCCGTCTTGTCTGTGTAAACACCGTCAGTATCACCTATGAATAATATTTTTATCCAGAGGTTCGAAATCTACTTAAGTCCCGACCCTTTAGATGAAAGAATCACAGAGGAATACTTCGAGTGGATAAACTCCAGAGAGGAAGATTCAGTCGACTCCACGTTGTTGGAAGTCCAACAGAGCAAGGTCTTTTTCCAAGTCAAAACAAGCTGTCGCATATTCGAGCTAAACCACGGGGTGATAGTACTGATGCAAGTTCCAGAATATGTCTGCGGTTATCGAATTTCTTATTGCTGTCGAAAAGCACTTCAAATTGCGAAACCGTTAGTTTGGTGGAAAAATATGAAGGAGACAGAAGTGTGTAAGTTTCTGCCTGGGAGTAAAGCCTAGTAAAGAGAGGTGCTCTCTCTCAAAATCTCATACACGCCGCACAGACACATGTGGAAGAAGCACACGTGGTATCCTGTTTGAGAATTGTTCATGAAAGAAATGGGGATGAAGGTTTTATAAGAACGAGCCAGAACTGGGACCTAAATTCCTGTGAGTGGTCTGAAATTCTCTTCAGTGTATTTTTTCTGGGGAAGTGCAATATTACGGGACTCGAATACTCAGACTTGGAACAGTTGCTTTGTGGCATACATTGAACTCATATTTTGTCTCGAGAAGACTGACGCCCCTGATGAGAAAGAGTCTGATCCACATTATTTCACCTGATGGTGCAAATTTGGGACTTTTGGGGGTTAAAATCTCATCGCTCGTCTCAACATGTCGTGGGGGAAGGTCAACCGAATCCCAAAATCCAAAGCGCAGGAAACACTTTCTTCAAGTGTGGCAGATTCCTTTGAGCATTCAAGATTCCTTGTGCTAGACTATAATTCGAGGGGGAATCCAAGCTATGTGTTGCGAAATTAAAGTCACGAAGCCAATCCTTGTGTCACTCCTCACGTCATGCGCGAAAGTCCATTACCGTTTCATCCTAAACGCGCTGTAACCCCATGCTTTCGTTCCATCGTAGTTTAAATTCTATCTAGGCTTCTGCCAGAAACGCTCGTTGCCTGAAGAAGCGGCGAAGCTTCTCCTACTGTTCTGCACAAGATAATAGTCGGTGTGCGATTCCTTGTATCGACGAAAATTATCTTTAGGCGTCTAAAACCCCGTCGTTACTTGCCCAATGAAATGATGAGGCTTCTCCTAATAAGAGGCACAAGTTATTGGTCGGCGTCCGAGAGTGGGTTGAACATATCAGAATGCGATGCTTACCTGTGCTTCTCCCATTCGCTTGAAGTGAAATAAGGAGAAGTCTCGTTTGAGCCTGTAGGAAAATTTGCGGCCGGCGCGAGGCTTATTGGTAACATTCCATTCGAAGACTAGTCAGAAACATCATGAATGATGCTGAATAGGCCGGCGATAGAATCCCAATTTGAATCTAAAACCCTTTCGATGGTGTTATTATATACTTTTGGACAATGGCTCCTTGATTCAAAACTAATTCCGCGAATGAATCTTTTAGGATAAATTACGAATATCGCAGCCCTTGCTACTTATGGTCAGAGACGCACTTCGCAACGCGACTTTCTAAAATCGTGAATAGCTCTAAGCTGATATAGCCTGGTACTCTAACTTCTAATTTTTAGAAAGTGCTTACGCTTTTTCTATTCTTAACCTAATAATATTTGCGAAATTGCCTAAGCGCATCGAATACAGTTGCCTCAAACTTATAATGCCATTTGAGAGATCTTCCATACCGCCCTTTTCCTAGTATCTATCCCGCGCTGATGGTTTACCCCTCCACCCACTTGCTAATTCGATGACAGGCACCTCTCTTTCCTAATTTAGACAATCAGTGATCTTTCCATCCAATTTTAGGATGTTGTACCTCCTACTAAATCAGTCATCCCACCTTCTGGAGGAAAACTGGGCTGAAAGAGACGGAGATGTAGCCAAAATTCGTACTCGGTGTCCCGTAAAGATCCACCTCGCTTATCCGCCAACACCCCCTTTCACCTCAAGGCTTCGTGACATTTTAAAACATTTCTTTAATCCCACGGCATTAAGAAATATTGTAATCATCCCAATCTAAAATTCGTAAAATGATAAAAAAGTTATATCATCAAGAAAGTGACACTGGCAGGTCACTGTTTCCATCAACACACACAGCCTCACGTGGCTCATGCTTATTCTATTTATAGACCGTTTAAGAAACGAATTGAAAAAAGAGGTGGCGGCGTTGCATTCTTCAATTGGTCAATACCCATGTCGCTGATCATCTCCAAGAAGCGGGGGATTTGCCAGATGAAACGAAATAAAAGACCAAGATGTGGTGCGCTGTCCTCAAAATAAACACGCGATAGACACCACTTCATTGAATCATCAATCATTCCCTTCGTAATCTGCGTAAAGATTCCACATGGCTCGCGTGTAGTTGGGGTCACACGGGGAAAGGAAGCCTCACGACCAACATTTTAATCTCGTTATCCGGTTGTTGGTTGTCGGTTGTTGGTTACCATTTTCTGCTCGTCCGACCGGCACTTTTTGACATACAAAGCCAACAATTGGAACGGCGGGTACGGATCTTCGCCACTTCTTTTCCCTCTTTCCTAGGCCTTCTGGATTGCCCAGATTCGGATATAACACCGTACCCTCGTGGTTTTCATGGATGTCTTCAACCAAAATTCCTCATGGAAAACATGGGAGGGCGAGCGTGTGTTGTGGGCCAGCATTGGGGTAACCGCCGAAGAATATTCGGTCTCGGATAGGTTACTAGGGCCATTGGGATTAAACCCACTGGTTTTTTTCTTTTCTTCGGATTTTTCTTTGACAAGGTTCATTCCTGCTGGTAGTGATTTTGCACTTGCGTTATTTCGCCTTGGGCCACATGGCGGACGGACGATCCTACTTTCTCTGGTGCAATTCTCCGAGAGGGGATGGGGGGGCGGGTAGGTAGGCTTTTCTAGTCGAGGAGTGAGTAAGAGGAGGAATGGGTGTTGACAGCGGGTTGTTTTGTTTCTTGATAGGGTGGGCGAGAATGTGTTGTGATGGAGGGAAGGGAGGCATTTGTTTCATCTTTCAACGGTTTTGAGGCTTGATGTATGCAGAATGCCTAGGTAATCCATATGCATATGGGTAGTATAAAAACCAGGTGGCAGACACAGGGATATGTTTTGGAGGAGAGGAGATGTTGGACTTGATTCCCTTCTTGTTGTTTACCATGTTTCTTGCCGATACGAACGGCTCGTAGTGATAGGTAGGACATCTCAATGTCTGTTTTCTTGAGCGGGGGAGACTCTGTTGGGAGGCTTGTGGGCGCGTAGGAGGCGGGGTTTCGAAGGATCATTAACCTGGGAGGATAAGTACTGAGATTTGGCCGATTCAGCCGAGCGCCGATGGTTAGCCCATCTTTTTGGTTTCCTAATCAGATCAGGATATTAAATATTTCTGGGGTCGGGGCGCTGTTCTGCTTCTGGTGTTTGAAGATGATTGATAGGAATGGGTGAGTCAAGGGTAAATTGCGTACCTACTTCCAACAAGTATATTTGTTTGTTGTTCTACTGCAGGCGGAGTAGAAGAAGGTAGTGAGTAACGTTGGTGATAATTCAGTTTTTTTGGTAATGCCTTCCCCTTTTTGTATAACTTTTCCAAAAATATTCGTCTTTTTGGAGAAACATGTGGATGCTAGGGTGCGGGAATTTGAAAAAGATTCGGAAGCAGCTGAAATGAACTGCAAGTGTGGTTGCATAGTGCAACCCATCATTTGTTATTTGTCACTGTTTATATAACACAGATATCAACATTCTGAAACATGTAGAAGTTATGCTACATATGCATGGAAGTTATGTCGAATTTATCGCTTCAATCTTCATCAGCCTCCTTATACGTAGGTGGTACTTCGTATACAACAATACCCACACGTGTATTCATTGACAACGATGGCCTTAAGACCGAATCCCGAGGCCGAAAAAAGTTTAATCTAAATTAAAAATCGTTTATATATGCAGCGTCGATCGAAACATCATTTTTAATGTGACTGTGACAGAAGGAACCACTACCAAATGGGATGCCGAACCTTGTGAGTGGTTCTTTTGTCGCACAACATAGCCCACCTTCTGTAAGATCTTCTGGACGTTTGGAGTCCGTTTTTAGCGCATTGGTGAAACTCCAAGTAACAACAGCCGACTAGAAAATCTACGCGAGGCGAGGTAGTATGAGAACTACGGCAGAGATTGTGGCTACGCAAATGATTTATCTTTCTTCAAGTCTCTTATCCTGAGCATGTTAATGCCATGAGAAAGGCTTGGTTAGCAAAACAACACCGCCATTTTGCGCCATGGCTCTGTATGAGCACCGCAGCAACAGAAGTCAAGCAGAGAAGTATGTTATTACCTCCAAAATGCCTCACTCGTTTTGCAACGTGGCCCCTCCCGTGTAAACGTTGTGGTGATAGGTATTCCTACCACACCTTTCATTCCTCTAACAATCTCCATCCGTTCAAAACATCCCACACAAGTAATTTACACTCGAACTGTACTCCTTCTCAACTAGGCCGGCACCAGTTTCCGCTTGGTTTAGGTCAGCAAGGCGGTTTCTGGGTGGCGCGGGGATTAGTAGAAACTTAAGTCATTCAAGCCTCAAACTAAGGCACCTAGAAATGTAGACCCAAAGTTTAAACGTCCTAGGAAAAGAATGCAAGTAGTTTGAAACCATCATGTGGTGGTGTACCTAACTGACGGGTGCCCTCCCGACTTGGCGGTACACTATCTTGGGTTTAAACTGCTCAGCCGATCAACAGCACAGTAGTGTGGAAGTTAGTTTCACGGATGCAAATTTCCTTGAGACGAATTATGGGTTTCTTGTCAGAAACCCATGGGACCTAGTGTGGCACTTGGCACCTTTGGGGTTAGATGCTATCTAGAATCATGGGCTAGGTGATACTGTAAATGCCAATGAAATTTGCACCTGCGTCATGGATCTTTGTAGCATGAGATGAGACGAGGATGGAGATTTATCTACCTGAATAGACTTCACAAGAGATTGCGGGGAACAGTGGCTTGCTTGGAAACATTAGGAAACATCAAAAAAAGTCCGTGTGACTGATAAGATGGTGAATTTTGTAACAAATGCTATGTATCCTCCATGAGAAATGTTCACTACCCCAAATTTCCAGAATGAATGCGCAATGTTGACTGCTGTTCTTCGTCTCCTGAAACTCCCTCTATTTAAAATAAACGCCTCGCTATGCTGCCCAGTGCCATGTTACCCTTTTGGTATTTCCAATCGTTATGCAGCCTATGCTCCAATAAGAAAAAAAAGTCATAAGTCGTTCACCATTCTGGTAGAAGAGCCGCTCCTCTCTGTCGTCTCCAAAGGTTTGCCCTGTTGACCCAGTCTCGACCAAGTAACCACCCCCACCGCTGTAACACAGGCTGCGAAAATTCCCAAGACATCTCATTGAGTGGATCATCCCCCCATATAGTCAATTGCCCGATATCCTCCTGCTCCGTCCCCGTGAGTCCAATTTCCTTGATAAAACTCTCCGCTACATCGGGCGTGACGGTCAAAAGCTTCTCTCGAATCGTAGGTGATGCGATCATGTCGATTTCCCAGTAGTGAGGTGTTTCTAGTTGAGCTTTGCTAGGCTTCAACACACTCGGTAAGTTGTCACTCAGTGCCCTTAAAACCGCGAGGTGTCTATCCGAATCCGAGGGGATCATCCCATCGGAATATAATGGTTGAAATATTTGGTTGATCTCCGCTCGCGCCTTGTTGCGGTCGTATGGGGCGATGAGACTACTGGACAGATCTTAATATGGGTAAATAAGAGTGTTTGTATCTCCTACGTACTTTGATGGCTGGGAGCTGAGTCTTCTGTTGTCGCGGCCATGCTCGATCGAATGAGACATGTTCATAGACTGAAAATGGGATCCCACTGCAGATCGAGATCGGAACCCTGATGACTCAGGTGAGCTTTGTGAATTATGACGGATTCCGGACGAATGTACCATAGAATATGGCTGAGATGACATAGCCGAAGGGTCGGTGTATGCTTGCATGCTCGAAGGCATCATTGATGAGGTTAAAGATAGAGCCGACATTGGCATCATGTCTGTACCTATTGACGAAGGAGGGCTACCTGCCCCCGAAATGGACGTTCCTGAAATGGACGGAGAGAGCGAGTACGATCGACCGTCGTTCGCCATTGAAGAGACGTTGACGGGTGCCGACAACAAGCCATGAGATGAAGACCCTGATGGACCGTACACTTGAGAACGAAGTGCTTCATTCTCTCGACGAAGTTCATCGTTTTCATACCGAAGACGTTCTATTTCTTCCGATTGCTCGCTGCTCTGCTCCTTTTGGGCCTGCTCGAGATTCTTGAGATGTTCCTTCCTGCGGCGACCTAGCAAGAAAAAGTCAGAATTACAACTATGGGACAAGATGGGGCTGAAAAACATACGGAATTCACGTTGCGCCAGTCTGTTGTACTAAGCGGGAAAATATGTCAGTACAAACGTCAAGTGTCACTAAATCTAGGCAGTAGAGCATACCTCGCGTTTACGTTCTTCTTTGTCTGCTGCTGAGTCCATGGTGTATGATTTGCCGTTGATGGGATATTGGTTGGAATGTCTGATGATTATAGTATGGGTCATTGTGTTGTTGGTGGTGGGTGGGAGGTGAAGGTATTATACGGATTTCCGGATTATCGCCAGGAGATGAAGGAGAAGTAACGTGCTCTGGTTTGACTGCTCTGAATAATCCTGTGTACCAGGGCCTGAGATGATATACCTCTAGGGGCTCATCCTGCCGCCTGCCCTGCACCTCCCCCAACGCAGTGCCCATGTGCCCCCTTTGGGTTTAGCATGTTGACTCCCATGCACGGGCGTTGGTTCTCAGCCTTGAGATGGGACTTGCATTTCCCCCTGGCTCTTTTCCATCCATGCCATGTCATGACCCAAGAGCTCAAAGTAGTTTGTGCTCTTTCTCCACGTTTTCAATCAGCTTGTGGGATAAGCAACGCTACACTGGAGATGAGGATGGGATTGCTGCAGAATCATTCCTTGGTCTCCTTACCATGATCCCTAGTCGGTCATCAAAGGCCCTATCCAGATGCAGTAGGTAGTAATAGTAGTACCTGGGGACTGGATGTAGCTATTTGCCTTCCACTTTCCATTGCTGACAACCCACCTACTCATGCTGAATTGGATGTCCTCCCTTTAACCAGCAGTATCGCCGCTGGGCATGGTCACTGACATCCAGAATAGCATCGTCTGGAACGCTGTTTTGCGTACAGAAAAGATGAGCAAATTGGCTATGCCCCAAGAATGGGGAGTCAGCCTAACTTACTCATCTCCCTCGAGGGGTTCTGGGCAGTGCGGGCACGACCGTCACGTAGGGCTATAGCTCGCTAGGCTAGGCTAGTAGCACGGAGTGGGAGTAGCACCGCACCGTGACGATCCTGCAAATCGGTACTCGATGTCCTACGGGAAGGACTCCGAGTGACTCCGCGTACGAAAGATACTGAGGTGGCCGGTGCTCTGAGTTCCAAAAGCTGCAACACTCACACGCATCTGCCACCTGGCAACGGGGAGGGGCAGTCAAGGACTCGACTGAGGAGCAGCTGTCGACGGAAGATGAAGCTGGGGGGGCACAGAAACTATTACAGCAGGGATTGGCACCAAGGAGGGGTCTGAGGAAGAGAGACCCAGAAAAAAGAGGCACAGAAACACAGTGGCACAGAGGCACAGAGGCTCCGTGTTGGAACCGAAAAAAAGTGGAACAGCAAAGAAGAGTAAGGACCGGGGTTTAGGAACCTTAATCAAGCTGCAGACTGACTTAAAGCGCCGATTCGATTCAAGCGCCATGACGGCCGTGACCATCATGGTGGGCGGAGCTTGGTTCGATCGTCAAGAACCGCATGGGTGGATGGATGGTGGTTGGGGAAAACAGCACGCTGGGTAGGGAATGAGATCAGTTTGAGAGCTTAACCTCTTCCATTATTGGTACTCCTGTAATAAACCGAAGTTAGTAGTCTACATCCGTAACCCAACGACTGACATGTGTTGCATTAGCGTGAGGTGTAGAGCGGAAGCGCAGAGATATGGTTGGCCTCCTAGGTAAATGTGATCTGTTGCTGATAATAGATTTTCTTTAGGATCGACAAGTGCAGGTGCAGTTAGCCTCAAGCGAAGGGGGTGGGTCGCCTAGTTGTTTTGAGCCAATAGAGTAACAGAGCTAGTGCGGAAGCAAAGTAAAGTTTTTTTAAACTCCGTCTTCCCCGGAGGCGATATAATTGTTAAATTGCACCAACCTGATACTCAGTTGGAGATATTTCTGACAAGGTAAACAACGTGCTACCAGCTATTACATAGTTGGTAATTCAATGGCGCGTCGGCACTTGAAAAGTATTGCCTTACCCACTATGATTGAAACCCACCTAACATGAGTTTTCTTCTGTGAAATTAATTCTTCCATTCCCTCAAAACACAAGAACCGCATATTTCCTAATTGGGACCTCACTGGATCTACGGTTCGCGCTCAAGCGGTGGAACGAGCATTGTATCGGCGATTACCCGCTGATTACGGCCTATCGATGTGATATCCGCAGCATCAAAATTCACCGTCACCCCTACCACGCGATCCTATAAGCGCTCGTAGCTCTCAATCAATCAAATGCCTTCGTTCGGATCAGCGACAAATATCGGGTCGGCGGTGGCTGACATTTCTTTCTTCTATAATGAGCCTCCGTCCTCGCTTCTCGTATCCTTCCACATTCTTTATCGCGGAGTCGCTTCCCCAAAAGGGGCTCCTCCACTCTAAAAAGGGCCCTTGAGGGTATTTCGACATCGTCACATTGGAACTCTCATCAAGGTTCTCTCGACAACACCACTCACAATCAAGCTACCGTATACCGTGATACATCTATGCAACCCATGCAACCCATGCCACACGCTTACCACGCCACTCATCCTGCCAGCTGCCAGAAACCTCGCCAGACCCTTTCCTCCCTGCGATTGCGTCTGATGAAACGTGGAAGCCCCTCCAGCCCATCCGCGCCCCGACCGCTCGCGCATAAGGTCCTAAACCACCAGCCACCTTCCATCTTCCACTGCCATGCCAATCAGCAAACAAATCACTGTAGGAAGCAAAAACCAGAAACAAAACCATGGAAAACTCCAACCGCGCAGGGCCACCCAACCCAACCGCGTCAGGATCAGGGACAGCCTCCCCAACGCCTTTTCTTCCATGTGTTCCCCGTGTTTTCCGTACATATCTCGTCCTACAGAAGCCGCCCAAAAAGGAGAAGAAGATGTACCCTCCCGGATGCTTCCGTGGTCATGGGTAGAGATATCGGCAACCCAGAATGGATGTAAATACGAATAGAACTGGGAACACTATTAGTATGAGCATCCTTTTAGAGGGGCAAAGCAAGCCATTCTAGTTGCGCCTTCATAGGATGGGCGTCTCGAAACATATCAAAATGCTCAGCGCGTCAGAAATTGTTGATAGATGAATTTCTGCCCCCAATAGAAGGGCCAGCCTGCACCGAATGTTCCAAGCAATGTTCTATTGGGAACACTGAATTTACCACCAGATGGACGGAGGCTCCTGATGGCCTCGAAAACGGCCACCTAGGTCCGCGACAAGGTCACAACTTCGTGATTCTCAGATTTCATTCTATCGATTCCCAGAGGATAGATACCCAATTTTGTTTCTGTTGGACTAATAACACCCTTGGGCATCTATACTCTGTTGTAAATTCGGTACTACAACAGGATAGTCAATCTCTATTTCTACACCAATTCTCCCGTTCACAGCGGTTACACACAATTGGGGGTCTCTGATAGGCTGGGCGGAACACCGGGGCAATCTTGAATTCGGAGCGGTTCAATATCAAAGGGAAAAAAGGGGGATATCCAAAAAAGAGGCACAATCATCAAAACATGCCGAGTATGATCTTTCCCAGGCCCCCATAAGACCGCATGCGTCGTCGATGCAACTTACTGGTTCAAATCGCTTATCGCTTAACCGCGTTACCCTGCAGCTGAGGCTACTCGGTGAGTGATCACTGCATATCGTTCCCCACACCCAAGTCACTAAGTACCGGTTTTGCTACCAAAAATTTTGGCACGCTGTCCAGGACTCCATACTGCTGTAACTCTTGCGAAATTACAGATTTTTCCCGGATTTCTTTTACCCGAAACGCAAGCTACATTGTGTTCCATTCTCAGGTGCGAATGGATCTGCGCGGAAGCGGTGTGTTGATGCATGGCTCTATTCTTGAACTGTCGAGAGACGAAATGGAATCATTTGCTGGAACCAACCCCCTGGTATTTCTCTAGTGGCCAAGTCTAGTAAACCGCGTCACCCGGTTCATATGTGGTTGCGTTGTTTTCCCCGCCAGTTAGTGCTTTTGGAAATCGAACAATTGTTCGTATTTTGGCCACTGACTTCATCGATCGTCGTTTTTCCTACACATCAACAACGCGGAGGGAAATAAATCTCGAGCGGATGATTGATAATCTTGCAGGAACGTGGCACCCTTGACACAGCCACACTCGTGGAATCTTCCAAGGGGGTTTCCGAAAAAGGAATCAATTGGGAAGCGCAAGGTCATCTGATTTTGTGGGTTTAATTTATTTTGCAGCATTTCAATGAGTCCAGAGGCAAGAGAGAGGTTGTTCTCTCTTTAGTGATTCAACTCTCTTTCCCTTTTCACATTGCGTCACGTGCTAATATATCACGTGCTGGGCGTCCAAGACTCTCGTCGTTCCTCCTCGTACTTGGTAGATTGGAATTGAAGTGTGCTGGAGAGGATTCGTCAGTATGCCTAGGCTGTATTAATTGAGCCTCAACTGGCTCCTCTTGGCTATGATCCTCTCGTGGGGATTTTCGCTACCGAGTCATGCTATTTCTGTGTTTGAACACTAATTCTCACTTACGAAAATTTCCAAAACCATATATTATGATTTTCACAATTATGGTATAGAGTCATGGGTGTTCATATTTGAAATTCTCACTCCTTTCAGGGCACTTGGATATTAGATTGTGTGATAGACATCAAGTCTGACAAACTATACTTTCTATGTTTACCAAATTTGAATTTTGTACTCCTCGCCACCTCTCTGTATATCACCTCGGAACTCCCACCCCGAAAAATATATACCTGACGTAAATATGGAGACGAAGAAGAAAAGAAGGATTTCCTTGCTTTTCGTATGCAGGAGATAGTTTTGTTGCACATCGCTTTTCCGAGCATCTGCCATCTTTCAGCCGTCACCTATTAAGTTTTGCCGATGGTATTCAATCACGCGGGGGTAGTGGAATCTGAGACCGTTTATTTGATTTTTTTACGGAGTGTGATGGAAATCTTTCGGTTAGGGCTTTAGGACACAAAGTGGTGAGAACTTGGGAGCTGGTATATTTTATCCGACAATTATGGGATTAATTAATTATATAAGAAATTGAGTAATTTATTGGACTTTGCAGATCCTAAATTGTATCCACCAATAATTATAAAGTATAAAGTGAAGCTATTCCAGTACCTACCCTTTCCTAGCTGAAGTACCCCTCTTTCTCTACCCGCTTTTCTCTAATACCAAGGCCCTTCTTCTTAGTCCCCTTAACTCTCTTTAATCTTATTACATCTTGCTCTATATTTTGAGTAGATTTGCTATTTAAATCATACAGAGTAAAAACCTCTATATTATCCTGATTCTAGAGATGCTGTCTTTTAGCTCTTCTTCTTCTAGGTGAATTAGTTAAAGATTCAAGCAAACTACTCCTTGCTCCCTTCGCTGTAATGTTTTTCTTGAGGCTGTTGTTAAGCTTGCTATCCTAAAATAGATACCCTATTGTTACAGCTGAAGGAAGGGTCCCTTTTTCTGGCCTAAGAAATCTACATATTATATACTTGATTCCTATTCTATATTTATATCTATGTGTGCATAGAAATCTAGAATAGGAATAAAGTGTGGGGTGGTTGGCGAACTTAAGCCTAAAAGCGGGAAAAACCTTACTTTAAAATAATTAGTGGATTGAAAATTTAATTCACAAAGTCCGAGAAATTAGTGAAATCAGCGTATAATTGGTTAATTAATTAATTGTCAGATAAACTATACCAGAGCAGAGTGTTGATACTTAGATGAAACTTTAGTTCTATTTGTAGAGTTGGTGTTATTAGTGGTAGCAACTGAATGTTAACGATTGAGTTTGCAAAATGTCTATGGCTCATGGAATGAATAATGTATCCTCGACAAAATTTGAATTGTTTGCAACTCCACAAGCGTTTTTTTACAATCAATCCTCCTCCTTGAAGTTTGAACTTTTCTAAATGCAAAATCCGGTCTTCTATCATATCTAGAGTAACTGAAGTAGCTATTTTCGAGCTCTTTAGTGATTTTAACAATTCGTCAATTTCCTCTGTACAGACCCGGCGTCGTCCACCCCTGCAGTCATATCGGATTTTTCCAAGCTCTTCCTCACACAATTGTACAAGGCTTTCACAAAAACTGACGCTACCGAGTTTCCAATTTGTCTCCTCACATAATCACCGTGGAACTCGTAATGGTGAGGAAATCCTTGACAAGCAGCCATTTCGCGAGGCATCATCATACGTGATCCATCATAAAACCGTGAGTCCTTCCCACCGCTGATCATGATACACTGCATAAGTTCGTTTGGGTTCCAAACCGATTTGGGGTCCTCTACCGTTTTTATAACATTCCGATTGTTAGGGGCGTCCGCTGGGATTGAGTTTAACACGCTGAGTGGCGTAACAAATGGGAGGAGCCCCTAGTATCTGGATCTTGAAAACCTGCCGTGTGTCGGTGATGGGAAGTCTAGAAGAGCTTCTCCTGCGCTTATATTTATGAGCAGTTGATATATTTGATAAAGACGGTGAACCTACTGAGCTGCGAATAAAATAAACCGTTCTCGCAGGGCAGGCAGACTATAATTGGCACCTTCTAAGTTCCGCCAGGTGATTGAGTACCTACGTTTCGTAAAGTGACTCAAGACCTCACCAAATATACCGACTGCTTTATTTGAAACCGTCTTGAAACTCAGGAACCTGTTCCATTATCGCAATCCTAGGCTTTGCCACGTCTAGTATCTTCCCAGCATCTCTTAACGTTTTCATATCCCCATTTTTTCGAACTTCTGGAGGGTTAAGATTACTTCTGGAGACTGACTGGCAAGGTGGAGAGAGATGTAGTAAGTCAACATTATAGTTGCGAGTCTTGTTAGCGAGAACTTGCTCCGCCGTTTCCTTGTAGATAATTGCGCGTGGGAAGTTCGTTTCCCAGGTTTGAGTGGCATTTGGATCGCTAAACCCGGGATATTAGTGTTGGTTTACTTCTTTGAGTAAGGTTTACGAGTGGTCTCGGGAGTAAAGAAGAACATCTCCTTACTCCCGAAACGACTAGAATAGGGAAGAGTGCTCCGAGAATCTGGTACTGACCTATCCATGCCCTATATAACATCAAACCCCGCCATTTGTGCTCCAAGAGTAGCGCCACCTGCTCCACAAACTAGCTGCCGTTAACATGAATACAACTGTTGATATTGAACAAGAATACTTACAACCATCACTGAAGGTATATTTTCTCTTCTGCAATCTTTTCGTCTTGGATATTTCTGAACGCATTAGTACTTTAAGATTTGGGAGGAAAGCAATAAACTTACTGCTACTTTTGTCAATATCTCACCCCTAACCCTTTTTCCGGTGTTGGGAGTTGTTTCGTTTATGCTGATCAGTTTCCGAACACACTTCACGGATCCAATACTCTCTCTACTGTAAATAAGCGAACCGCTCCAATCGAAGTTCAAATCATAAAACAACTTATTTTTGCGCACAGGCAAGACCCTGTCCGATCGACTGGTTTTCTGGAGCGCAAATCCATGAACAAAACATCTGAATTTTTCCACATGATCCGTTTTTTTCTCACTGAAATGATGGATCCTTAAATAACTTCCATTATCCAACTCCACACAATCATTTTCTCTCAACGTCATTCCGTTGTATGTGCATTCTAGCATTGGTGGTCGCCGTACTATAGTCAAAGACGTTGATGCTGATGTTGAGAAATAAGAACGCCAAGTTGGATTTCGTGATAAAACAAGAACATTGTTTTTCTGGGCGAAGTTGCAGGCTTCTGGAATTCTCCATCGGATATTCCTTTCATGAATTTGAGTCCCCTGAAAGGGTTGGAGGGCGAGAAAGCCCCCGGTCCTGCGAGTTCTCATATTTGCTATCGAATTTTAGCAATAATTGATATTGCAGGACTTAACTGCTAACCTCCTCCATCACCTAGGGGTCTATAATAAACTCAAGTCAGAAATCCGTACCCGCCTCGCCTCCGAAAATGAGATCAATCTTCTAGCTGTCAACGAAGATCTCCTGTACCTCAATGCTTGTATTGAAGAAGGCCTCAAGATTTTCCCACCTGCTCCGATTGGATTCTTGCGCACAATTCAAAAGGGCGGTGATACAATCGATAGGACGTTCATTCCGGGAGGTGTAAGTTCTTTTCCTAGGCTCGAGATACGCTTTGGCAGAACCAACGAGTACTTCAGACTGCCGTATCAGTAAGCTCCTAGTGTGTTCATCACAGCCCGTTGAATTTCACCAACCCCGATGATTTTTCCCCTGAGCGCTGGCTTCCTAGCTCAGGATACGAAAGTGATCAGAAATTGGCCCATCGATCATTCTCTTTGGGACCTAGAGGATGTGCTGAGTTGGGGAAGAAGCGAGCACTGTAGGTCATCGAGAATTGATTGTCCTGTAAAGGTAGATTAGCTAGATCTATATAAGAAGTGTGTGCTGACAAAAGAGGGTATTACGCTATGGTAGCGCTTTGAACATGTGACATGAAACAAGTGATACAAAACAAGTGATCATACCAGTGATCATACAGGTGATTAAGATAGCAGATAAAGCAGTCGATGAAGTGGTAAATCAAGCAGTAGATCGCTATGAAAATAAATAATGAGAAAAGTCAGGTGATGTTATGAATCCAACACAACAGGATGTATTGGAAAAAAGTATGGTTCTTTCCATTCCCAAAACCCCGCACATCTACTTACAATACGAACAGTCTTTCATATGTCGAAATGCGTCTCATTCTCGCACGAACTATCTTCAATTTTGACCTCGTCAACGTTGATTCTGCGAAAGACTGGGATCCGGAGGGGGATATGAAACACATGAAAGCCTTTTCGACGTGGCAGAAACCTGGGTTGAATGTTACTGCTATCATTGTTAAGCGGTAACCTCGTCTGGATGAAGTCATTGTCATTTTCTTATAAGCGTTTTGGTAAGAGGGTTTCTCTTTAGGTACAGCGGGAGTTCGCAGATATTCGTACGCTTTCTTTTTTACACCTAAAATCACTGAAATTCACCTTAATTAAAATTCTACTATAAAATAAACTTTAATTATTTTCTAAAGAGTTTTTTAATATATCTCTAGAGATTTAAGATATCTATACTTTGTATTCGTGGTTGTTCTTCTAAGTTAAGCTACTTTAGCTTTATTTAGGTTATAGTAAGAGGTAACTAAAAGGTCACTAAATTTCACCCGATTTTGATGTAATCCGGTGTTTTCCCGAATCTTCCTACTTTTACTACTCTATTATAACTTTAAAGATAAATATATAAAAGGCCGTTCTTAAGATGACTTGTGGTGTAAAAAGGGGCCCGTACGAATATCTGCGAACCCCCGCTGTAACATGATATTGATTGTATATTTTTCATTCGGCGTCTTTCAGGATGTATTGATTACAATTTATATTTCTTTTACTTTCTCTCGTCCAATTAAAAGCACTGTAATATTTGAATCAAACCATTCCCAGCAATTCTCAAAATCCCATCCAATAGGCTTTCTAGTCCCCCACTACTGTACAAATAAGGGTCTTCCACAGTCATTAGTGGATCCCCCGCATTTCGTTTTCCGAGAGGTTGATCAAATCCAGGACTCCATTTCGGCGCTTGCAGAGCAAGTTGGCAGTATTGTTCGCTTGGGTGGTGCCAGTGGAAGCCAACAAGACTACAACTCCCCCGCAGCCTTTACACCACAAACCTTCGAAGGACGATCAACTCAATTGCCATATCAAAGTAAAGCAGGGCCACTATCGTATGGATCTCTCTCCTCTGCCCGAGCACCAGGACACCGAATGCCAAATCTTTTCTCCTTTTCAGCACCAACTTCACTTGGAACATCCATATCCTACGGCTACTCGGAATCCTTCTTCACCGCGGAAGTCGAGGCAGGAACTCGTTTATACAGTAGCATAGAAAGCTTTCTCTCTTCCCATACTAGTATTCCTGTCCCAGCCAATTTTACCCCTAAAACATGTTGGGAGATATTGCTTATTTGCAATGTCGGTGCTTATTCCCGTAAGTGACTCTTCACGGAAAATGTGGGCAAACTGCTGATCAAGTAAAGGACATATTTAAATTTCGCAATGAGACCAGTGTAATCATGGCATGAGATTAACCAGGTAACAAGAGACTGTATGCTCATGTTAAAAACAAATTAGAAAGCAAAGGAAGCTTCCAATTCCATGACTTCGAATCTAAAATCCCGTACCTTCTGGGTTGCATATGTGATTGAGAAGTAAAGCTTCCCCTCCTTTCACTTTTTGCAAACCCACTTACTAATTTTAACAGCGAGTTAGAAGTATACCTTGAATTTCCCTCCTCCGGAATCCGCACCTTTAAAGAAGCTCTCCCACTCCTCGCTTCCTAAATAGAAGAAGAAGGACTCTACTTCTTTCTCGCCCTCATCTCTCTCCGCAAACTCCTAGCCGAAGTAATAGAAACCATCGGTTTCAAGTCCGGCCACGCAATATACGTTCCCATCGTCGCAGTCGAATTGCATAACCAGATTTTGGACTGGCACGAACATCTCCCCGCCTCCCTACAATTCCTCTCGACGCATCCCCGATTTTCGATATGCGACGAGCGTATTTGAGGGGACAATTGTTTTGTCTTTTGAGTGTGGTTTATTGGCTGTTCGTGTTAAAATTCGTGGATGATAATAATGGGGAGGAGGAAAAGGAGGCTGTGGTGGAGAGGGCGAAGGAGTGTTTAGTTTGGTGTGTGTAGCATTTACAAGCTAGTGAGAGGATTATGATGCAGAAGACTTTAGTTTCTCATCATCCCATGCTGCTTTACGAGCGTAAGTTTCTTCCCCCCTTTTCTTCTTCTTAGACCAGAACGAGAAGCTGAGTGATAAGCAGGTTCTATGCTATACTTATGGTACTTCTTTTGACTTACGAGTCGTTTCATCAAGAGCCTCCCCCGGAGGAAATTATACAGATCATCAAACGATCGCTTGATCTTTTGAGTATTTGGGCTCAGGTGCCGTTTATGAGGGAACCTATTCGAAGGGTGTGCTATTTTGCTGCTGAGCAATGAATCATGACGCCTCTTTCTACCTCTACGAGTTGAAAAAATTCAAGAAACAAGCTGTTAGTTTTTGAATGAAGACAGATGCAATGCTAGGTCAAGGTGATGCTCCAAACACCGACAAGGACCCTAGACCCAGAAGGAACAAGCCGGAGTAGCTCTGGTAAGTTCATAGCTCTCCGTCAAAACCTTGGCTTCACTTAATGACACCAATAGGCAGAAATGCTTTAACTTTAAGAGTAAACTTCACTACGACGCCCCTCAGCTGCCATAGAGAAGAGTGTTTGACAGAGGTAGCTCGCTTAGGCACAAGTAGCAGCAGCTCGATGAACTAAGTAAGAATAACTCTGTATATTATCATCTATAAAATCATGAACAAGAACTAAATACCCTTCCTAAGTAACCAAAGATCCCCCTTTATGAACCGGGACATTCTTTGGGTCACCGGACACCTCCGCCGGAGATCTATTCCCCTCCTCCAACATCCCACCCAAACTACCCATACTCCTCCTATGACCAGTATTACCCATTCTTATCGACTCAGGAGCCTTCTCTCGAAACCTCCCTTTCCCCGCAATAGTAGGTACCTTCCCCTTCCTCCCTCTCGTCCACTCCGCATTCTCAGACCACATGAACCAAATACTAACCGACCCAAAAAATAGAACAAGAATCGTAAGGAACCACGCTCCTCCCTTATCAGCCGCGGTGGCTTTCGTGGTATCGACATAAGTAGCTGTTCGGTTTTTTCCAGCTTTGGGCACGGAGACGGAGGTACCACCTGTTGAACCTGTAACTGGTGGCGGGATCTTGGGGTCGCTGGTGACGAGAGCTCCGATGACGGTTTCAAGTGCTGACATACTCTGTCCTACTCCTTGTGTTCCGTCCCAGGTTCCATTCTTGTCCCATTGAATTCCGCATGCTGATTTGCTGGGTCCGCCGTTACATTGTGCTGCTGCGGCTTTGGCGCTTGTTTTTAAGAGGGCCGTGATGTTGGGACGTGTGAATGGTGCAAGCTGGGTGGTGACGGTCATCCAACGTGCGAGGTAGGCTTTGAAGGATTTCTGATCTTGGTTGCATGGGATTGCTGGAGGATTCTCGCAGCCTTCGCGCATGATGCCTCCGTCGATGAAGAAAGTTTGCGAGGCACTGGATAGAAGACCTGATGTGCGGTTACGCCAAACTGGGTCCCCTTTGGTCTATATATTTGTAAGTCTTCCGTCTTCTCGGTACTGGGAAATGGAAGCACTTACATAGTTAAACATAGTGGCAGCTCCACTGAGCATGATGCCCACATTATACGACCATTGATTATGATCAATCTTCGTACAATTCGTCAGATCCGCATCCGCACTGTCGTAGACTCGATAGTCGGGATCAATAAATCCAACACCTTCAATCCAAGTCCAGATCTTGGTCGCCCAATCCGCATACATCGGATCATTCGTGTACCTGGCCAATCTCGCTGCGATATTAAACAAAGCCCCGTTCGAAATGGTGTTCTTCAAATTGTATCCCTTGTTCGTCTGAACGGCTTGCCATCGTAGTCCTCCACCACATTTGACATCATCCCACCTCATAATCTGTTCATTGAAGACCGCCTGTGCAAGTCCCAACCACGAAGGAGCTCCAGGAGTTCCGGGATTCGGGAAGTTGTACTCCGCAGCAGAGAGTGCAGTCATCGCCCAAAAAGCCTGGTCATCATTCCCCATAGAAGTCGTCTGATTGAGGGGCATAAAATCGATATCCGGCCCAACTTGGAAAAGCATAGCTTGTTGTGTGATAGCGTTATAAGTCGTGTCTCCGGTATTGAACCAGTAAGAGATCAAGGCGCCAAACATTGCTCCCGCTTGCCACCAGTAATAGCCATCGGGTGGATAGGGTAGTAAACCTGGGACTTGACCGGATTCATTTCCCTTGTAGAAACTGACCATTCCATGGGCGATGGTTTTGGCGGTACTCTTCAGCGAATCTATGAAGATAGACTATTTAGTTCCGTGTCATCCGGTTGTTGTGGGAGGAAAACCTACCAGGAGAATTCACATCCAAATCTATTCCATGAACTATTTGTATGAGGCAGCCTAGTACCACAGGTACCCTCCATATCGCAACCATCATGAAAATTGTTTGTGTGCCGGCGATAACGAGGGACCGGAAAAAAAAAAGTATGGCGGGACTGTATCAAACAGAAGCAAGAAAAAACGAAAGTGAGAGGTATTAGACAAGCCAAAATCACCGGAGTGTTACGCCTTCCATATGTATGTAAGAACTGACGGAGGACAGAGATGACGCTTACCTAGGATCGTCAAAGGGCGAAATGCTGGCTAGTCGTTCGTAATGGGCATTGTGGCAGAGCAGTAAGCGCAATCAGAAACTTGCAAGGCACGGAATAAATCCTATTGCTTCGTAAAATTCTCGTCCAGCAGTTCGTATTTGGAAAGCTCGATTGGGTTATTGGGTAGTTCGTAGTGGGTACGATGCAAATTTCAGTGAGCTCCTCCAATGGAGAAATCCTAACTGATCCTAATATATGTAGGCAAGGGTTTGAAGTATGACGATGGAGTCTGGAAGTCCCTGCTGATTGATCATGCGGTTGAATTACAGAATGTTGGGTGACCTGCTAATTTTCAATTCGCCACGGCAATGTGAAAATCTTGGAAATCCCTCTTTGGGCAATCCAATTCCATAGAATTTCTACTCTTTTCACTAGAGTTACCTAATGGGGAAGACTGGATGCCTCGGCTGGGGTAGTGGGTGGGCGCAGCTTGTATACGAGAGGCACAGCAGCCATTCGGTAGGAGTATGGAGCTCACTTAAACATGCCCTTGCTGGGTATATTCCATAAAATATAAAACTACCCCCTTAAACACCATTGCCGGTTACAAACTAGGAGGTTCCCCCCCCCCCAAAAAAAAACCCCCCCCCCCCCCCCCCCCCCCCCAAAAAAAAACCCCCCCCCCCCCCCCCCCCCCCCCGGAACTAAATGTAATCGCACGGGCGGTGCGCCATACAAAATGTTACATTTGTTTCAGGGGAGAGAGTAAAGACTTCGGGGAATTCGAAGTCGATCACCGGGGTTAAGCGAGGATGACTGCATATGGAACACTTGATTGCGAATTCATCTTGAAAAGAGTATGAAGAACAGTGTATAGAAGAACTTTGCATTTCCAAGGAAAAATGGGTCGTATTCCATCAAAACCCAAATAAATCCTTGGAAGCAAAAACATGACATGCATCAACCTCATAAGTCTCACAGGAAAACCTAGTTCGCTCCAAACTTTTACACGATATGACCAACACTTCTAGTTTCTTCGTATCTTCGTACACCTCACCATTTTGGTACAGTGTACAGTAAGATCGACAGACTCCGCCTTACCCGTACTCGGTACCCCGCCATGCTCCATTTAAATGAACCTAAAAATCCTTCCACTTCGATTGAGATTAAACCCAACGATCTGCTGTTTACATACAGACACTTCAACTAAACAAAAACTCAAAAACTCCGAGAAAGTAAAGATCAACTACAATCCCAGTTCCCAACGGGTAACCCACAAAACATGAAGGAGTGAGAATAAGACAACCCCCTGAACCCGGACCTAGCGTTCGATAAAGAACAACCATACAGCTTGTCGTGTGACGAATCCGCGAACTAAGACAAGTAAGAACAAGGAAGAGAAGTTGATTTCAAACACCATAGAAAGCAAAGATCAGCTTCAATCCCCAGCTCCAGACGAGCGAACGCCGATAGAAGTATCAGGAAACAAGATTAAAAAAACAAGAAATTAACCCCAGAAAGCTTCTAACAACAAAGCCTCTAAAGAAGAAGATCAAGGAAGTTCCAATTTAAGAAGGCAGAACTTATACTGACCCCAATAAAAAGAACAACCAACTGCGGTCCCCCTTCTCACCTTCATTGTCAAAATAAGGAGTACTACGAAAACAAGAACGAATAAAGACAAGCAAACCAAGTCGCCTCCCAGCAAGCCTAACAGCTTACCCAGCTTCTGATGAAGACCAACCATATTATTAGAATAACTCTTCCCCCAGATCTCCCCACCCCAATCCCAAATTCAACGCCGACAAGCCAGTCAAATCATGAATAGGGAGAAACAAGAAACAAGGAAACCAATTCACAGACCCCTTCACGCCAAATAAACCTCCAAGGAAGACCATCCTTGCAGAAAATATCACATGGGGCAAGAACACTGAACAAGACGCAGAATGGAAAGATACAGATTTTCAAGAGTGGATGCACCAGCACCAAATTGGCAACGCTCTACTTGCAAGGAAGAAAAGAGAAAGATAGTAATGCGCTTCCAGATCCAAACAACAGAAAGAAGCACAACAGACCAGACCTATCACTCAGTCAAAACAAGCACAGAAACCAAAAAAGGCCTATATTAACAAACGTTTTATTCCGCTCGCCAAAAAACAAAATCAATAATTACACTCTACACTTTCTTATCCCCCCTTAAAAGGTACCATCTACTTGAAAAGGAAGCTCAATCGCTAATAAACCAAAGTAGTCGCTTTCTTCCATCCTTCAATTCATCAGGGAGAAAAAAAGGCAATCCACCACTCCCCTCCCTCATCACCCCCAAAGCAAATCCAGAAACGAATCAAAAGCCAGCAAATTATTATAAAACACCTCACACAGTAGCAAGCAAGCAAAGTTTTTCGCCTTCCCCCAAGAACGCCATCGCGTGAAGGGTAAAACTGAAGAAGAAAAAAAGAGAACGAAAAAAACGCCAGGGTGCTATGCATGCTGTATCATCTTCATCTCTCTCATAAAAAAGCGAAAATCGCGAAAAAAAAGTCAAACACCCCCTTCCGTTTCTCTCGCGAGACCCTCCATATATCGAATATTTAGATGAGAAGAAGAGGTCGCACCGAATCTTCAATCCCAAAGGTCCTCGCAAACAGACCGAGCGAACAAACTCATGGACGAGCAAAAGGGGTATCAATCAAGCAGTCAAAACTCGAGCCTGACTCCTCCCCCTGGGAGCAGATCGGATAGCAGGCGCACTGATATCCCTCCTATTAACAGTCCCCTCGACCATCTGCTTCCTCGGTGTCATCGTCCCTTGCGCCAAACTCCTCGCTCTCCCTCTTCGCTCGCGGATTTGTGCCAGTGCTTCTTCGCGGGACATGGTCGGGGTTAAAGCGCTGTGGGCGGGGTTCGCTGGGAGGACGGTGGGAGGTGTGAGATCGGGTGGGTTCGCAAGGGGGATGCGGGTAGTTGTGGAGATTGTTTTGAAGGTTTGGATTACGGTTGTGTCTTCTTGTGTTTCTTCTTCGATTGTTTGTTCGATTACTTCTTCGACTTCGACGGTCTCCTCGACGACTTTCCTGACAATTTCCTCTTCCTCCGCTTTTTCTTCTGTGGTGTGTGTGGTATGGTTTGGATCTGCCATGGTAGGAATGTTGAAGTCTAGCACACTAGGGCTGTGTGGTGCATCGAAGAGCGATAGTAATGATGTATTTGCGTCTGAAATGATAGCAGGTGCTGGTGGTTCGCAGGATGGTGTTCGTGCGTAATGCATAGGTTGGGAGTGTTCTGGGGTAGGTGGTTCCAGCACTGGCATAGTCTTTTGCAACTCTGGTTGTTTAAACACAGGTTTTGTTTTTTTCGCTGGTGATATCCAAGGCGATTGTTCGGGTGCTGGTGACGGTGATATTCTGCGGAACACACCTTCCTCTGGAATGAAGACGGTATTTGGTCGAGTGTTTTGCGATTTGGCGGCGTTGCTAGAAAGCTTTCCTACAGAGGTAGTTCCCCCAGCACGTTTGCCTCTCGATTCGCAGCAGTTCATACGGCACTCGAGCTCCAAGAACTCGATACGATCATGAGCTCGATCAGCGCGCCATTGTTCTCGTTCCCATCTTGCACGCATATCCTCCAACTCCTCCTCACTTGCAGCGGAAGAAGTGACCATGAGTGGAGTCACAGATCTTCTTGATTTCTTCGGCGAAGCGAATTCATCATCCTCAGCCATCCGAGGCAACGGCATTCTCCCTTCAGCAGCAATTCTTGCAACCTGCTCACTCTCTGCAATCGTTCTGAGAGCATCTCGTTCTTGTTCAATCAACTTGATCCGTTCCTGTAGATTCGTAACCTCCTCTTGCACACCAACAAGTTCATATCTGGCAGCAAACGCTTCATGTTCCCTCTGCGTGGTTCGTTCCTTCTGGTGTTCGAGATCTGCCTCGACCATTCGTAAGGTATTTCGCGCTGACTTGACTTCTTCTTGCATCTTGACGACGGCGGATTGTGACTTGAATGCTTCCTTTCTGAACTTTCGAATCTCCTTATCGTAGGCCGCGCGAGTATGCGCGAATGTTTCTTTAGCTTGTCCATATCTCTCCTACAAAAATATTAGCAGCAATCCCAACCCACCTACAAGAAGAAGAAAGAGCTTACCATAACAGATTCCAGCCTCTCACCAACTTTAATCTCCCTAAGTCTCCCCTCCTCAACCTGTCGTCTCAGAGCTCTCGTGTCCTCTCTATACCGGCGCATCTCGCTCTCAGCCTCCTCTCGACCCAACATGGCCCGTTTGAGAGCAGCATCATTAGTCTTGCGCTCTAGCTGTTTCCCTTGGAAAGCCAGAGTATTAAACGCAGCGACCTTCTCATGAACCGAGCTCTCTCTCGAATGCAGCTTGCTCTCACGATGCACGCTCATCGATGGTGACTCGTTCTCCTGGTTTCGATTGACGCGCTCCGGCGACACCTGGAATAGTGGCGTCCCTGGCGAGCCGGGAAACTTGTAGGTGGGATCCATTACTTTGTGGAATTCTCATCGGTGTGTGATTTGTATGTAGAAGGGTGGTTCTTTCTCGTGGTGCGAGTAGGTAATTTGATGGGGGTTGCGATTAGCTGCAGAGCTTGGTGGTTCAACTTCCGCAGTTGTGGGTTGATGTTTACTTTGTGTTGCGCCCGATGTAGCTAGCCTTCCACCCGTTCTCTGGACGACCGGCCGCCAAGACTATTTTTTTCAGTGAGAGTTGCTGCCAAAGCTTTCCCCACACTGAATGAAACAATCACTCTTTTCAAGTGAGTGCTCCAATAAATTCTTACTTATCTTTTAATCGTAGTGCAGAGAACCACACCCGGATCTTGCAGACAAGAAAATGTGCCCGCAAAGTACCTTCCTCGACGCATTTATGATGTTCGCAAGCTCACTCATTACCTGATACCCCGATTGATTCAATATCTCAGAACCTGGAAGAATATTCTACCCCTCATACACCGGCCAAGTGCTTTAAGTTTCATTCTTACTCGGGCATCGAACAAAATCAAGAACGCTGGGGAAAAGCAAGTGGTATCAGTAGGTGACCTACCAACAGCCCGACTTTCTGTTCAGGCTATTTGCAGGTAACCTACAAATAGCTAGGTTGAAATTTACCAAAAACCACTTCTAGTAACATAGCCAGAATTGGAAGGAAAAAACAATGCTTCAAGCCTTTTGGAATATTGAAGAAATCAACACCTTAAATAATTTAGACTCTGCGTTCCGCCAATCAAAAATCATTGTAGAGAACAAAGCCTCAGTAAGAGCGGTCGCTCCTTCCATCATAGCAAGCGGAGTGCGTCACTCGTTCCTTCCCTTGAAACAAGTACCCAAGTGTGATGGTGTTAGTAGTTTCGCTCCTGCCACGCCAGCACTGGTCCTTCCGAGGGGTCACAAGAAGCTAGCAAAAAATAGAGTAGGGTCAAGAGGAAAGCTTTGCGCATTCCAAAGGGTATTGTACAAAGGTTGTTTTAGCCTGCCTGAGCTCTACCATATGCCATAGCGCTAAACGCAAGAAACATTACAATCACCCTCCCACCATCTAAAGCTTCTGGTACTCCAGCTTGCCCTCCAATTTCTTCGATTCCGTCACCTTCCTAACTGCCTTATTGTAATCATCCTGGTTCACCGCGTCTCGGTAGTCCTTGATAGCGAATAGACCACTGTAACGAAGTTAGTATGGGAACTAAAAAATGGGGGAGGAAATGCTAGACTTACGCTTCAGTAACCACGTTTCGTAAATCTGCTCCATTAAGTCCATCGCTCATCTTGACCACGCTCTCGAAATCGACATCACCCTCGGTGACAACGCCTGCAGCATGAATCTTCATGATTTCCAAACGCCCGACCTCGTTAGGAAGAGGAATCTCGATCTTTCGATCAAGACGTCCTGCTCGGAGGAGTGCAGGATCTAGGGTATCGGGTCGATTCGTTGCCATAATGATCTTGGTCTTTCCTAAGTAATCGAATCCGTCCAACTGGTTGAGGAGTTCCATCAATGTCCGCTGGATTTCACGATCTGCTGAGGTACCCTCAGAAAATCTTCGTCCTCCAATGGCATCAATTTCGTCCATAAAGATGATACATGGTTCGTGTTCTTTGGCGTATCCGAACATTTCTCTAATCAAACGCGCTGACTCTCCGATATACTTGTCGACGATGGCAGAAGATACCACTATAATTGGTCAGCAAAGTCAACAAAACAGTAGCAGATACCTTACCCTTCAAGAAATTGGTTTCCAGACTGCTTGCGACAGCTCTGGCTAATAATGTCTTTCCTGTTCCTGGTGGTCCGTATAGCAAAACACCCTTGGGTGGCTTGATGCCGACTCTCAAGAATAGTTCTGGGTTCTTCAAGGGCAATTCGATGACCTCTCTCAATTCTCTAATCTGCTCGTTCAACCCACCGATTCCACCAAAGCTAACCTGACCAGGATCTTCCAGTGACATGTTGTAGACTAAAGGATCGACTTCTCGAGGTAACATTCGCATTATTGTGAGGGTGGTCATGTCGAGAGCGACTCTGGTTCCTTGCTTCAACGCAGCCTTGTCTACCTTTGATCTGCAACCGACGACATATCGAGGACCGGACGAGGCTTTAACGATGACTGGGAAGAAGAGAGTTAGTACTAATAGATATAGGGTCGGGGTATGGGGGTTACTTACATCTCTCATCATCAAGTTGCTTCAAGACCTCCCCAATGATTTGTCCCACACTTTGAAGGGCCTTGATATTCTCCTCTGTGTGATCGAAATCCTTCTGCAGCCCCTTGATATCCTGCCGTAATGCCTTCAGTTTTGCCTCCCATTCCCTTGATTCCAGTAGTTTGGTCTTGAACGACTGGAGCGCATGGGATCGCTCTTCTTCGGACATGATTTCGGGTTGTGTGTGTATGAGGGTCAAGTGCGTATGTAATGGAAGGGGTTGGGGTTATGTTGGATGGATTAGGTTGGTGTTGTGAGGTTGGGGGGATTGGTGTTGATGCACTTGATTTGGGAGAACGCGAAGCTATCGTTGCCTCAAGTTGTGAGCTTCCATGTTAATGCCTGGGGTCTGAGGCATTGATCGGCGTTCAAAAACTCCGCCTTCTCGCTTCTCAATATTCACATCAACCACCACAACACGAAAGAGCAATTGTCTGATCATTAGTATTGGATTCCGTGAGTGTTTGTTAGAATCCAGCGGTTTCCTCGGCATTCCAAAAATCACTTCACACTAATTCTGGAAAAGACTTCGGTATTAGAGTCAACTTGCTCTCTAATATGTAGAGAAGAGATACCAGCCCCCATGCAGGTGGAAGGCTCTTTTTGCAAAGCAAGCAAGAAGCACTTTGCCCATTATCAAGTCGATATTTCGGGCAGCACTCGGCAGTATATATTCTCTAATCGGGATACCTACCCAAATCACTCGCCCAGCAAACGCTTATCAAAGCTCTCCACTTCCTCTAAACTCGTTGTGTAGGATTGTCGGACCGGATTGTCAAAGACATTTATATCGAAAAGTTTCGAGCTAGATTCCAAGAGAGCGTCGAGACAGCTTGGCTGCAGCGGTCTCGAGATGCCTTCTCCGAAAATATGGATCCGTTTCATCACGTTGTTTACAGGTACGAGCAAGATTCAGCCGGGGCCTTTGTCGCTGTATTTTCTTACCACATTTTTGAGAGAAAGCACGAAAGCCCGGCGTGACGTTCGGAGCTTGTATACGGAATGTGTGAGTACGGGTCTGGGGTTCCAACGGTAGGGCAGACATTATGAGGTGTGCCGATTTTAGGTGTAGCCTTGTCAATTGGCATGGGAAGAGTTAAGAAGGTACGAAGCAGGTTGTCGGATAGAGACCATCGAAGTTGTCTATCAAAACACCCCTTGATAAGACAGTTATTGTATGAACAAGCCTACCTAGCAAAATGGCTATCAGACGGCAAACTCAGGCTCATGAAAAACTCGGTTGGATGCGCTATTGCGTAAAGGCTTCACAAGGCTGTCGACGGCAGTGGCAGCGAGTGGCAGCGAGTGGCAGCGAGTGGTTGAGATGATGGCCAATTCCTATTCGGCGCTTTTTTGCAACAGACAGGGATTCGCAGGGTCATATCCCACCAAGCCAAGGCCAACACCCAAACCCTCTCACGGCTCACCCCTCACCACTCAACCACCCCTCCTTCGATTTCCTTCCAAACACCACTTTCCAAAACCACAATCCCCCTCACGCCACGACTCCCAGGTAAGTCTGCGAGAGCTTCTTGACCAATTGAGGCAACACCACCTCACCCCCAATTCCATTGATAAGCTGCCGCTTCCCCCTCGCCTTCTCCGACTTCATTGCCCTACAATATCCCTCACCCCACCTTGTTTTTTCTTCTTCTGCAGCCAGCTCCCAAGCTTCTGCACATCAACTGACAACTTTTTTCTCCAACCAGAACAACAAATCCTACCGATACATAAGGTGAGCTTTGCCCTTCTCTACCTTACACTGCGTGCTACGTTAACGTCAACTAACAATTCCATTCTCGCAGAAAATAATACATCATGGCCATCACCAAGATCCACGCTCGTTCGGTCTACGACTCTCGGGGTAATCCAACCGTCGAGGTCGACGTGGTCACCGAGACTGGTCTTCACCGTGCCATCGTTCCTTCCGGCGCTTCCACCGGTTCGTCCCCTCTCCTACCTAATCCACAATCCCCGAGACGAAGCTGATTTGAGCTCCTATACAGGTCAACACGAGGCTGTTGAGCTCCGTGACGGAGACAAGACCAAGTGGGGTGGAAAGGGTGTCACAAAGGCTGTTGCCAACGTCAACGACATCATTGGCCCAGCTCTCATCAAGGAGAACCTTGATGTCAAGGACCAAGCCAAGATTGACGAGTTCTTGATCAAGCTTGACGGAACTGCCAACAAGGGAAAGTTTGGTGCCAATGCCATTCTTGGTGTCTCTCTCGCTGTTGCCAAGGCTGGTGCCGCTGAGAAGGTAAATGATTCTGATATGATGAACTTTCAAGATACTGGTACTAACACTGGGTAGCAAATTCCTCTTTACGCTCACGTTTCCGACCTCGCCGGAACCAAGAAGCCATATGTTCTCCCAGTTCCTTTCATGAACGTTCTCAATGGAGGGTACGTCATCTTCCAGGCAGGCATCGATAATAGGAGAACAAACTGATAAATTACAGATCCCACGCTGGTGGACGATTGGCATTCCAAGAGTTCATGATCGTTCCTTCGTAAGTATCTCCGTTCTAGAGCTCATAAGCACTTTTCTAATATCCTGTAGATCCGCACCATCTTTCACTGAGGCTCTCCGCCAAGGCGCTGAGGTCTACCAAATCTTGAAGGGCCTTGCCAAGAAGAAGTACGGACAATCCGCTGGTAACGTTGGTGACGAGGGTGGTGTTGCACCAGATATTCAGACTGCTGAGGAGGCTCTTGAGCTTATCACCGACGCCATTGAGAAGGCAGGTTACACCGGAAAGGTCCACATTGCCATGGATGTCGCCTCAAGCGAGTTCTACAAGGAGGACGTCAAGAAGTACGACTTGGACTTCAAGAACCCAGACAGTGACCCAACCAAGTGGCTCACCTACGAGGAGCTTGCTGCTCAATACCAAACCCTCGCCAAGAAGTACCCAATTGTCAGTATCGAGGATCCATTCGCCGAGGATGACTGGGAGGCATGGAGCTACTTCTACAAGACTTCCGACTTCCAAATTGTCGGTGATGACTTGACTGTTACCAACCCTATCCGTATCAAGAAGGCCATTGAGCTCAAGTCTTGCAACTCTCTTTTGCTCAAGGTCAACCAAATTGGTACCCTCACCGAGTCCATCCAAGCTGCCAAGGATTCTTACGCTGCCGGATGGGGTGTCATGGTTTCTCACCGATCTGGTGAGACGGAGGATGTCACCATTGCTGATATCGTCGTCGGTATCCGAGCTGGACAAATCAAGACTGGTGCCCCAGCCCGATCTGAACGTTTGGCCAAGTTGAACCAGATCTTGAGAATAGAGGAGGAGCTTGGCGACAAGGCCATCTATGCTGGTGAGAACTTCCGAACTGCCGTCAACTTGTAGATAGCGAATTGATTTGGGCGGTGGGAACTGGGTTATGAGCAGGCTTATGATCATCGATGAATTGCTCCTGGGTTTTCAAAAAAGAAGCTCGTTGCTCTGATGTTTAATGCCTGACGAAAGGAAAATAAAAAAGTTATACCACTCTCAAATTTTTGATCATGACGTTCTCGACATGTGATTGGTGTGTGATGGCGGGATTGTGTTCCGGAAAGTGCCATCGGTAGCTTCGGGGATCCCGTTCTGGAAGACTTCTAGACTTCTGGAAAGAACTGCTGCGCAGAAGTTAGCGAACGGGACTTTTACAAATATATACTCCTCAATTGGTGTATAGAGTAAGGGGGAGATTTTGCATAGCAACGCAGCTCTGGCGGTTGCCATCCAATGTTCACCAGAGGTGGATTGGTGGATTGGTGGATTGGCCGGAGATGAATTGACCCCCATCCGTCAGTCCAAGCTTGGAAAACAAAAGAGGCTGGAAAGCAAACAAACGGTGCCACGGATCTCTGCGAGGTCTTTGCAGCTGATATCAACCTCATAAAGTGCATAACTTGGGGTTGTATGGACTTCTAAAGGGTCTTTTATACAAGAGAGTAGAAATGCCCCCATCCTTTTTTGTCGGACAGAGATTTTTTTTCCTAGTGAAGGCCAGCCCTGCCCCGACCTCGGGAAGAGTCGGTTGCTCATCTTTTGTCGCGTGCGCTGGAGCAAAGGCGGCGTTGAATCGTGGAGAGATGGGAGGTGGTGTTGATATGGGCACAACTCGACCACGACTGGTGTTTTGGTAGTAAGGAAATGTAGAAAACGTCTCTGAATAGGCAGCACTTAATTCTCCTGGTATTTTATATGGCCATTCCACTCTGGTGTATACATCTTGTGCATGTCTATTGATGCTGTTTTGCGGCAACGGAAAAGCTCGGTCCTAAGGCCTGAGCTAGACCTGGCCCGTGCTGAGAGATTTTTAACGAGGCGCCTCAAATCCCTTTTCCTTCAAAAACTTCCTCCAAGACCTCTCAAACCTCTCCTCTTCATACCATTCTCCATCCACTTCCCTTTCATCAACATCTCCCCTCAGTCCTTTGATCTTCGATCACCAACCGCAAATATGAGCAACCAACCACCAAAGAAGGAGTCCGTCATGGGCGTGTACGTATTCCATTCCCACTCCCCAAATCTCCCGGCATCATCATCGCGGCCAGCTGGCATCAACAAGATTTCAACTTTTCGAGCATCGAGCATCGGTAAAGTATCAATGGTCTTCTCGCCCGCCCATTGATATGCGCCGAGGACTTTGTTCGCGAGTCGAGAGCTTCGTCGTTGCTCAATGGCGCCGCGATGGAAAAATTCCCTCATCGCAATCTATCATGGACGAAACCCCAAGCTGACCCAACCATCGCAGTCCACCTTTCGTTATCGATTTCTTGAGTACGTCTCCTACTGCCGATGCCATTGAGCCGGTTCCTTCCGTCGACAATATCGAAGATCGCCATATCGAGCGCGTGGTTGATGAATGCACAAGAGCAAAAGCTAACTTGCGATAACAGTGGGTGGTGTCTCTGCCGCCGTCTCAAAGACCGCAGCTGCTCCTATTGAGCGTGTCAAGCTTTTGATCCAAAACCAGGTATGTTGTGCTGCTTCAGCCTACTTTTAAATTATCTGCATTTGCACCCGGGCATCATCCAAATTGGGTCATCCTTCCCCTTTTCGCAACGACTATCGATAAATTCACAAGCGTGGTTTATCGAATCTAAACACCATGGTCTCTTCTGTATATTTCGCGCTATGTCTGAATCACATGCTAACAATTTTTTTTTAGGATGAGATGTTGAAGTCTGGCCGTCTCGACCGAAAGTTCAACGGTATCTCCGACTGCTTCTCAAGAACCATCAAGAACGAGGGTATTGTTTCGCTATGGAGAGGAAACACCGCCAACGTTATCCGTTATTTCCCAACACAAGCCTTGAACTTTGCTTTCCGTGATACCTACAAGAGCATGTTCGCCTTCAAGAAGAACGAGGGTTACGCCAAGTGGATGGCTGGTAACTTGGCCTCCGGAGGAGTAAGTTTGAACCAACCCTACCAATCTGACTGAATACTAACCATTCATAGGCTGCTGGTGCCACTTCCCTCCTCTTCGTCTACTCTCTCGATTACGCCCGTACCCGTCTTGCCAACGACGCCAAGGGAAAGGGAGGTGCCGAACGTCAATTCAACGGTTTGGTAGATGTTTACAAGAAGACCTTGGCCACTGATGGTATCGCTGGTCTTTACCGTGGTTTCGGTCCTTCCGTTTTCGGTATCGTCGTTTACCGTGGTCTTTACTTCGGTCTCTACGATTCTCTTAAGCCTGTCCTCCTTGTCGGTCCTCTCGAGGGTAACTTCCTTGCCTCTTTCGCTCTCGGATGGGGTGTCACCACTGGTGCTGGTATCGCATCATACCCATTGGATACCATCCGTCGTCGTATGATGATGACCTCTGGTGAGGCCGTCAAGTACAAGTCATCCATGGATGCCGGTCGCCAAATCATCGCCAAGGAGGGTGTTAAGTCTCTCTTCAAGGGTGCTGGTGCCAACATTCTCCGTGGTGTCGCCGGTGCTGGTGTCTTATCCATCTACGATCAACTCCAGGTCTTGATGTTCGGAAAGGCATTCAAGTAAATAATACGCTTGCTTGTAGTTGTAGATGAAAATTGGGGTCGCGCGGGTTGATAATGTTGAAGGGTCGGGATTGTGGTTCGCGGGGTGTTTGAGAGGGTCTGGTGCGGGCATGATTGGGGTGGAAGTTGTTTACTGACACCTTCATGCAAAATGGTGCTGGAGCGACTTGCAGATTTAGACTGGAAGGCTTTCCAGTCGCTGCTGTACTTTATTACCAGGCAATGTCCCTGATGTGTTTCCCTTTTTACTCTTACTGCGTTTTCGTCTCGCCGGATTGTTTCTTCCTTTTGGTCTTCTCTTCCTCTTGCATGGTCCAAATTAGATATCTTGAAGAAAAGGGGTGGCCGATAAAACTCACTTGAATGGAAACATTCAAAAACTTAATCTTTTCTAGCCCGTTCTTGACGTGATGTGATTGATGTAACTTCGTTGTCGTGACTTAGACTGCCTTTAAGATATCTGTAATATGCTTGATCCTCTTTCCCCACCCAGCCTCCCAGGAAATTTACTTGTTGACCATCTCGTCGAAATACAGCTTACCCGTCAACATCCAGCTTACCTTGTCAACGTCGAGCTTACTTATCAACATACAGATTACTTGTCAACTTACAGATTACTTGTCAATATACAGATTACTTGTCAACATACAGATTACCCGTCAGATAATTAGCAGCTTACCTGTCAACATCCAGCTTATCTATCAAATATGTTGGTACCTTACTCGACAACATTTTTTCGAGTGGCTTACTCGTGGTTTACTCGTAGCTTACTTGTCATTTTTGGGCATTTGACGAAACTTGAAGTTGCACCCCAACAGAAAACTTTTTCGACTGTGGTCAGTCAGTTACATATCGTGTGTCTGAGTTTGAGAGGGATTGCTTTTCTTTGCATGGGGAGTAGTGATTGCCAAGCCGACTATGGGATCGGTGGAGGATGAGGGGTGAGTGGTTTTGGCATGAGGGGGGAATACTTTTGCTTTGGAAGGAAGGAATTTTTAGGGTCTGCGTGAATTGAATTGTATATTTCATGTGGTGTTGCGTGAGGGAGGGATGTAATGTGTGTGGTGGTGATTTGAGGTAAGGAGGAAAGGAATCTTCTCTTCTCTGTGGACCTGGAGGGTGGAAGGAGGTGAGAATTTTTCTTTTTTTAAGTAGAGTATGTTCATGATACTTCTTCACCGTTGTGATTGTCGAAATTTCAGGAGCGGGAAGTTGGGTGGAAGAAGGGCTTTGACAAGTTTTTGGAGGGTAAGTTACTTTGTTTTTAGGTGGTGGGTTCTTATTCAGGAGTTTTTTCATGTTCAGTAGCTGAATTATTGGTTTTTAATGGTAAAGGCTTGTGAACTTTCGGTGAGTTTTGATTTTCTGCGAATTTGTGTTGATGGTTTGCTTGTAATTTGAGGGTTTATTTCGTTTGTGAGTTTACAGTTTACAGTTTACAGTTTAGAATTTATTGTATGAATGGGTATAGAATCTTGGAGTACGTTGTTTTTTGAAAGGATGTAGGGATGGGTTTTAGGCTATTTTCGTTATATGTTTGTTGTTAGCCAACGTTCGAGGGCTTTGTTTAAATGTCTTGATGTTTGTTGTTGGGCGTGTTGAGAGTTGTGGTATGGATTTTTATTCGGGTCTTTTTTAATTTTGGGGAATTATGGTGTGTTTTTAGCATACTGAGATTAGGATGAGGAAATCTTCTAGTTTAGATTGTAATTCGTTTGTTTGATGGTTTGAACTTGGGATAGTCTAACTAGGTAGGGAAATAGAGGAGATGAGGGAGCAAGAACCTTTTTTTGAGGTGATAGTTAAAACACTGAGTATATCTGGGATAGTGTGGATAGTGTGGGATAATTGGACTATACACAGCATATTTTTAACTCATTTGGCCTGGATTTGAGCGTTGACTGGGCTTTTTGGGATGCTAGAAGAATGTGGGTTGGTAGGAGAAAACTTGGGCCTCTGGGTTTTGATGGTTGTGAGAGAGGATTGATGGAGAGGAAAATTGAAATAAGAAATTTATATTCCTAAACTTCAACGAAGTAATTCGCTCCAACATCTGAACAATTACAACTTCTTGTGTTAGTTTTAACTTTTTAGCTAGAATCTGTAAGTACTTACTCCAGGTGACACTTAGAGCCTTGAAGGTAAACCAGCCTGCACTTCAAGCGTAAAGAGTTGTTGAAAACAGATGTGCGGTGAAATAACCACATCTACAGTCACTATGCAAAGGATGGCAAAATTCATACTCAATCAAAGCAAACTATGTTTCAGTAAACTGATACAAAGATGATGCTGAATATATTTGAGAAGGTGCTGCAATATGAACGAATGAAAGGAGCAATCATTTATGTTGTTTTTGTGTGAACTAAAGAACTTTCCCCTATTTTATATTTCTTCTTCAAAACGAGGCTGCAATCTTGTTCAGTGTTTCCATTGATGGTTTTTTTCTTTTTCAGAGGTGGGCATCTGGGATTCCATTGAAAGTCCACGAGTTTACCGTGGATAGTTCCCTGTTTTCTGTAAGTATTCAAAGAAATCCATAGACGTTGTTTCGAAGAGGAATATAACTACATATATATAAGTAAGATGATGTTTAGTAAGACCCGAGGGAATAAAAATAAAGTTTGATACCTCCCTCTTTCCAGCTCCGATGGAACATGTTATAATTGCTAATCTCAGGCACATTCTATTGTGATTCTCATAGACCTTTCTCTCGGTTAGACTTCGCTTGCTTCTAAAATAGCTAGTTTCTACTGACGGAAGTCCGCTTGACAGACCGAGGAATTCTCCGGCATCTCCATGATTCTGGAGCAGATGATATCATGAGAGTGTGTTGACAGGGTCTTGCATTAAATTGTCCGTTGTAAGTACAGTGGCTGGAATCTGGAACTTGGAAGTTAAGTTATAAAAGATAAGGAGGTTATAGAGATCTTCAGCAACAAAAAACAGCTAAGACACTTAAAACAAAACAAGCCATTTGTAGTAAGGTGCGCCCGCGTGTAGTTTAGCGCTCTCTCGAGGCTAGGTTTTTAGTAGTTACTTAGAGAGCGTATTATCTCTACACCTTGCCTAATCCGCACATGTTTCTTCGAAACAGCTTCCTGTTTTTCACGAATCACGAACAGGTTTTCGCTCGATCGGGAGTAGCAAAAAAGCCCCCTTTAGTACTAAGTATAACCCAACTTCTGGACCAATTTTCTACTTGCTCTCCTACCGAGGGCTGGAAGCCGCCCGCACCGTGCCTTACTGCTTACAGCCTGTTTCTCTACATTTGTTGCTGAGGATCTCTAATTGGGCTAGAACGACATCAGGAACAAATGATCTAGAACAAAGACTGGAGCGGGAATAGTTAGAGTGAAGACATATGTCTTTATACAAACGGAACTAAATTATAAGGTATGAATATTCCAAATAGGTTTTGACACACGTGACCTTCTATTTTTGGGAACTATTTCCAAACTTGGATAACATACTTTGAGGCAGAGCAAAAATACTAATGACACAAGGGAATAAACTCCTTGAACATTATGTACAGCTACTATTTTACGCGTTCGTTACGTTGTCTAAATTTCCTCACTTGGTCACGTTTTAGATCCTTAAATGCGGGGTCCGTGTTGGATTACTTCCTGAAGGATTCGCTCCTTAGCTCTTATTTTCGACTTCATATGTAATCACGAATGAGAGCACCTTTGCCTCGAACCTCTCTTTTAATCTAAATCTTTGCTCTGAGTCAGATTTTGTATTCCGATTCCCGTGGATACGGATATGTCTCACCGCCATGCCAGCTACGGTCATATAAAGTTATCCACTCCATCGTTTCGAAAAAGGTTCAGGGAAACTTTGCTAAAGAAGTATCATGGGACGACTCCTTCCAAATTTACCAACTTCTTTGAGGACAGCTCTTTTTACTGGAGTAAAAAGTTCCTTCGGAGGTTTTGTCAAGTTTCGAAACCACTGGATCCTCTTCGCGCCGTACCAACGGATTCAGCCAATTCTAATTCGTTATCACCAGTTTTACACCTGTAGGACCTCATCCACGGACTATCTAGCACACATCTTATCACCGTCAAATTGATTCAGATGATGATGGCGACACCGCCTCAAACCGGTCCCACAGTCCTCAAGGCACACACCCACCGTCAACGGTCAGCCTCGCTCGTCCTCCCGTGTCGCGTCGAAACACCAAACAAGACAGCATGCTCGGGAATCTAGCTAACTGGTAACCGAAACGTCAAACTATTTGACGAGGTACCATTCGGCTACATCGGCTCCGTTTTCTAAAGTTCTCATGTGAAAGTTTCCCTATAGTTGAGACGCGATATAGACGAACCCAAGATCATGATTTTAAGCATATCTCGCCAAAAGTTTGGCGTTGATCATGCTCTAACCGAACGCCCTATCCACAAACTAGGATCTTCCAATATTTATGCCTCTACCCAAAGACCCAAATCTGGGGTTGACAGGCGACCGAGGACGGAAGAAAGCGTCTTTTACCAACCGCTGAGCCTGTCTGTGCCTTTTGATTCATGCGAAACAGAATGGTGGTGGTCCCTGTTGTTGCTCCTCCACCAACGTCTCTGCGCACGGACGACTGACTTAGACACCGAAATACGCCCCTCAAGTGGGATAGATTCAAGCTTAGATCCTATTCCTTTGAAATGTTTTCCTTTTTGTTTCTCTTTCCTATTGTTTGTGGAACCATCCTACATTTGTTCGATTTTTTTTAATTTATTTTGAACCGTTGTGTCCGGGTTTGAATTGGGATAGCCATGCGGCCAGCGCGGGGTCATCGCGGTGTTAGTATTGGAGAAGCTATGGTTCGTTTATGTTATTCCTGTTTTTTTTTTATGAATTTCAGAAAATGCTTTGGTGCTTTCCAGACTATGTCCGCCAGCCCAGTTTTAGAACTTCCGGCAATTTTCTATTTTTCAATCATTGCTAACATTCAGGTCACACTCATAGAGTATTAATGGCTCTGTAACGCTACCTTCCCCTCCTATTGCTGATCCGCCCAACATCCCAAGAAGGCCACCTCATTCGAGAACGAGCTCTCTGTCTTCAAATTCAGGAAGATCGAGGGCCGGATCAGATGTTTGGAGGCCTGCCCATTCGAGACAAAACTCCTACCACTCAAGCCATTCAAGACAAAATTCGAGAGGAGGAGAAGATATATACAGACCACCATTATCAGCGAACAATCCAAGAGATGATATACTCGAAATTCGAGATACGGGAATAAGTTCAGGGAATTCGAAAAGACATTCGAAAAACATATCAAAAAGTGGTCGGAATATCACAGAGGCCTACAGCCTTCTTGAAAACAGCGCAGATACGAAGGAGTATTCTGCCACGAAGAATATTCGATATGATCAACCAGAACAGGAGAAGAAAAACGCACCTGCTTGGGTGGGAGTTCCTCAATCTTTGGATATGGACAACAAGGAGACCTGGAAGCGAAGAATAAGCGACATTATACCTATGCTTTTTACAGTTCCATTCTTCGTGATCGTTGCGACAATTATGCTAGCACACAAGAAGCCTGTTACTCCTGCGTTATTCACCCGCTTGAACGAGCTTACAAAAGTCGTATGTTCTCCAATACTGACGATATTTTCTAGCAAATGCTAACTCCTAACAGATCGCCACAATTTTTCCACTCGAATTTTCAATCACTGTTGGACGGGCATTCATAAAATACACCAACTACAAACTGGAGCAAGGAACAACCCTTGGGCTCCTCGAGAGGTTGATCAACAGTCGCACTGTGCTCGGAACGGTCCGAACCCAAGTCCGACTAGGATTTGTTCCATTACTCAGTCTCTCACTCATTTCATTATGGCTGGTATCTCCATTCGGCTCACAGGCTGCACAGAGAATGTTCACCACCACTCTAGTACCCATCGCCTCTCCCACCAAAATTACCTATCTCAATACTCGACAGCCCAATTACTCGGGCAGTTCATTATTTGAAACCTCCTGGTTTCCAGGGTTCACCTCATTATTCTCAGCATCTCTCGTAGCACCCGAGAATGTCAAAACGGGACGGATGGATTTATATGGTAATGTTAAGATACCCATGCTCTCTGCTCTCTCGAACCTTCCCAAAGATAGCAATGGCTGGCATTCTATTCCGAGGCAAAACTTCAAAATCACATACAGTTCTCTCTTTGGAATTGCGAGTTCCGAACTGCCAGATGGGAATAGCACGTTCAACCTTGAATCAACATACTTGGAACTGGCATGTGGTAATCTTACTTCTACGGTCACAAGAGGAGCTGATGGCTTCACAAATCCTGGTCTTATCTCTGGAAATGGTGCATTTCGAAGTGGTCTTAATGTCACAGACACTACAAACTGGGCGTTAGGGTATCTAGGTACAGATATGACTGATCTCCTTCCCGAAACGGACAGAAATACGTCACAATGTCTGGATTGCCTCCGAAATGATTTCACATCCTTGAAACAAATGCCGGGAACACTTCTCTACCAAGATTTCACAGGTGAGTGTTCTCCGAGTTATTTTCCCCTCTTTCAGGTTGTTTTAGGAGGATTGAGACACTGTTTCCTCAAACATCTCATTTCCTCCTCACCCAACCCTTTTTAATCCTAGTTTCCTTAGACATACTTCTTGAAATGGTAATACTGACTCCGAGCAGGAACATCAAACGCCACCTCGATTTACTGCGTTCCAGAACAAGCATATGTTGAATCTATAGTACTATGCAGTAAATCCCCAAACACACAAACCACATGTTTAGTAACCGCACAACGAACTTCCGTATTATCACAAGCTCCAACCGCTATCACACTACTAAGCTTCAACAACATTTTAAACGGACTCACTTCCCTCCTTCCCGAATCTACGAGGATCTTCCAAGGCATAGATACAATTCAGAACTACCTCGTCTCCCCCCTCTCCAACACATTCGTAGGTAATGGGGACACAGTTTTCCCACTTTCTTTCTCTTGAATTACTCCTGAATCATTCCTGAACCCCCCAGCATTTATCTTGTGCCGTATCCCGAGACATTTCTTCTTAGTCAATACTGACTCCTCCATCACCTAGATCCAATCTACACCTACACCTCGCTACCTGGCCAACCAAACAAACTCGCAAACTGGTGCCGAATCAAGAATCAACGATATCGAATTCCAAGATTTCTCAATCCGTCTCTCCCAACTCCTCAACACCTTCCTCCAAGGCACTACACCCAACGCTACAGCCTATCTAACCGGCACTCCCCTCCCCAATACCCCAGATATCTCCAGTACACCAGAACTTCTCACCTCCGCCATCCAAAACAAAAACCAAGCCCTCACCGTCCCAGCTTCGGTTATAAAACAAACACCCATCTTCCTCTGCGTCTGGTCGTGGGCCGTTGTCTTTTTGGTTTCCACTTGCGTGTTGCTATTCGCTAGTATCTTTGCAGCGGTTATTAGGAGGAGGACTTTGACAAGGGATTTCTTGCCGTATGTGGGGAATCTTATTGTGAATAGCAAGTTTGTGGATGCCCCTAGGGGCGGTGTTAGGATGGAGGGGTTGGAGAGGATGAAGGAGCTCAAGGATATGAAGGTTCGACTTGGGGATGTTGGGGGTGGAGATGGATGGGAAGTCGGGACGGGGGTTAGGGTTGGTGTTGGACGGGTGGGTGTTATGAGTTGGGATGGGAGAGAGGAGGGGAAGTTGGAGAGGGGACGGTTGTATCTATAGGTGGAAACATTTGTTAGTTTCCTTTCATTTTGTTTATATATTAGGGTTTGGGTTTGGTTTATGGGGTTGGGTATGGGTTCAATTTCGGTCCTTGATTTTGCGGGGTTTGGTTCCGGAAAAGGTGTGTCTTGTTCCTTTGCTTTAGGGTTCTAGAAAGACTTCTCTTTCGTGTATTATACTAGGGCTTGGAGGTATGTGTTCACTCTTTTGTTTCTTTTATTTCGATGGATACATCCTTTTATGAGCATCGCTTGCAGTGTAACTGCCATAAAACACGCTCCACCAGAGGCTGCCAGAATTCGTGACTGTAGCCCTATCACACTTTCCCTTCTACGATTGTCCTAACACTTCTAGGAGAATAAGAATAATTAATAAATAATTGTCCTAGTCGTTTAGGACAATCAAGTTGATTTTCCGAGATTTGGTGGAAAAATCAGGGAAACAGAGTAGAGAGAGCCTACTCTAGGTCAGTTACGAATTCCTGCATCCCCTGGTGCTCTTTTTGTGAGAGCCCGCGGCGTGAGGAGAGTGAGGGGTGTGAAACTCTTACCAGGCTATAGCAATGCTATACTTTAAGCTGATGCGGAACTTGCAACTCTGTCCTGGGAGGAGGGAGTATATACATCTAAAACAATGCAATTTTCTGCCTTTGGGTAAGAATTACACAAAGCAGAGCTTGTCCGAATCGATAGGCTACAAAGGCAGCTTTTGGCCAAGAAGTATGGGGTAGGCATAGTTTTGTGGACACGGCGGTTTAGTCTCATTGGCGACAAAGTCTGGCGAAAACCTTTCCTCTGAATTAGCTCTTGGAATCTATTAACACATCATTCAATACCACCGTTTTCCCTTGGTATTGTACAACAGTAAATGGGGACACTCGCTTAACAAACTAGGCAACCATTAAAAGGAGATGCATCAAGATCTGCAGTATGCAGCCCTTTCCCGGAACGGACTTTATTCATTCCAGCAGTACGGCATCCCAAGCTCCGGGAACCTATTCTGAGAAGCTTGTTTTGAGAGCAGATTTCTTCGGAATCAAGTATCGCGGCCTAATCTTTCGACCACCCAAAGCGTATCTAGACTATTCTGATTCGACTTGTTAGTTTGGAGGACTCAATTGATCATTTCATACTCTAACTTCTATTTTCTATTAATAACCAACCACGCGGGCCTGTCTTGCGAAATTTAAAGACTCCCGGCTGATATGCAAATACCCGAAACCATTCCACTTCTAGCTTTCGGCTGCTAAATACAAACCCTTCATCTAAAAAGTGGCAAGTTCCGCCTCTTCTTCCTCATTTCAACGAAAGGTTAATCAGCATATAGTGTTTGAATTTTGGTATTTCGTTTAACTTTATTTGAACCCCGGATAGAGGTTAAATTTAAAGTATCATTCCCTCGTAATCTAGGCTTCGTGAGGACATTGAATACTGAAGACCCGAAGGCAGCAATATTTTGCACTCGTGGGAATGTGTCTAGAAATGTGTTGCTTTAGTGATGAGGCTTTTCAGAATACGAGTTAGTGCATCTCTATCTACTGGCGGTTCCTGAATGTTGTCTGCCTAAGTCGTGAGAGTGATGGGCGTTGAATACGGCTATACTCTTTGTATTTTATATTAATTTCTTTGATGAATTTGGTGGTTGCCTTCCAGGTTGGTTGAAGATAAGAAGGGTTGTCGATCCGGGAAATTTTGAACGGGCAATAAACTTGAATAATCCAAGATCAACCTCACTACACCCAAAGAATATCGCTTCATCATTACCTCAACCTCAATCTCACCCTCCCCAAAACGATAAGCACAAACAAACACATATAACATCCAACTTAAAAATGCAACTCCTCACCCTCCTCATCCCTTTCATCTCCCTCCTACCAACATTAAGTATGTCTCCGCTCTAAGAACCCTCCCTGTACTTCCTTCAAAACTAACAAAACCCTTCTATAGTCTCAGCATCAGCTTGCGTAGCTGGCGGCCCCGCAACCTCAGTTACCCAAGTCGGAGCATGCTGTAAATCCCTCGCCGGTACTTGGTACCAATTCTACCCGAACCAAGCAATTTGTGTGGTGGCAGACGACAGATTGTTTGCATACAAGGCATGTGTGAACAGAATTGGATATAGCGATTTGGACACGAAATGTATTCCTGGTAATGGAGAGGGTTTAAGCACAGCCATTGGATCGCCGACGGCTATTACCACTGGGAGGGAGACTATCACCGCTGCTGCGCGTTGAGAAATGATAAGTGGACGAGGGATTTGATCGATTTGGGACAAGATTGGGGGTCTTTTTCTGTTGTTGAAAAGTTGAGCGAGTTGGTTGTGACTCTGCTAGATTTTTAGGAGTGGGAATGGTGTTTGTAGATATTATACTCGATTTGGTTGTTTTGTAAATGGGAATTATTGATATTTGACTCGCTTACCAAGTTGCTCATGATGTTTATCGAGGCCAAATATTGACCTGTTGTCTATGATTCTTTCTTCGGGGGAGGGTTTCGCCGACTTAGAAAACTATCTGGATGGCGGCCGCACCCAGCTTGATTTCAGTATGTCCGGAGGTCGAAGTCGTTCCTTCACCCTCTTCATCTCATCCTCCAACCTCACCGATGACTCGAGACGGGACTTGAGGTCGCACCTCCCCTCTCACATTGGCCGAGACCGGTTCTACCATGCCTGGAGCGAGAAGGGACGGCACGACCCATCCAGAGTATAAAATAAACTGTTTCCTGTCAAGTTTCCTGTCATGGGGGTTGTGCTTTCGACCTCCGGCAAAACTAACGACTGGGATTGCTTTCCTTTCCAGAGCCAACACTGCAGCCAGACTCTTGGAGGTGACTTACAGTATCAAGCTTTTCCTTCAACTCCTCAACTAAGATGGCTCCTCCTCAAACTTCCTATCCTTAACCAAACTCCTAGTGAAAAAAGAGCAATGCCCGACGAAAGTTTCAATCTAGAAAAACCATCGAGTAACCTTAATCCCTGTTTTTCTCAGGCTGGTCCTCCAAAGGCATGATGCATTGAAAGAAGAGAATATAACCAACCACACTCGCAGTGGACATCAAAAATGGCAGTAAATTCCATAAAAAACTTAGGGACAATTGAACTTGATTGTTCTAAGACACCTAGGTCAATATTTTAGATTGTTCCAACCTGAAAATGTTTAGAACAACGAGAGCTAGGTGGGGCAGGTGCGAACCTGCCCCACCTACTGCCGCTGATAATGTCCATTGGGAGCAACAGCCACACAACAAAAACGCGAAGAGGGTTGCCTTTTAGCAAGTTCGAAACATTTTTACAAACAAAAAGAAAGCGAGAAGAGGCATTGTTATGTTTATTACGAGGCTCTACCAACTTGACTGTAGAAGGCTCAATGTAACCGGTGTTTCTTCCCTGTTTTTCCCAGCCGCCCAAAGGAGGTAAAGAACGTTCTCTGCTGGAGACCTTTCCGGGTTCGATATCTAGAAACCATATTCAAGGATGGTGTTTTTGGCCCTTCTAAACTCCGAGGCAAAGATACGCTTATTTGCTAGAAACCATCTCGTTTGACGCGTCGTGAGTATTCGACCATGCTTTCACAGCCCTCTTTGGACTCCATTCCGGACTCTCATCGACATATAGCCCCCCAAAAAACAGTATAGCGCCAGAACCTCAAACGCTTTGTATCCCCACAGTCCATATAAACACCAACCCGTAAACTCCAATACCCATATCTCCCTCAAAAATCCATCAAAAGCTGCGGTGCCAACTTCTCCAAATCCTCAACCTCCAGCATCCCCCCACCCCCCTCTTCCCCACTGCCCGCCCAGATACACCGCGCAACCCCCTCCCTAACAAAAGTCTCCATATACCTGCCTATTGCAGCACAAGCATCCTTCTTGATCCGCGTCTCCCCCTTGAAATGCGAATGCAACAACACATTTAACAAATCCTCTGGTATAACATGTTCCCTTGTTTCTTCTACCCCCTCTCTTGCCCCTCTCCCTTCTTTCTCTTTAGTTTGTCGCTGGGGTTGTTGGGATGCGAATGGGTCGTCGTCGTCGTCGTCTTCGATTGGGGATTCGTTGGCATCGGAGGGGGAGGAATCGGGGGAGAGGGAGGAGAGACCTAGGGAGCGGCCGGAGTCGCGACGGGTGTCTGTGGCGGGGAGTTTCTTTGTGGAATAGGTGGGTTTTTTGATTCCTGCAGAGGGTTTGGATTTCGGTTTTGATTTCGATTTTGGGCGGGAGTCTTGCGGGGTTGAGGCGGAGGGAGGCGGCGGTTTGAAGTGTCGTGGAAGCATTGTTTTGCTGGTTTTGTTTGTACGCGCAAAGGTTGGGGTATCGGGGTATCGAGGCATGTGCGATGGGTATCAAGGGGGGCTTTCTATTGCAATTGGGTATTTGAAAGTTGTGGGTTGAATGTTGTCGTCTTGGTGTAGATACAGTATTGATGGGGGAAAGAGGATCCCGCGACGCGATTTCCTCTCTGGCACGCATGCACATGACCTAGAAATTTGCACATTTTACCTTGCCCATCACTTTATAAATTTATCCTACAGTTCGCGATTATGATGATTTTTATTTCCAGTAAAGCTCAAAGCTAGCACCAACTTTCAGGTGGTAAAACCTACGCTGCCCTCCTCCCATCCCAATTGCATCTCGATATCCCGGAAAACCTCAGAATACAAAGTAACATATCCCACACCCGCAGTAAGATCCTTGACTGCTCCCAAATAACCAATCGGAACGCCATCCGAAGTAAGTAAAGAGCAACCTCCATTTCCCATCATGAATCGATCATCGTCACTGATCATACATGTTTCTCGGTAGCGACTTCTATCGAGGGTGGAGACAGTACTCTTGATAGCGTTGAAGGTTCCGTAGAAATTGCAAAAGGATGCAATTGGCCGACGTTTCATTTGAGATCCTACGCAAACAATATCACCAGATCGCTGTCGGGGAACTTGAATGTATGGGCAACGCGGAAGACGCCATGGAGTGTTAGTTAATAGTTATTCTTTGTCAAGGAGGACTTACGCTTTCGCCAACAGTGGTAGTTGAGGGTTGAAGTAACTTTACAAGTCCCCAATTCTTACGACTGCCATTTGGTAGACAACCAGAACCACAGGTTGCAAAAACGTAACCGAGTAAGGGATCGTACTTGTAGGCACGTTCACGTGTGTGTTCGTCATCTAGTTCAAAAGCAAGAGCAAAAGCAGCAAAAGCAGGAATCAAAGGTGCTTTAGGCCCGGATACAGCCTCGCGAAGAGAATCCACGGTAGCTTTATGATCATAGAACGTTGGAGAGCATATTATGTGTTTTTATTGATCTTCAATATATCGGTAAGGGCGGTGGCCCAGGTGATGGTCTTGGTTGAGGGCGAAATCGTAGGTGAGAGCAAGGAGGTCCTCTCCATGCTTAACATATGCCACCAGGCTGCCGCTAAACTTAGCTGTATATGGACCAATTGATGCACAGGGGTCTGGCAAATGATTGCTGTCGTAAACTCTCCGTGTAAATGGAACCAAAGGCATTTGGGACACGGAAGCGAAAACTTTGGCCTTGAAATAAGTACAATAGGTTGGGAAGCTAACCTCGACGTGGATGCTGAGTGCATATCAGTGTCGTTACTTTGATAACTTGACGTCTCGCGTGGAAAGAAAACGCTTCAGGAGTCTTACCGCTCGCCTGACCATTCCTTAGCAATGGTGCTATTGATGTCTGACACGATGTCACTCGCTGAGCGGAGTATGCGATTTAGATTTTTGGAAGCATTGATTTCTGAAAACTCTTCGGGGTCAAGGGGAATTGCGTCTAGCGGTAATCTTTGACTGCGAAGATCGAGGTCTTGCTGATAAATTCTCTTAGCACAAAGCCATCGTAAATGACTGAACTTGAGAAAACTTACAAAGTAGCCCATAAGTGCGATTCGAATCGTGATCTCCTCTAGATCACCACCAATCCCGGACAAGGAATCCAAATTCCTAGGTCGGAATATATCAGTTACCCATTCAAACACGCCTTTAGGCTGGTGTTTCAAGATAGCTGCATTGATTGCATCTTGAATAATGTCATGCTCCCGTTCATAGAACTCCGTCCACAAGGCATCTTGTTTAAAGTGATTTTGCTAGCAATGATTTTGCCCATGGGGACCTGTCTGCTCCACCCTTTAGGCAAGAGATGGCTACTTGCTAAGACGATATTTTGGCAAAGACCATTGTTCATTCGAGAGTGCTGATCAACCTGATCAACCTTGCACTCTTGCTTGGAGATGGAGTTCATTGTAATGTAGTTGGGGGATGAGATGCTGTGGGTAGAGAGAAGCTATCACCTTGAAGAGTATCATATCACCAAATATCTTTAAATCATGGGAGTTGTGAGTGAATGTCTCCCAACTATTCACTTGCCCCGACAAGCTTACCATTGCCCGGGATCTTAACTTTCAACAAAGGTCAAGCGCAGAACCAAGATAGAGAGTGAATACGGAAGGATGGAGGAGCATGAATGGGAAAATCAGATACAACAATTCACTCAACAGTCTCTCAGCTGACTCCAGCCTGAAATGGTGGGGAACTACAATCAGCAGAACACAAACAGGTAAGAGAGACAGACGGGCTTTCCTCTAGGCCCACCTGCCTTTGGCAAGTAATGTGCGAAAATGCTAGGACAACTACATTTATTCTCCAAGAAGACTTGGAACAATCTAGGATTTCAGTAGAAATGCTCCTAGACTTTCTCATGTAACTGTCCTAGAATTTCTAAGACAATAAAGGGTCGAAAAGGAAAGTGTAAGAAGAGGAAGTATTGCAGCATCTCGTAGCCTGTGACAAGAAAAGCGCATAACCTGACTAATTCTCTGCTGTTGATTCAAACAGCCGAAAACCAAAATATCAACCAATAAAAATTGCAACTTCGGTTTCCCTTCAAAGACCGCAACTCCCAGTCGTCGATCCCAGGAGATCATTCTTGAAGATTATCTTGCATTCCCATGGTGGGATGAGCAAATGGTCAAATCCCAAGGTCGGAAGGTCCCAAGAGTTGAAACCAAACGTCTTCTTCCCCCTTTTCACTGTTTTCACACACTCAATCCCCTCGTCAAAACATTGCAAATCTCTTAGCTCATCCCCCTTGGATTCCGGGGAGATTGAAATAATTCATTGAATTGATCGGGTCAGGTTGCACGGGGTTTAGACATGGGCAAAAGGTTGGCCTTGGGCCGCAGAAAACCCATGGATGCAGAAGAAAAAAGCCACTTCCGTTGCCGAAAGAAATTAGAGACTCATTTCAGCCACGCAAGCAACGCAAGCAAGTCAAGCAGAATCAAGAAGAAAAGCTTCACCGTGCTCGATCATCCGGAGTCGCATCTCGTTCTTGGTTGACAGATGGTGCTGGTGAAACGGGAGTGGTTTTGTTGATGTCGGAGGGTTGTCGCATCATACACTTCCGTGCTTCAGCATGGGCGTCGCGACCTCGGCCAGGGACTCGCTTCTCTCGGGAGCGCTCGATACGGCCAAGTGAAATCTCCGGCGGCAACAGAATGTCCTTTTAAGCTTATCTCGTAGCAAATTAAAGTCGAGAAAAGAGTGGAGAGACGAACTGAAAGAGTGGGCTGGAAGAAAGTGGAAAGAAGGGGGAGATGCGGCTCTTGTAATTTTTAAAACGGAGCCATTTGCGGTTGAGAAAGATTGAGAAAGAACAACCACAACCGAATCACCTCGCTTCGCATCATGATTCTTTATGGGAATAGCCTCATTTCATACGCACGTACATAGCTAAAATGCCACCCACCCAGGATAAAGATCAGATTGTCCCACCCAAAATGCCATCTGAAGAGCGGGCGTCAAAACTGCTGCTTCCCTCTGAGGCTCTCTCGTCTCCAAGGTCAGCAACCCCGGCGAGCACCCCCGTCAAGTGTTTGAGCGCAGGTCCAAACGCGTTTCGACTCTCCAGCCACCATGAATGTCTCGCTCAATTTCTTCACCAAAATGCACCAAAGAGGTTGAAATCTTGCCCCCTGCCCCGGTGGAACAAGTGTCCGGGGGTGCAATTTTGATCATCGAGAGACCACGGCCGCATCGTATTTATGCCTTCTCGTCCCCCATCCGATCAATTCTCTTGGCTCTTCTTTCCTCTCTCCATCATCAACTCATCTTTGTCCTCTCTTCCTCCCTTCAACCCGTTTGTCCATTTTTGTGTGTGTCTTTAATTCAACCCACTCTCATTCTCTATTATCCTTCTAATTGTCGACCGGTACGACACAATAAACCTATATTTATTACTCCCATACGAAAACTTAGCGCTAGACGCCCATCGATTCCAATCTTTCGAATCAATTCCCTCATACCAACTCACACTCGTTATATTTGAGATCTGGATCTTTTAAACTAAATTCAATATGCAATTCACAACTCTTACCTTGGCCGCTTTGAGCGTTGCCGGTGCATTCGGTACGTTTTCTCACAAGAATGCAATCCTTTTGCCACCACTAACCAATTCAATAGCACAATCTAGCAGCAGTGCATCAGGAAATGGATCAGCAAAGTCCACCGGAGCAGCAGTAAAGGCATCAGGAGTCGCAAAGGCATCGGGCGTAGCAGCAGCATCAGGAGTCGCAAGCGCAACAGGATCAGGATCAGCCAAAGCAAGTGGTACCGCATCAGGAGTCACTGTCCACGTAGTCAAGGTTGGAGGAGCAAACGGCACTCTCGCATTCGCACCAAATGACATCAAGGCAAACGTCGGAGACATGATCCAATTCCAGTTCGCACCAAACAATCACTCGGTCGTTCAATCCACCTTCGATGCTCCATGTATCGCTTCAACAGGAAGTATCTTTTCTGGATATATGCCAGTAGCTGCCACCGCTCAAACCACCCCAACATATACCATTATGGTTAATGACACCAAGCCACTTTGGCTCTACTGCTCCCAAGGAAAACATTGTCAATCTGGAATGTCAATGGTTGTTAATGTGTAAGTACTTCCACATTCCATCCTTTCCGAATCATAACTGACTCCCTCTCAGCGCCGCAGGAAACAAGACCCTCGCCGCCTACCAAGCAGCCGCAAAATCCGTTACCCAAGCCACCATCCCAGGTCAAGCAGCAGGAAGTGCAGCAAACGGTACCGCCAACACTGGCACCGGAACTGGAACTGGAACTGGAACTGGCTCAGCAAACGGAGCCGCAAGCTCAGCCGGTTCAGGAACAGCAGCTACCGCATCCTCCACACCAACAACCTCCACCACCTCAGCAGGTTCCTTCATCAAGGCATCAAGTACACTTGTTCTTGGTGCCATTGTTGCTGCTTTCTTCTTGTAGATGGATGGTTTCCGGTGTTGGGTTTGAGGAGTACAATTGCGTTGGTTGAAAGAGGATTGATTAGAAAAAAGGGAGTTGACCCATATGTGGAGTATATAAAATACTGTAATTTTTTCAAGAGAGGACATTTGATCAGGAGTTTTCTATTGGGTACACACCCCAGCACGTTTTTCTTATTTTGTTGTTTTTATATACCGCAGTCTTGATGATGCAAACAATCAGTTTTAAATCCTAGTAATTGGAAAATAGACAAAGATGTTAACGAAATTCTGACCCTCTTGCAAAGTGACAGTGACTGAATTTTCTTTTAGTTGCAGTGCTCACCTTTTTAGAAATTTATCACTTGGTATGGTCCTGTGGTAAATTTTCTGTGAGGAACAGGGAACCTAAGGTACCTCGCTGTGGATATTAAAAGTGGCAGTAAATTTCAACTTTACCTATCTAATACTTTGGGACAATTAAACCTTATTGTTCCAAACAGCTGGGTTAAATTGTTCCAAGTTTTTAGAATAATTGCTTTGAACTACCCTAAATAGTTGGAACAACGAGCGTTGAGAGCTAGGTGGGCAGAAAGGTGCGGACCTAATGTACTTACTGCCACTTTCAATGACCATCACGAGGGTACTTATAGGCAATGAATATTCAAACTCAACTCCAACGATTAAACCCCTTTAGACAACTCTTGTAATAGAAGTGGGCGTTGCTCTGCGAACACCTTTTTTCGCTTCGACTGTAAGTCTAGAATGATTACAAGTATTGTTTGAGAAGGATTAGAAGAATTCGAAAGGTGGTTTTTTTATTCTTCTATATCCTCTAGAACCATATTTGTAATCCTAAAAAATCTACTGGGGTAACAAGACACGGAGTGTCCAGTTAGTATTCGTTTTTCTCAACTGGTCGAAATCGTAAGGGAGTTCCAGAAATTATGCCCTGGCGACTAACTTGTCCACTTGGGCACGCACATTCGACGGATGACAACATGATGATTTGAAAGAGAACGGAGACTTCTCCGCATATTGTAGACCCTAGGGCACAAAAAGTAGATGAACCAAATGTAAGAACAGACAAAAACCCGATTCCTTGACTGGTCTCCCCAAAAGTAAATACCAAGTACCACACTAGTGAAATAAAAAACAATAATCACAAGAAAACCCAAACCCCGAAACGATAGCAAGCCCTTTCTTTTCAAATAACATGTTAGTATACATACGTACCAAAAATACAAACCCTCCCTCATTCCTTCTTCAGTCCCTTACTTGCCAGAAGGTCTAGCCCTAGCGGTTGGTCGTCCCTCCTCGGCCTTCTTACATAGAGTAGGAGCCGGACCTTTAGTCTCCCACCCCTTCTCCCGCTTCACCATTCCAATCTTAGTATATTTCTTCGATTTACCGAAGAAGTCAACCCTATATCCAAATTAGCACATTTCCTAACGCCCTCCCATCAAAAAGGAGAGGAGAAACAAACCAATGCTTCAGCGCCTTCTCAACTTCAATCTTAGCCTTCCTCTTCTCCTGCGCCTTGAGATTCTTCAACTCCCCACTGGTGTATAGACTATCAATCTCCTTGTTGTCCTTGGGGATATACATCATTTCTACGCCTCGCATGTCAGGGGTTCGGTCGATGTCGAAACAGCCTGTTACCTATTTTCCCCCCCATTAGCTGACCATTCCCTCTAACCTAGGGTTAGGAAGCACAAAGTGACATGGTAGAACGTACGAATCCCCTTGAAGCATCCGCCCCCGAGAAAAACTGATAACTTCCCCCAGGTCCATAAAATCTTCTCCCCTCTGTGACATCGTAAATCGTTCCATTGATCGCGAGGAGGATGGGGAGATCGGGGTTAGACCCATCGTAGGCTTTGAGGTCTTCGTCTGTGTATTGCTTTGGTCCTGCCTATTCTCTGCAATCAGCTCATTCCTCCAAGTATTTCAATCCAATCCCAATCTCCATCTGCAAATCTGCCAAGGGGAATGGGGAAATAACTAACAAGAAAAGCTTGTATAGCCTCAACCCTCGTCCACTTGGGCCTCGCAACATTCCAAACAAAACTCTCCCTCGTGACAAAATACGACAGCGCGCACGAAGCTAAAACCAGAAAGAAGATAGAGCGAAAGATATCGAGGGTCGAGATACTATCTTCTTTCTTAATGACAGATTGTGGGACCGTTCTCCCTTTGCTTTCGTTCTCGGTCTCGCTGTCCGAAACCTCTTCCACGGTCGCGGGCTTGCGTTGTCGGATTTCCGATTCTTCTGCCATGTTTGCAGATTTGGAATTGAGGATAGAGGGAGAAGGGGAGAAAGAAGAGAGGGAGGATGATGGGGAAGCTGCAGGTGGGTGACTTTTATGAGATTTAATACTTTAGCCTCGGTTTTATTGGTAGGTGCTTACAAGGAGAGGGATTAGCCTTGTGTGAACACAGTATGGTACAACTTGAAGAGGTTTATGTGTAGCAGGTTCCGAACTGTTCGTTCCGAACAAGCCGAGGGGAGTAGGATGTCTATCTTTTGGGGAGGGTGTTCAATTGTGGAGTTGCTTGGTGAAGCTCTTGGTGGAATTGGTTGCCAGAACTAGCGCTCCTGCTGCACTTGCTGGTGGCTGTCTATCGAATTTCTTGATTGTAGAGGTTCCAAAAGTCCCCAACTAACCTGGCATGCTCAAGACATAGTCTGCAACCGCTGCCTTGTAGTTCTTCATATAGGAAGGCCATTTGTTCCCGTCAAAGAATAAATTTGCCCAAATGACCTCAAGTTCAACTACGCCAAACCAACCATCGAATCCAGTCCTCGTCCATCCCGACGCCAAAGAAGCCATTGCAGATCATATCAAAGTCTCATCCTGCATCATTATCACGCAATCGACGCCCACGAATTGGCAGATTTCCACCATCACTCGGAAAAGCATAGTTTTGGATTTCAGAAGCAATTCGATTTTGTTGCTACACCGAAAAAAAAGTCCCATGCCCATTGCATATGCCCAACCCCATATCCCTTATTGGCCATATCGACCACCCGGTCAACTCGAAGGAAGGTTTGGTCGTGACATCGTTCGTGAAAAAATAGGTAAGATTCCTTTATTCTGCAGCAGCGACCGCACGAGCTATATCAAAATATATCAGTAACCCATTCCCAAAATCGCGATTTTCTGCCGTGGATCTTAGAAGGACATACTGTAGATGCTCAACTTGCTGTGTGCAACAACCTTCTTAATCAATCCCTTCTCCTCCAAATTGGCCAAACATCTTCTTGCGAGCGATCCGTTGATCTTTAGTCTATCAACGAGGACGGCGACTGTGACGAGGCGATATGATTGAACATCCTTGTGGAGTTTGTCTGAGGTGGCCTTATCGAGAATGACGGCGTGTTGGGCCTTGTCCTTGACTGTGATTCTGGATATCAGATTGTCATTCTTCAAAGAGAGCGGTTTGCGCGGGGTTTCATCTTACCCTTTCCCTTGGACCACTTCTTCTTTTGCTTTTTCGCGACTGCTGGCGCCATGATGATTTATTTGGAGATTGTTGTCGAAAGGTCGTCAGATCCAAATTTTGGAAGTTCGATATGCCCAATTTGACCCAGTGTCAGTGTGTGCCGAAGCTAGATAACGTGATTTAGCGTGGTGGGAGGTTGGTTAGTAAGCATATATGCCGCTTTCGAGCTAAATAAAACCAATCAGGAAGGATCACCAGAATCATCAAAATTTACTCCATGTCAAGTTAATAGCTGGTTCCCCTTCTTCTGGTGTTTCCCGGCGTGCCTTCTTTCTTTGGTTTTAAACGTTTCCTCGACTTTTTCTTAAGTTTCATTGCCTGACGACTCTTGTCGATCGAGTATACCCTAGCTTACTTGCAACATCTTATTTCTCTGCATTTCTGGAGTAGCTCGCCGTGGATATCAAAAGCAGGAGTTGATGGCTCGCCTTGTTCTAGATTTCCAGGAAAGTTGGACAATGAGTGCTCAATATCTACGTCTCTTTTTGTCCATCATGAGATGAGACTCTTTCCTAAAGACAAGATGCTGGCTCAAACTTCAGATTCTCACAGAATAAGCTGCCCGATCTTTGATAGTATTTTATTACAAGATTGCAACCGTTTTCATCAATTCTACCAGTACAAAAAAGCTAGAAACTTAGACACACATTTCCCCCACACATTTTCCTTCAAAATTCCCATGGATTCTGCTGCGCTGTTGGAGGTGGCTGATGATCCATCAAAGAAAATGTTCGGAGACAGTAGAGTGAGTGCCTTCAGATATTGTGGTGCCGTCTCCTCCACCTTTTGCCATGTGAGATTGAAATGTTGGTGGTGGCGGAAAGTACTCTTTCTTGTCTTTCTCAAGGGGTAGGTCCACCTTCAGGCCATCATCTGAACCATCATTCATTGTGATGGGGCTCACATAGCTCCCCTCCGCACATCTCAAAGTTTCCATCATCATCCTCGTCGCATCCGGAACTCTTGCCACCTTTCCTCTCAATATATCAGCCACTGTCACCCTCTCCCCATAAAACTTTGCATTCTCATCACTACGCTCAAAAATGATGATCGTTCCATCAACCTGGAATCCAGCATAAAAATACCCTCAACTTTTCATATAACCCCAACTCGGCAATCCCTTACGACCAACAGCATGTTGTAAAACAACTTCAGCGGCAAGAGGTCTCGCAACAACACTGACTTCCGTTCCGAGATTCACTCTCCTCTGGCCGAATTCTCGAAGTGCTTTGCAAGTGTTGATCGCGTGACGCAGTCATGGATGTCGATACTTCCAGCAAATCCAATACCGCTGGTATGAATCAGGATTCCTGAAGGCGGAGACCAAATCCCAGCTTCTTTCCTGGCAATGAGAATACCTAAGCCATCAGCGCAAGAGAGCCCGAGGCCTCCAGATCGCATTGCTGATTGGACCACCGATTTGTCTCACGCCCTCCCAGCCTATGTCGAAGGCCTTTTGCCGTTCTTGCGGATTGTTTCTCTCACGCTCATTTTGTTATTTTGCTCACTGGTGGAAATCTGGGGGTTTCAGCGGTTTTGATTCTTTTAGTAAGTTGTGAATGTCGCTTTTTTCAAACTAGCGGAGCTGTCACTTCTTTTAAGGGTCCTTGGAGTTTCTTCTTTGCATTTATTTTTGATATTTTGCCCAAGCTCTTTGCTTTCTTTATGGAGCAGTTATGTATGTTGCGAATTATTACATTCCTTGAAAGTATATGAAAGAATGCGTTATTGGAAGATCGAGTGATATTCATATGTGTGTAGTCGTGCGACTGGACCACGGCTTCAGCCGCTTGCGATTTGAAGCCAAACATTGCGGGGTTTTCCCACAAATTGTTCGACACATGTTTTTGATGATATTGATAGGTAGTATCAAATCAGATTGAGTCTCGTATTCGAGTATCGGCTACAAGTTCTTGTACCTTTACAATTTGCGTCATCCTGTTGGTTTCTTTCTGGCTTGGAAAACTCATTATGTCGGCACATTTTGCCGTGGTCTTTGAGGAGATGGGGAAAAGGGAGCGCTATGACAATGAGTTCATTTGGCTTTGTAATATCTTAACTGAAGAACAAATGGGGGTCCCTTCGACAAAACCTAAGTAGACCATTCCAAGCAACTCCATGACTTCATACTGTCAAGACCCAAGCAACTAAGATGGGCTATTGTGATTAACAATCTAAAGAACTTCTCATCACAATCTACTGCTTCTTCGCAGCCTTCTTTCTATTAGCCAGAATTTCCTCTCTCCAAGCCCACATTCCAACCATTGCAGCACCAGGACCAAAAGCGAGAGTTCCTCCCGTCAAAGATCCAATAATTTTAGCCCATGCAGCCTGAGTCTTCCCAGCGTTCTTCAGGTCTTTGAAACTGAGCAGTGTCCAAAGGGCACCAGCACCAAAACAGAAAATTTGATCATATCTCAAAAATCTAGCAGTTCCGCTAACCAAAGTGGCTGCCGCAGATGGACTCGAAATGTCGTGGAAAAATACATCTTTGATAAATGGAGCCGCGAGACGAACATATAGATTCAAAGCCGCCGCGAATATAGCAACGAACCCGTATGTGAGACGAAGATACGGTATGTCAGCTTCGGTATCTGAGATCCTATCTTTTTCTGACGTGTCCTTGACGAATAATCCAAAGATTTGTTGAGAGATGGCACCGTATAATGGGAATAGTTGCCAAAACAGACCATTGATCCATTGTCGATTTGCTAAGCCAGGTGTGTTCAACATGGCATAAGTAGGGAGAATAAATGTCAAAGCGATGGTTGGAATTATCGTTTTGATAGCACTGACTCTAGTAAGTCGATCCTCGGGCTTCTTGTAATTCTCTAGTGGAGATTGGATGTAATGTAGGAAGAAGTAGATGGGCAAGATATATCCAACTCCCTTGGCTTGGTACGCGATACCCAAAAGTGTTGGTCTAGTCTCCATTAGTTTCGATTAAACCCATCCAGCTTCGAATAGGACTTACAGCAAACTAGCAGCCGTCATTCTGTTTCCTCTTCTCACGCCCTCGACATACATAATAGCCTGCAACGGAACCAAATCACCCAAGAAAGCAGTGGCCTGCAACAAACCTAGTTTGTCTTGTCGACCATCAAGAAGAGGGGTGAAAAACGTGACGAGGACCGAGAGAAATCCATCCAAGCCAGCGATACCGAAGAATTTCTTTACCAGTCCAACGGTTGGGGTTCCATTGCCAAAGTCAACTGTTGCGGCTTTGACCTGGGCGATGAGACTGGGACCAAGATCTTGAACGAGGACACCCATTGTTTGAGAGGCACCGTAGGTGGCGGCGAGGAGGGGCAGTGCCCATAGTGTGCGGAGGAGTTTACTCTCTTTAGTGTCTGGTGTTGTCGACATCTTTGTTTGTGGTTGTTTTGAGTCTTGATATTTGGCAAAGGTAAGGGCTGGGATATAAAAGCAAGAGGGCACGAGTTTCGACTCGCAAGCTTGTTTGTGGCGTCAAAGGCAACTATGATCTCGCATTCTCTGCCAGTTACAAGCTTCCAAGTTCTTGTTGGTCTTCTTTATTTGAATATTTGATGTTGGAGGGTGATTTTGAGTGCGAGTTAAAGCTTTTGATTGCTCGAATCCTTCGTGCACCGACCGAGGTTCGGAATGGGGGGGGATACAGTCATCCCGACCGCCATTCCCGATACGTCCGTAGCAACATGTTCATCCGAACTTCATGGGAACAGCGACGTCGATAAGAGTTTATTTATTGTCTGTTCTCTATACAACTCTTCCAACTACTCCTTCATCGTTCGATTTGTGCTGGCGACTTGACGATATCCCTCGAGGCCACTCCAATTTCGTGTTTTAGTCATCGAAATCTTCCAGCTTCGTGGTCCCGGTATGTAATTCTGAGATCTGATACAGTACGAAGTATATTATATTAACTCCTCGGTTACGAAGAACTATCGAATCTCCCGTTCTGAAAATCGGGTGCGATATTGGGTGGATGTGTTCCTCGAAGCGCCGAGCTGGTGAATTCTCAGTCCAGTGATGGAGTATCCGACTGATTGCCCTCGATCGTTGGCTGTGTATGCGATGGCTTTCGTTTGAGCGCTTTTCTAGTTGATTGTGGAGCTTGAGGATCTTCAAACTCGACGTATACCAAACGTCGTTACTTTTTCTCAATTGTTGCATAGAAAACTTGGCTTTTTTGGACGTTATCTGAAGTCTGTGGTTTGCTACCGAGTCTAGATTTTGATCCTAGTTCTACCCGAAGAAAGACTGAAGGCTACGAGCCTAGAGTTGAGAATGAGACATGGATCTGATCTCTTCCCGAGTCTCTGCCCTGCAAATCATATCCTATCCTAACTTCCTTATCCATCTGCATAAAAAGCATTACTTCGCCGGCACTTGACCAAGATGCCGAAAACCATCTGAAGACATTGATCGTCGCCACGTTTGTCTTGGTGCAAAGATCATATGTTTCCAAGACGACGGAAGACCCGTCGTGTTTTGCAAAGTTTCTCCACAAAGGGGGAAGCTATTCAGAAAATTTGGACTTCCAATTGGTCAACCAGTAGTCCACTTACCATGGGGAACGTAAAGTGGACAGTTACAAAATAGTGGAGTTGAAGAAAAAGCCCAGATGAACGAGGATTGCGCGTGGGCTATACACCGCGAATCCTTGCTTAATATGGCTTATTTCCGAAATCAACATGTCCATCAGTTTATGCTCTGTGCAATGAGAATTTTGAATTTGATTCTTCTGTTTCTTTGGGACTTCATTTCAGCGTACTCGGCTCTAGAAAGGAGGCTTGTCATCTCCCCTTTGGCATAAATTAATGCTATGTCTGTGCAACTTTGGCAGGTTGGGATATCTCAGCTACCAGTCTTTAAAGAGCAACAAGCCGCAGTATCTATGAGGCTATGAGCTTGTCAAATGCAAGCATTAATCGTTGTTCAGCGCATAATCTGGTTATTTTCGTTTTCATCGGCTGAAGATCTTGATTATTTTAGCAATTCTGCGCAACTTTTTGCTTGTTTTTCTAGTTTTGTCTTCACAGCCCAATGCCTAACTTGGGTTTTATACTCGCTACACACAGTTGGGGTAACTAACCCCCATGTGGATTTTCAAGTACGAATCAGTATTGTCACACCTTGTGTGGACGTCAAGCCTTAAGATTGGGGAGAAAGTTTATCTCTGCCCATTACTCTGCCGGAATCTACCCATGACATGGCTACTTCTCAAGTTAATTTCATCCTTCGAGTCCTTCTCAACTCGCTCATTTTCACGTTTAGCTTGAGTTTCTTGTCATTTCAACGTAAATCTCGTTTGTATAGCTTGTAGTGGAGTCTCTCCCACCCTTTCTATACAAGAAACGATGACAATACGCGTCGGCGCATCCCGTTGTGAAGTTTCGGGATTTTATCATTGATCGGCAGACCGTTCTGGGGCACGGCCTTCGGGTTTTCCTAACACCTCTCGCGTTCAGAACGAAAATATCTTTCTCGCAGCTGATGGCGACTTATAACAATTGGAGTGTATTTCGAGACGACTGCACTTGTCATGTTTAGCGCGGCATGCGTTCCGGAGGTAGCCCCGTGGTGTTCAAGACTCCTCGAGTTCGGCAAATGTCCCAGGCCCATCGTTGCCCAATTGTGAAAGTCTGCGAACGTCAAGCTTGGCCTAATGGTTTCCGCAATCCCACGCTTCAAATTACCCAAAGCCCCATCGAACACGATACTTTGGCGGGGGTCCCGTCTGAAAGCGCCCTAAAACCATCCTTGCAAAGTCGCGACACAAATTTGTGTTTTGACCTTTGATAGTCACTCACTCCCATGTTTTAGGACGCCAAGCCATTTTGACCCTCTTCATGAATCCAGAAGTCGAATTGACGATAGGGTGAGGAGCAAACTCCCTGGTTCATGTTATACAAAACTAGACCGCCTGCTGCTGCTGATCGCTGTGTTGGGTGACTACGTTCCTTTTCTCTTCCTCGCCCCAAATATGCGTTTTCTTCTTATTTTTGCGACTTGCTGTTTTTGGACACAATCACGAGCTCATCAATTTTGGACAATAGACATTATAGAAACTATTCCAGATTGCTCGGTACGTATTTTCTATCTCTCCCTAAGTCAAAATCCGATCCCTACTTTTTCGGGTAACTAACTTTTAGTAGTTAACTTGTGTAAATACTTATGTCCCGCAACACTGTGGCAATCTCACAAATAATTCGTCATGTTACTGCAACGATTTAGAACTCATCGCCGTTATAACTCCATGTGTTCGCAATGCATGTAACATCACAGAAGGAATTCGTTTCACGAGATATTCAGCGCAAACATGTGGGACCGAAAACGACGTCAGCCGTGTAAAGAACCAACTTCGAACATATTATACCCTTCCTTTCCTAACAACAGTATTTGTTGTTATTCGACTATACTCGAAATATGTCTTCGGCGCTTTGGATAAGGATGATGCATCGATGGCGGGTGCTTTGCTATTTTACCTTGCTGCTGCTGGGGCAGGATTAGCTATGGTTTTGAATGGATATGGGCAGCATACATTTTGGCTTGATGTTATGCACACGCAAAGGTCTCTTAAGGTAAGCATTCTTTGGAGAAACTGGACAGAATATGAAGCTAATTTATACCCAGCTCTTTTGGATTGCATCCATGCTTTACATATTCGCCATTACTTTGACGAAACTATCGTTGCTTCTTTTCTTCTTGCAAATTTTTACCACCAAAAGACACCCAATGATTATATACGTGATGATGGGATTCATAGTGGTTTCGAATCTTACATTCCTATTGGGCATGGCAGTCCAATGCGTAAGTCAATACAATTTTGTAACGTATTATTCGCTGATTGCTTTCTAGAATCCAATCAACGGGATATGGACAAACTGGATGTACAAACAGGCACAAATTAAATGTATCGATGTATTTGCTGTAGTCTACGTCCAAGCCGGGCTCAGCATCTTGCACAACCTTATGATCCTTTTCTTCCCTATCCCGATCCTTTGGAAACTGGAACTCTCCTGGCGCAAAAAGGCAAATCTCATGATCATGTTTTCTGTCGCGTCATTTGTCCTCATCTGCAGTTTAAGTCGACTTCCAACTCTGCTGAAAATGGGGACTTCGACTGATCCTTCTTGTAATTCCACAAATTATCTTCAACAATTCGATACACCAGCTAACATTGGAAACTAGTTGATCAATCCCCAGTAGCACTTTGGACTAATCTCGAAACTGCTGTGGGAATAATGTGCGCTTGTCTTCCATCTTGTCGCTCCTTAGTAGGATACTACTTCCCCAACCTCAAAATATCCCTCGTCGATTCGACACGACATACATCAGGCGCGAGAGAAACAAAAGCGAAACCCCGTTCTTCAACCTTAAAGAACCCCAATTCGCTCTATCACACCCTTGAAAATGGACAGTCCACAGGTTCGGCAATCGAATTAGATTCCCAAAGAGGGAGGGAAAGAGAAGGAAGCGTGAATAGTGAAAGTCCGATTAATAAAAATAAAGCGAGGGATGGGGAGTTGTTTCCTAGTACTGGGAAGGGGTTTGGCACTTCGTCGAGAGTGGATGTCGAGAGTGAGAGGAAGGAGTGGAAACACGAGGGAGTTATTGTTACCACCAGTGTGGAACAGGGTAGGGAGAGCACGCAGAGTAGTGTGAAGAGCGTAGAAAGCGTTCAGATTATGTTGAAGGTTTGATGATTTGAAAATATATAATGAATACATGCAACTCACTGCATACTTAAATCAAAACAAGTGAGAATGATTATCAGGTGGGAGGCATAGAAAGGTAGAGAAAGATGCGCGTTGCCGATCCAATTATAGGAGGAAATGGTGATTAAGTTGGGTAGGCGTTCAAAACGATAGCACCCTTCGAAGCGAGGGGAATCAAATAGGGAAGATGGTCATTCCAAATCTCAACAAAGATAAGGTGTTGTGCGCTGGCTTTTCTTAGGAGTTCGTGGGTCACAACCGTAAGTTCAATAGTGAGGGTAAATGGTACTTTCATGTATTCAATAGCCCCAAGCAATCTGCAAGTTGGCTCGGACAGAGTGTTTCTCTTCTGGAGATTATGCCAGAACAATATATTGCAAGTTCACGATCAAAGGCACCTAAGAGACCCCAATTCCAAGCAAACCAACAGAAGTTCTATTTCCGATCTCTTGGTGGCTTCCCTATTTCACTTCTTACGCCGAAGTCCAAGTCCCGCCTTGAACGTCAGGTGGGTCTTTTGGATCCTCAGACTTGGGCTCTGGCTTCTTCTTTTCCGTCTTTGCAGCTTCATGCTTATCAGCCGTGCCGGGTGGGTCAGGATAATTTGGTTTGTTGGACTCGGCATCCAGCTTCTTCTTTTTCTCTATTGCCCTTTCGCGACGGGTTTTCTGCATTTCTAGTCTGTTGTAAGGCCACCTTGGTTAGTTTTCTACATCTCGTATCTTCCTTGCGGTCATGTTCCTCACTCACATTCTGGGCTTCAGGATGAAAGCAATCGATATAACTGATGCGTATGGTCCGTATACGATGCAGTACGGAAGAACTTCTCGCCACCATACTCTTCTACAGTCGGCTGCTGATCTGGGGAATTTAGGAAACTTCATGGTTGAGTTGTTTTCGGGGACTGGAAGGGTGCTGATAGTCCGGCGAACGAGGTTTGGAGTTTGTGGTTTGCCAAAGTAAACGAACAAGAATTTTGCTGGGAATATATAGCCCCATGCTGTTTAGTTGTCGAAGAATAGATGACTCAGTTGATGTGGGCTGAAAGCCCACGAATATTGGAGAGCGTGGTTGAAGGAGCTTGATGTGAACGATACAGAAAATATTGGAACTGCGGTATCTCGCCCAAAGAGCCCAGTTCCAGCCAGAACAATAGTCTTAGGATGAAAGTGGCAGCACCGGAATCTTCCTGTCTCTCCCATCAAGTTTTCTTCCGCAATTTCATACGTAATAACTGAAATAAGTCAACACTCGCTAATTCAGTGATGTTCTTAACCATCGAAAACCTGAACGGATCTTGATGCAGACAAGATTTTGTACACGAGATAATTTCCAGACCATTTTTAGGAGTTCTACCTGAATATTCTGATGTAAGCAATTATCAGGATGTTATATTAAAAACTTGCTCCAGATGTTAATAGTCGTAGTTGAGAGCTGCTGTTTCCAATATAATACTAACGCTAACATCAACATTACCTAAGTTATCCCCTTGGTTCTAACTGATATGTGGTTATCCTCTTTATTATGGATCGAAATTTATATCTCTGCCACACCTGGTAATGAATATGACCCCAACACCAATGCGTGGTGAGCTTTCTTTATGTACGAGACTGTATTTACTTCAACCATATGAATCAGAAGCTAAATACAACACGGGTTTCTTTGAATGCAGGTTTGCACTTAATTCAATTCTACCAAACACTAGATGAGTCCAACGCTTCTAGTATGGATTCATTTGTCTTTGTGGGCGGTTTTCAATGACTGCACCCAAGAAAGCTGTAAATTCTCGAGCTTAGCAGTGTTCCATAGGGGCAATAAATGAAAGTACCGCTTAATTGATCTTCTTAACAAATATCTCAAGTTAATTTTAGTATTAACGTTATATATAGTATTCTATCCTGAAAATGGCAGTTTCTGACATCGCACCAACACTGACTCCAAGTCTCCAACATCAACCCCAACACCAACAATAAGCGATTCAGCACTGCTGTTATTCACAACAACCCTATCAGACATCAAACCAACACCAAGCATCTGTTGCACTTCTTTGTCCCGCCTTTCTCGATTATGATTGCTTCAAGGCCTATCATATCCCCATTGAATCCAACATTTCCAGCATGATATTTTTCTTTGTGGGGTTATCCACTACTATAAAGTCCTCAATATTCCTCGCTCATACTCTTCGATTCTCTTCTTTCTCTTGCTCATCAGAACAAATTGAGAACCTTCTTGCGGTAGTAGATTATTCACGTACAAAGCAGAAGATACATCATAATCACGAACTATTAGACTATTCACAAGGTACAGAACATTCACACACGCTCCCAAGAAGGTATAAATTCACGAATTTTCTCGAATCTGTCCTTCTCCTTTCCTCATTGAACACACACGCACGCATACTCGAACACCATAATACAACTAGTTTCTAAGCCAAACTCTAAACACAAAAGCTGAGCTCTACGAAACCAGCAACAACTATGCCTGACACCTCTAAATCTTCTGCTGCTTCTAGCAACCAAAATCAAGATTCAAGTCAAGAGCAGACTGCTCCATCTCCTAAGACCAATGAAGAACCCGAGAAAACGGCTAAGGAAAAGCTGCCCACGGGCCTCCTAATCCATGCAAACGCCGCAAAGAATTTTATCGGAGACTAGCAATCACGCAGAACAAACGAAGAGCCTCAAGACGATTCCAAATAAGTGGTGCTTGCACAAACTTCTCCTCCTTTACTCTTCTTGGTATAGGGTCGCTATGCCGCAGCCATGATACAGGGTGTGGCGGGAAAACAGTGTGAGCGCGGCGACACGCAGCGATATTTTGAGTTTTTAAATTAGATAATTCCATCAATACATCAATCTACTCTCCCTGTCACTGCAAAAAATGAAGTTCTCTTTGCTCTTTCAAGCAGACCCCCTGTGAGTCAAAAGTAGCAAAACAATCCCAGAACCACCGATTGCCAAACAGTGCAGCAAGGTAATCTAAAGCTTGAACACAATACAGAAACCTCCATGTCATTACCAGCTCCCATTGCCCAATATTCCCAAGGATTGTTGTACGCTTCAACAACGAAGTGCTATGGTGGTGCGCGGCCTCGAGATGAGAGATGACGAGAGTGAAAGACGAGCTCCAGAATTTTTTTGGAAACTGTAATCCAAGCATCTGGGGGGAGTGCCTATAGTCGACGCTAATCCATTTCAGGACGAGTGGGTGGCCCTTGGGGTGAGTTTTGGGAGGTAGGTAGAGGTGTCAAGGTCGCTTCTTCCCTTTTGAGCCTCCAACTGCTCGCTTCCCATCGCCCCTGCCATCTCAACAGTCTCGCTTATGCCTCGGCTAGAACACGAGCTTGGCCTTGCGCAAAGAAGGAACTACCTAAGTAGAGAGATCTTGAGGTGAGGAGAGAAGAAACTTGTGTTTTGCCCTTGCCAGAAATACCTAAACATTTCTCCATACAACCACCTGCTCTCGCCACCTCCAACTCTCACCAACCCCGCGTAAAAGATTACGCACCTCTCCTCCTTCCAACAAGAGAGGAAGAAGGATTCTTAGACCCGTTTATTGGTCTCCAGCACCCCCAAGTCCAAAAACCAACCATCTCACCCCCGCATTCACATTCATCACATCGAAAAGTGCGACCCCCCTAAAATTTGATCGATATATTCTCTTCTACTTACACCATCACCTCTCCACCCTCCCGTTCTCAAAGAAAACACGACAGGGAAAATCAGTGAGAAGGAAAATCAGTGAGAAGGAAAAACAAAAAAGGGGTAAAGTACAAAGAAGCAAAAGTAACCCATCTATGCACACTTCTCTCCCCCCCTTCCTTTCTGCACCCCACAGACCTTAAACCAAACCCTCTGAAAGAAAAACTCCCCAGGTATCAAGCACACACGGAAACGAAAGAAAAAAAAAGCAAGTAAACAACCATTCCAATTCAAAGTTTGATTCATTCATCCAATAATCAATTTCGTAAAAAAGAAAAAAAGAAGAGTATAAAAAAAGTGCCCTCCAACCCGCAAAACAAATGAGCGCTCCCAGCGCCATTGAAATGCAAAAAAAGGTAACGTAAAAAGAGGCCCGCACAACACGCTTTCTCTCTGTGTTTATCAAGAATTTCGTAAATGGTTCGTATAATGCATCATTCAATGGCTTCAAAAGAAAAAACGTATTTCTCTTTCGTTCCTATCCATTTCCTATCCATTCCTTCCCCTCCATACCCACTTCAACTCCGGGTATAACAGTGTAATTTGGTAGTCTGTAGTTTGTGTTGTAGTCCGTGTGAACTCTCGAAAAAAATCTTTGGCTTTGCTCATCCTTGCCCCCGTCAATCCATCCAATCCAATCCCTACAATCCTACACAAAAAAGAATTTCCCCACCCACCCTATTCCTATATTCTTACCACCCACGACGGCTCCCCCTTCGACTGCTCGAGCCAGAGTCGCCTCCTCTTGCCGAATCGTACCGATCCCGGTCCCTCTCATTAGAAGCCGTACCAGCATTTCCACCCCCTCTAGCCTCTTCAATGCTCCTCCGTGTCTGATCCCGCCCAATCTCGCTCATATCAAAGAGGAGTTCATCGTCCAATTCATATGCCCCAGCGGTTCTTGTGAAGCTATACCGACCACTTCCCCTCTCGCTCGTGCCACTACCACTAGTAATCAGGCTCGAATCAGAGCCCGTCTGCGGAGGCGTCGTTCCACGTCCACCAGTCCGTCCCAATCGTGGTCGGTACGGCGAGTTCGTAGACCCAGCCAAAAATCCACGAGGAATCTGTGGAGCATCCGACTCGTTTGCCTCTAGTGAAGATGATGCTTGACGAGACATGTCGGTTGCAGACCCTGAGATACGAGGAGCAGGTTGAAGGCGATTCGGTGACGGAGGCGAGGTAGACTCAACAGCCTCAGGTGTCTGGCCAATTCCAAGAAGGGCACTTAAACTTGGTGGCTCCCGATCATCAGCTCCGAGACTTATGGAACGATGAACACCAAAAGGAAGTTCCCCAAGGTCGTCGTCAATGGGTAAAGCCCGTTGTTGTTGCGCCACAGAACTCGATCGTCGGGCGTGGGGGTAGTGCGGTCTCGGCGACGTAGGTATGTCAATAGCATTCGTGCCGAGCGGATTTACTTGATCACCGGAGATATCTTCAGTTTCGGACTCTGCTGTAGCAGCTCTATTGCGAGAGGTAACCGCCCTTCGAGGTACAGAATATTCCGCGATGGAATTTGCACTTAATCGTGATGGTATAGCTGGGGTATGTGGAGTATGCGGTGACACTGGCTTCCCGGGCGACGATGATACTGACATGGAATTGGCGGCAACCATAGGTGGTACACTTGACAATTGACGGCTGGAAGAGCTGGACGATCTGTGCAACATTGTTGACGAAGACATTGATTCTGTCAAAGCGTTGTTGGACTCGCGCATGGATTGGAATTTTGAAAGCTGGGCACTTGTCCTTTTAGCGGATGCAGAATTCGAGGGCTCAAAGCTCTGTAAAGTTTTCTTGCTATCCAGCAGTTTTAGGAAATCGGAAATGTTGTCATCGTCTGTTTGTAATGATCCTGAACTACCACCAGTACCCCCTTCCGCAAGGATTCCCGAGCCAGGTTGCACAGAAGATGACAAGCTTTGTTTCCCACTGCTACCTTGATCATCGTCCACAATCCTACTCGCGCCACCATAAGACGATCTTCCCCGACGGTGGGTAAAGCTGCTACTATACCTATTTATAGGGGCAGGTTTGGGTGAGCTGGAAGTTGACGAAGTGACCGGATTATCGGCAACAATTGGGCCACCTCTTAATGAAGCGGGCATCCCAGCAGTTAAAGATGACCGGTTGCGAGCTGTTGTCAAGGCGCTAATGCCAGATCCTCGAGGTAAGGACTGCGGAGATTGTGGTGGATTCATATCACCATGTCGACCTGGAGAAGACGATAAAGAGCCCGCTTTGAAAGGCTGAAATGACACAGAAGGTCTTCTCGCCATGGTAATACCTTCCAATGACATCAGCGAGGCCCGTGAGGTTTGTATTGGTTTAGATTTGGGCAACGAGTTGGTGGGAGGCGAGCTTGTATCAGAACCTATTGGAGGATGGGCGGCACGAAGAGCAGATATTGGACTGGAACCTCTAGGTGGCGCGTCGCCATGAAACGTGGAAAGACTCCCATACGCCTGTACTGGGTCTTGTTCGTCCGCAGGGAGTCTATTGGTAGGAAGTGAGCCGATTTCAACAGGTCTTGAACTTCGATTTCGCCTATCATCTTTATCTCCCAACGAAGGCTGGAAGTATTTCTCATCTGCACCCATGAACCTGGAACTGAGCAGAGATTCGGAATCATCTACGCGAAAGTTGCAATCATTTCGCCAGGAGACTTCGGCGGAAAACTGTCCTACTGGTGTATCTGTTGTTCCGAGAAAATAATCTGTGGTTACAGAACCACCATTCTCGTGCAATGGATGAGTAAGCGGGTCAAATCCACCAGGCTCAACGTCCGCACTTAAGATACGACACTTCACTCGGATTAAACTCTTTCCACTTTTGGCGAGGCTCTTTCCAAATCTCCAAGTTGGCGTGAATTTGGAGGTAGCGTATAATGACCGGAAGAAGACGATACACTTCTTGTAAACTGTTGGCAAAGTTGAGGCAAAGTCGTATCTCCTCTCTCCCGGACTATCTCTTAACTCGATTTTCCACCTCTCCAAAATCACTTCTTTACTTCGTTTCCGTAGCCCACTCCCTTCATCTAATGCCTCGAGGACATCCCATCTCTTTCCATGATCATCAACAATCACTAACGTATGTCTGCTAGTCAAGGCCGAGGTATCGAGATACGTCTCTACAATCAATGGTGGTGGTCGATTTTGTAAACCCCCACACGTTTTCCATACATTCAATTCGTCGCGAAAGGAGAGAGTATCGTCGGTTTCGATTTGAAACTATTTGGTATTATTATCCTGCAACTTCAATTTGGATGATGTGGAAAACCTACCCATTTATTGACCTTCTTTGACCCATCCTTGCTTATTATGACGGGCAAGGACATTCTCGACTGTAATATGACAATAGCCGCTTTTGTGTGGAAATTCTGTTCAATATCCAGTTAGCTAGGATATTGGGAGAAAGCCGCTGAAAATAGATTCCCCCATACCTGTATTATTTGGTCCAGCTTCTTCACCGCGTCTCTGCTTGGACCATTCGTCGGCATTACACCACTATCACCACTTCCATCATCCCCTTCGCTTGACGCCGGCATATTGGGCCCTTCTTCTCTCGGATTGTTTGTTCGGGTTGGGTTTGTTTGGGGCGACGAGGCTGGCGATGCTGTCACCGGTGATGGACGAGGGTGTTGATGCATTTCGATGGTTGGGCCTTTAACAAGGACTTATAATTCAAAGGTAGCTGTCGCTGGGGTACCGAGGATACGATGTGCTGAGGATCGTTTCTCCGTACACACTTTCACGGCAGCAATCGTAGGGCTAGATTTCAGAGCACGCAGGACCGGGATACCTCATGATTTGGGCATCCATCGTACTCTTTTCGAATGTTCGATTGTAGCCAAAGGTTCTGGATCTTTTTTGGGAAATGTTCTCCTGAAGTCGCCTGCGAACCGCTCCAGGGAAAGGGCAGACAAAGGCGTGCTGGGGGGGCTATACAAGCTCAGGCAACGAGCATGATACAGGGATCTTCTCGGTGTGGTTTTCGGGTGTGAGGTATTCAACAATGCAACGATGGCTGGAAGGACTTTCTGCGGGTTGGATTGACGAGGATTGACGAGGATTGACGTGCGGGGGACTCGAAGTTGTGTGATGGGAGGCTCAGATAGCGATGACTAGAGTCATGCTCCACGGACTCCTCGTGATCGAAGCGCTTAGGAGCGAGCTCTACAAATAGGCGGTGGATGATGGGATGGGGTTTGGGTGGAATACACGTCGTCGGTGGAGTTGAAGAGGTCGGGGGTGAGGGCGATGAAGGGCAGTACAGTCTCTCTCGATGGGGACGAGACGGGAAGAGGCAGCAGCAGCAAGACAGCAAGACAACGACTACCCCTAGGTGAGGGTGCAGGTATATTTCGAAGGGAAGCTAGGGAGGGGAGCTTTGGTGGACGTGGACGTCCTGCAGCTGGGAGAGAAGGCGCTGAGTCAGTGAAAATCCGGGGTATGATTGGCTTAGGCAGCCCCGTCTCTCGGCTGATAAGCTAGCTCTCCAGGTTCTTTTCGCTATCAACCGCCAAGGGGCGCAGGTATCACCAGCTGCCCTGAGTTCAAGGCTTTCGGGGTGTTCTCACTCGCCGCTGCCGCGAGCGCACCCTTTACGAACGGGGGGAGGAAAGTGGTTGCCAGTTTGTGGCTACCACACTTCACCGAAAAAGACAGCTAAATCGTGCCATTGCCTCATCCAGGAGGGTGGGTGTGTCTCGAGGGGTCTCGCTGGGGGTGTACAGCCCACAGAGTACAGGACGTCCAAACGCTACAACGCCTGCCGTTCCTCCCTGCAATGCCGACCCATGAGCTCTCGCCTGGCTTCCTACTGGCTTCCTACTGGCTTCCTACTGGCCATCTCCAACGACAGGTACATACTCACAAGCTTAACTCTCAACACACCACCTGCAGCTCGTGGTATTGCCTCCCCGAATTCGCACTCCATTCGGATCAAGAGGCAGAAGAGCCGTCGTCGTCCCCAGACGACCACTCATTGCCTCGCTCTATGATAGGTATCCCCAAGTTAAGGCTGACACTCCGGTGGTCGGAAGACAGCTCCCATCACCACCAAAACACGAGGGTGCATTCGCAACTCTCTCTAGCCAATACAAACTCCACGGCCGTTGATATCATCAATATGTGCCTCCAAAGCCCGAGTCAGACTGTCAGGTGGAAAAGCGGTCCTCTTCCTTTCCTTATCAGTGCTGAGATGCGGACGACATCGGGTGATCAACCTCCCAATCCAATCCCAACCTAACTTAACATGCCGATCTTCATTCAAATCAAGAGTCATTAGAAGTGGCAATCGTTTCTTCGCCCTTCAAGGTCCGGAGTGAGACCCGAGACCCATTGGGCATTTCATGAAAGCCAATACACGTGATTTTTCCCTGACCGAATTTACCGAGGGCTTAAAAGGGAAGTTGTTATATGTTTCATCCTGATTTGATCGATCGATCGATTGCTGAAAAGAGGGGTGCACGTTGAAGTGTTGTTGTTTTGGGCTGCGGTCGGTTTTGTGGACTCGCTATCACAGCTAAGCATGCAACTTCCCTCCAAGGCTCTCCCTCTTAACTAGCAATTCCAATCTCAAAGATTCATGTCGATTAGAGATTGGTTCAAAGACGCCTCAACGGGTAGAGCTTATTGCGGTCGGTTTTGTGGATTCGATCGCAGATAACATGCAACTTCCCTCCTAGGCTTTTTCTCAATTCCAATTCAAGCTTCATCCAATCAGCCTTTCCAATTAGAGAGCTGGTTAGGGGGTGAAGTAGTGTAACGAATTGACATATCGTGCAACTTCCCATTTCCGCCTCCAAGGCTCACTCTTCTCTTTCTCTCGCGCTCTTCCCTCGGTCTCTGCCTTGCTATCTCTCAAGACCACATTTCCCTTTCCAGCGCTTCATCCCAACCAAGCAAGTACCTTCGCCAAAGAAATTGAACTTCTCCCGTAGGTAACCATATGCAAGTATTCGTAACCAGAATCAACACTACAACATCGCAACGAATTTGACTCCAAGAAAAGATCGCCAACGCGTAGACGATGAGTCTTGAATGAAAAGAATTGTAAAAGACATTGCTAGCACACATATGATGAGTCTTCAATAAAAAAGAAGGGGTTGGTTTCGATAAATCGTTGACTCATCTCATGTACGAATCCGGAACTAGAAGCGATACAACACCGCAATGGTTTAGAATCTAAGTAAAATAAAAATAAAAAGTTGCCAGCAGCCAATGTGTCCTCAATAAATGGGAGAGGTTGGTATCCCGATATCATTGACTCAGACCGATACCTCTTCTCGCAAATCTTGAAATTGAGGTTCAAACATCGTAGGTAACCACCTGCAAGTACCTGAGAGAAATAGCGGGTCCAAGGCAACTTCTGCCTTCAGCTCTCCGAGCTATGGATACGTATCTCCAACAATTCCAACCACTCCTGAGATATAGCCAAGGCGCAAAAACAATTTGAACAAGAGTGCCTTTTTTCTATTATTTCAAAAAAACGCCGGCTCGAGCTATAATCTCTCTTTCTAACAAGCCCCAAAACATAATACAAATGTATGTACAACTCCCACCCGCCCAGAGAGAAACCAATTATATACGTGAACCACCCGCACTCTCGCCCTTCTCTCTTCCCCTCCCTCCCCCTTGACCTTGACCCTGTCCCTGGTTCTGATTCTGATTCAAACCACCCCTTCCCTTCCCTCTCCCAGGACCACCATCTTTCCCCCTCCCTTTCCCCTTCCCCCTCCCACCCCCACCACTCTTCCCACCTCTCCCAGACGCACCCCCAGAACCCGTAGGTTTCGCCACCCTAGCAGCCTCCAACTCCTGCGCTCTCCTAGATTCTTGATCCCACCATTCCTGGAACGCCTGCTCCTCCTGAATCTCCTGAAGACTCCTCTTCGCAACCGCCTCCTTGATAACCTCCTGTTCTCTTCTCTGCTGTCCAATAATATCAGACATAGATAACTGCAACGCCGGTTCAGGCTGCGAGGTAGAAATTTTATAAGATTTCGAATGCGGAACTAGAGGTCGTGATTTTTCGACTGGTTTGTTGTAAAATTGACTCGAGCTAGGGACAGGAGAATGTTTCGTTAAAGTGCTGGAACTGACGGTTCTTTGTTGGCCTGAGAAACGGGTGTCGGGCGAGGCGGTTCGTCGTATTGGTCGTGATGGGATTGGGGACGCGAGAGATTTTGGACTAGGTGCTACGGGTGAGGAGGTTGGCTCTCCGCTGAGGACATCTTTCAATGATGTTTTGGGTCCTTTAGCAGCTACCTGCCAAGGCGAAGAAGGTTTATCATCAACCCTTTCCACGTTTATTTGAGGCTGGGAAATGGCTTCTTGCTGAGCTCTCTGCAATTGCTTTTTTCGTTCCTTCTGGGACAGGTTCTTGAGACTTTCCTTTTTGATGGAATCTTCCCGTGCGTTTGCAACCGAAAGACTCATTGAGAGGTTAGATGTACGCGTAGACGACGCTTGTGCCATGATTTCTTTCAAACCAAGTTTCGAGGATGGCAGTGCCGGCGATGACCAACTCTTGGCTGTTGCAGCAGGCGATGGTGATTGTTGATTTGCTTTCTCGTCAAAACTTGGGGAAGCCTGTTGATCAAAGGAAAGATGGTCTTTTTCTGCAAGTAATCTTGGCTCACGGCCTTCCCAAGGGCCATCATTATTGTCGGCATTATCTGCTTCTGTTGGAGTAGGAGCCTTGGGTAGGGCAGAGGGTAGAAGGTCGTCATCCTCCATATCAAACATGAGATCCTGAGTAGAGTCCTTTGGCCGAATGATTGGACTGAACGGCTCGTTTCTGTTCGCTTTTGCCTTTCTCTGCTTCTTTTCCTGACTTGGTGAACCGACTACAGAATCATCAAGACTGCCAATACGAGCCATACGGAATGAAGAGGAAAGTCTGCTGTCGTCATTTTTGAGATTAGCACGGAAAGCCATGTCTCGAATCCTGTGTTGTCGTTCTTCCTCGATGTCAACTGCCAGATCTAGATTTCGTTCGTGCAACATGAACTCAAAGGTTCCACTCTTAGCATACTTGAGACATGCTAACTGGTTTTTACGAACGACACCATCTAATTCTTCAAGCAGCTCTTCATCAAGTTCGTTCAACCAGTGATTTTCCAGGAGGGACTCCAATTGCAAACAAATATATTCGAGTGCTGAGTCTTTGAATTCGGCTACAGAACAGGGAGCTACGGAATTCAACAAATAGCAGACGTTTCGAACATTGACTGTAGATATAATTAGTGGTAGTTTGGAGAGGGAAACGTGTTACTTACCAAACCGACCGAGAACTTCCTGGCAAATTTGAGACAACCGGTCCAGCATGAGTTCATTTGCTGTAGCCATGACGTCCATGACAAGGTCGGAAAATTCATCAATATCATCGGAAAGTGTATCATCAAATAGCTCTGTTCCAGCATCGGTATAAATATGGCGTATCACGAGTCGGAAAGTTTTAGGATCGATATGCTTCAAATCGACCCGGACAATATTTGAGTCGTCTTCTCGTCGACCAGCAAGCCACTGGCCACCTGCACGGCCATTGAAGAGTCCGTCGAAAAAGGGACATCTTCGACATAGTAAAGAACTGTGCGCCGCCATTTCGGCATCTTCCAGCTCAATAATAGTGTCTGCATCTTCGAAAAATCTTGGATCATCAAACGCGAGGCCCAAATCCTGATCCATCCGCCGGTCAGGGATTGTCATAAGACGAACTGCTGATTCAAACTTGGATAGTTTGAGATGAGCCGCGGTCTTCATGAGCTCGATGCGAATCTGCCTGTACCTGAAAGCCATTTTCGGCAAGTGCCGCGTGTAGTTCCAGACGTCCACTATTGTATCGCTATACAAGTAAATGGCCAGAATAACAATCGAAATGAAGTCTAGGCCTTGAAAGACTATTCTTGCTCGTTCACCAGTCGTCGTCGACTCTATGGAAAGAACCTCAGGAATACTTGCCAGCCCATTACTACGAAAAGTGCTAAGAGCCCTCCGCATTATTGAGCTTCGTCCCAGCATAAAACCGTGTATGGGGATCGTAACTTCGGAAGTTGTGGTACAAATATCGATATCATATCCACCACTGTGCCCATCCAAAAGTCGACTTCAAAATCAGAAATCAGTAAATATTTCATTAAACAAATTACTTGAAGTCAAGAGTTTTAGTGAGGTATGCAAAAGTGAACTGTCAAAAAAGAGACACGCTGGGTTTGACTTGTCTTCGACACTCATCACTTGATGCAGTCTACATCAATTCGTCCCAAAAGTCTTGAGAATTCTTTTCAACATATTTCACCACCATGGTATCCGACTTCAAACCGAAAATATGAACTAGAACTACTAGAGTAAAGAATGAACGATGCCACGTACCTTGCGTCGACCTCAAGATCTTCAGACGTCAAAATAGCACGCTTTAAAGGGTCAAGAAGATCCCTTGGTAGCACTGGTGCCCAAAAGCGTGGAGAAACTGTGTCGTCGTCGTTTGAAGGTTCGGAGGCTTCGAGACCACGCAAGCTGAGTAGCGGTTCCAAATCTTCCCACAAACTTTGGTCGTTAACGGATATTTGAGTCTTGGTAACGTCACAATCCTTTCGAACCGCAGCATATACCCCAAATGCCGTGCTTCGTACAGCAGCAACATTTGCAAGACCCGGGACTCTCTGAAACTTGAAATCTTTGCGATGAAAAGTTTCCGTCCCGGCAAAAGCGTTCTTGACATTGGTTCGTTTCACTCTTCTCCAGACTGCCCCCGCTTGAGTACACACGATGACAGAGCCATCCTCAGTGACGGAAGCTGACTTTATACCATCCCAGTGACCTTTACGCAAAGACCACACTCGTTGGGGGTCTGGTAATGAGTCTCTTATCTTTGAAGGGTTGGTTGTGCTTGTTGTGGAATTTGCATCAACGGCACCAACATTGACAGTGAACAAACTTTCGGTAGAATAAGCTGCAATCGTATCACCGGCAGCAGTAATGCTGGTGATATCATCAGCTAGCGAATCATACCGAGTTGTGAGGGTATTGGCTTGGATGCCGTAGTTATTGAAGACTTCATTTGGTGGAAATTTGAGGAATTTGTAGCCATAGTTCGCAAATACACAAACACTGTGATTTTCGAGTAATACGATTGTAGCTCTGTTGATTGCCGATACCATCGCGATTGGAGCCTTGAAAAGAGATGCAGCCACCCTACGTGGAACGGCCTGTACCTCCAGACTTCGAGAATCCGAATCCATTAAGCCGAGCTGACCATCGTTACGACCCCAAGTGAACAAAGAAGTTGAAGTATGGACAACTGAATGAATGGCCGAGGCAGCAACGCCAATTACCACTTCTTTCTTCAAAGAACCAAATATCTGGCGAGGAGTGAGGTTGATGGGATCTTCATCTTTCAGAGTTGGACGTGGTAAAGAATATCCCAAAACGCCATTGCTGTTCTGACCCCATGAAAATACGTTGCCAGACGAATCGACGGCTAGGGAGTGACCGTTTCCTAGAGCAACTTTGAGGATTTTCTTTCCGGAAAATCCCTCCTCTACGCATACGTAGGAAAATCGGGTAATCTCATCACCAGTCCCAAGACGACCTCCTTGGCCGAAGCCACACATAAAGAGATTGCTCTCCGGGTCATCAGTAAGGATAGCGCTGTGCATTTTGGAAAGTACCACATCTCGTATGACAATAGGTCGATTGGTTATGAGAGTTGGGAGATCAGAGACGGATCTGGGATTCGCGCTGGCCAAGCGATGGTACAGGGCATCATGGGTGTCCCGAATCGACTCTAGATATTCTCTGAAAAAGCGGAAGAGTAGATGGTCGGGACGTTTCAACGTAATCCTTTCCGGATACTGTCTGTCATCGTTATCACCGAGACCGAGATTGTAGTTATTGCTGCTCCCCCAAGCAAAGATCTCATCGCCATCAAGTGGAGCGTTGGCGTGCCTCTCTTCACTAGATTCCAAGTCCTCGGAGTCTTCTTCGTCCTGGGAATCATCATCCGCATCTGCTGACGAGATTCCACGTTGTAGGCTTTGCTTTGCAATGGTTGCATTATAAACGTCAAAAGGGCTGTTGCCTTCGTGGTCTTTTACTTTTATAACAGATAATGGTCCCCGCTGGGCCGAGCTTTCAAGGCCAGTTGGATTTTGGGAGTCTTTCTCAATAATGGCCCTCGCAAGAGTGATATTTCCAAAGTATAGAGCTCTGTGCAAAGCCGTCCAACCATTCTCTGTGTCTTGTGCATATAAATCGATGGCCGGGTGTTCGATTAAAGCTAGTCCGAATTCAACTGCTCTCTCAGACAGTGACGAAGCGATTCGGCCAAGGAGTGGTATGCCAGCATAGTCTCTACTATTGACATCGGATCGACCAAGGGGCTGGTTTGCTCCTTTTCCAGCATTTCCACTCTGACCCGAGACCTTCCTGTTGTTCTTCACTACTCGAGGAGAGGTTGAGTATGCGCCACTTGGACTTCCTGCCAACCCTAAACCGAATGCTGCCCCGCCACCATGGCTCTTGGGTGTATTATGTTGTGCATGGTGGTGACTGTGTGCCAACAATTTCCGAAATCGTTCGATTTCGTCATCGTGGAAGTATTTCCAGAGGAGATAGCTCATGTGTCGCAAAGGTGGCAAAGGGAGGATGTTCCGGGCACTTCAAAGAACACCTCGCTGTGGCCTCGAAGGACACGGCTTTTTTAAAGGTGATTTGAAGGACAGGAAGACTCCTGGGAGAGAGAAAAGGAAAACAGGAGGCTCGAAAGGCTGTCTGCTAGGTGTATAGCCGATTGTCGCAAAGTGAGAGATGGTTCGCGTGCGCGGAACGAAGGTCTTGAGGCTGCTGGATGGTGGACTCAGTGGCGTATTGGTATCGTCGTGAAGGATGTGGTATCTTGCAAAAGATATCTTGGGATTTTGATTCGCGTTGGTAGCTGTTTTTGTCAGTGTTCAGAGAGGAGTCACATCAGTTCAGTGTAGCAAGAGATAGAAGTCGCGAGGTGTGCGATGCCGTCCAATCAAATCCCGCAATTGACGACGTGTAGAAAACGATCGGAGGTGGTGGATCGAGGGAGCCATAGCTTCAAGCTCTGCATTGCCACAAGACGGACAAGTTTTTCTGTTAAGAATTATATCTTCGAAAAAAAAATATTTCGAGTTGTGGTGAGTTGCAGTTTTTATTTTTCTCTGGGCAGACTGACGCCTTGCATACTCGCCCTAGTTTCCTCGTGGCGGTGTGTTCATTTCTCCTGGCCAACCCGTTGTGGAGAACCTCAGTTTAGAAATTATTCACTTACTGTGCAAGTCTATAGAAACGCAAAATGTATGAAGTATCAACACGAGGACGCCCGGGAGGCTGCCCAAAGACACGAGGTTACAACTCCCTTAGATAGGAGAAGCGGCAGTGTTCGTACCTGCCTTCATCGCTCGTTGTTCCTACTATCTAGGGTAATCCAAAGTAATTACCCTAGATAGCTCGAGCAATTAATAATATCAACCTGCAAACTCAGCTAAATTGTTCTAAAATGTTGGGACAACAAGCAAGTTAGGCAGGTAGGAACCTAGTATTTACTGCCGCTTTTCCTTCTGTCCACCGGCAGCGCCCCCTATGCTTTTCTTCTACAGTTTCAAGTCTCGATGGCTTGCCAGGTTCGGCTCATTTTTCATTCTTGCATTGTTTTCCTCTCGGCTCGTCTTTTCCCCCTTTGTCATGTAAGAACAGAACAAAGAATGAAGATGAGACAATATCGATTTTCTTCTAAACAATCTTATACTTCCACTTTATGAAAGTACCAAAACCCCTTCTAATATGTATATTTTCTTCCAACTCGGAACTTTCATATCTACACCACCACAGTTTACCACAAAAATGCACGGAATCTACGGACAAATCAAAGCCTTGAATAGCGAAGCCTCGCTCACCTCTTCCCAGCAAGACCAAGAAAACGAACGAGAGCCACGAAACTGTTTCAATCCCGATTGCTTATACCCCCTCGGACCGGCCTGCGGAGAATGCAGTCTTGAATTCGAGGAGAAGGAGAAACGAAGAGCGGAGCGTAGTTCTGCGAATCGTTGGAAATGGGCCGAGGAGAATGGACTCGTTACTCCAAAAAGCGAGGAAATAGAACAAGAGCGCCTGGGATCTATTGCTTCTCATAGTAATGTGTCTGTAGACACTTTCATCCCTGACCCGAGAAACAAGAAATCTTTCCGACACCTCGTTGACATTTACCCAGAGACGAAGCCGAAGGAATCTTTCACAGATCTCAGAGAGGGGACTCGAAAGAACTCGCATCAATCAAGTTTCTTAGCAGATACTTCTTCTAACGCTACCGTTGTGGGAGCCGAAGCAAATCCAAAAGACTTGTCCGAAAAGGTAGAAACTGTGCTTCCAGTCCCCGAAGAATCAGAACAACCAGATGAGATCAATGATCTCATCTCGGATATCTCCCGCATGCTAAGACAAGATGCTGATACGGCTCGAACTCCAGTTCAGGACTGGCTCAAAGGTGTCCCTAGTCCCGTCCCAGAATCTTGGACTGAAAGTCCCACAATTCTCAAACGTAAACATGAGAAGCCCACGAGTCTGGAGCCACAACCTTCGATGTATGAGCGTCCAAGTCGGCAATCACCGAGCAAAATTCGAAGAATGAATAGACAGAACGAACTCTGTCCTCTCTGTTCAAACCCTATTGGGGACTCAAAGGATCAACATGTTGTCAAATGCCAATTTGCACATGATGAGCGAGCTCGAGAGGAAGCTGCGAAGCAAGTGGTTCTGGAGAGAGGTCAGAAATGGGGTTGAACACACAGCTGTTAAACTCCGATAACCTGGTGAACTAGATTTCCAGGACACTTACTTACCTACATAGGTAGGTGGAAGTACTTCTTTCGTTAAACGCGAAGTAAAATTCCTTTTTCCCCCTGTCAGAAATAAACACTCCTCATCATTCAGTATGTCTTTTTTTTGTTTTGCAATGGAACTTTCTCATGACCCAGAACTAGCACTCATGATGCCCCAGCTGTTTTGAACTCTTGCGAACTCTTCCTAGACCTTTAAAGCTATATATAGGTCTGCCAGAAATGTCTTCCCCCTTCCTTCCACTATCCTCCACGGTGAAATTTATATCCATAACTCGCAATGTATATATTTCACCTTTGCAGCTCTCATTGTAATTTCCAAAATTCAACGCAACTAAGTTTAGAGAACACCCATCAAGAGGTGCAAACATCCACCTTATTTGAGGGTCCCAACGCGAAGCTTAGTTGTATGGTGTATGTACTCTCAATTTTCTTTTGGCCCCAATATGATTCTTGGCTTACTTGAACATAGATGTTCGTAAGCTTACTCGATATTTGTTGGCTTACAGGTATTAATGTAGCTTACACGTGATTGTCTTTTGGCCCCCAACATATGCCAAAAACAAAGTCCAGGGTCTGGAACTGTGCTGTGAGTAAGCCGAACACATGCCAGTAAGCCATCAAAAAGGTTGTGAGTAGGTTAGTGATTTCGCGAGTAAGCGACACAATTGCCAGTAAGCCGTCAAATATTGGGGGCCAAAAAGTTGGTTGCGAGTAAGCTGATTGAGGTGGTGCTGCTTTGGTGCTGGGTGGTAAAGAGATGATTTAGGTTTTTAGGAGCTGTCGCGTTGAGCAGTTAAATAATAAAGTGGTGGGAACCGCGCCTTCCTCCTCTTTTCCCATCGCTGGTCTCATCGGGTCCGGACGGAGTCGAAATTTTGAAGGGAAGGAGTGACTCTTGAGAGGTAGCCCAGGGAAGGAGCGAGGGAAACCGGCGATTTCCTACGAGGGAAGGCGCGACCTAATTCTCTGATGGCCTGGCCGATTGGAGGTCAATTATGGAACGAACGACCTTCACCTCAATACGCCCGGAAGTCAACATTTGGCCAACTGGAGCAGGAGCAAATGAGTTACAACACGGTCTCTCCGAAATTCTTTACAAGATATTTCTACGAGATTGTAGGCATTAGCAGGTAGCCTACCAATAGCTGCACTTATTTTTACAAGATGCGATTATTAGTAGGTCACCTACAAATAGCACAACCGTTTTTACAAGATATTTTACAAGATGCGTTTAATGGTAGGTACCCTACAAATAGCTTTACCTTTTTGATGCGATGATTAGTAGGTAACCACCCAGTAGAACAATTTTCTACAAGATATTTCTACAAGATGTAGGTATTAGTAGATAACCTACCAAAACCACATCCTTTTTATAACTGCCGAACAAAATTGGCCCCAACATCTCGGGGGCCCTACCAATCTTCCCAAGTAGCAACGGTTTCCTATTCATATTTTCCCGGTAGAACGGACCGATACAAGACTCGTCAAGGATGCGAATCTATTAGAAAACATAATGTTTTTGTTGGTATGACTTGGTAGTCATAAAGTGTGATACAACAAGTAGTTGTATTCCTATATCGTATTGCATGAAGAATGAAGTCAAAGGAGAGGTGGCATCCCACAGGTTTAAGTATGTGAGTAGCATGCTACTCACATGAACCTAAGCATGTGGATCAACTGGACTGTCGTACAAGGTGCTATTCACCAGGAATATGTAACGACAGTTTTAAATCAAAGAGTCCCAGGTTCTGCATTCAAAACGAGGTTCTCTTCCAAACAGCCAATCACCACAGCAGCCCCCCCCCCAGCACCATGAATCCTCCCATCTCTTTTCACGATACCAAGCAACCAAGAAATAGCGGACCAATTCCGACAGCAAGTGTTGGGAGTTCTTAGGCGCCGCTGGGGGAACAAATAACTCCTACTTGGGTCAAACAAAATCTTCTCGAATAGACCTGTGTACTGAAACAGCTGAACTAGTATGTTTTATCTAACTTTTAAATAATTAACTAATTATATACAGTCTGAAAGGCCTTGTTCCAAACGAGCTTGCAAGTTTGGTATACTACATTTACAACGCCGAGAAGGAAAGTGATGGTTATAGAAGAGTGATTACAGTAGTAAATTTCTCTGGTTTTTGCAACTTTTTGATTGTTTCAAACACCTAGGGTAATTTACTTGAATTACCCTAGAAAGCTGAAATAAAAAGCTAGTTAGGCAAGTACGAATCTGAAATGTGTCTTGGTAAAGCCAAGTTCAATTGCTCCAAAGTATTTGGGAAAATACTAAATTTCTCCAGAAGGTTGGAATAACGCCATTTTTATTGCCGCTTTGTTGTCCACTGCGAGCTCTTTTAGAGTATACCTCAACCTTCTTACCAAACGAACGCAAATCCCTCTCCTTCACTCAGCCCCCATTCTCCTCTTTTTCAACTCCATCATCTCCCTCCCTCCTAGCACCCCAAAATCCCCTCCCATAACTTACTAAAATTTCCTCCCCCTTCTTAATTCCCTTCCCATTCTTGCCACCATCTCCCTTCCCTTTCCCTTTCCCCTTCCCAGAGTTCTTTCCCTCCCTCAAAACAAAAACTCCCATCCCCCTCTCCCCTCGATTCCCATCCCAAATCTCCCGAAACTCAGCATTAGGAGCAGAAGCCACACCCCGGTAATCATTGATAAATCTTGCTTCGGTACCACTTTTATCGGCGTCTATACCAATTCCCAGTTCTCGGTCGAGGGAGAGATCATAGTTCGAGTTTGCGTGGGGGTCGGGTTTTATTGTGTTTGGATTGTGGTCGGGAGATGTGGATGAAGGGTCGACAGTTGGGTATTCTGAAGGAGTGACGTGAATTTCGCCCATGTATTGTAGTATGAAAGACCCAGGTTTTAGATTTGAAGCAGCAAAGAGACCACATTGACCATTTGCTGGATGAGAGGGAGCGGAGATGGGTGTTATTTTGACTAGGGAACAAGGTCCTCTTGCGTCATTTATCGTTGGTATCGTTGGATCGGTAGCATTTTTGCTTCGAAGGAATGTGAGGTGTGAAGGCTGCAGAGTACGGGAGTAGATTGGTGTCGTGAGGAAGGGAATTTCTGGTGGCCAGTTTTTGGGTTTGGCACCTTTGGACGATTTGGAGGACATTGAAGAGTTGCAGAAATTGGATCTGAGGAGTTTGTATATTTGGATTTGGAGAGGGGAAAATGAGACCGGCGCTGAGCAAAGGCGAAGAGAAAAAGGGAGGGCCGCTGTGAGTGAAGAGAAACTTCTCAAATTTCAATGGAGCACCCCATCAAGAAACAGCAAAAGAATCGAGAGAACCCCATTCCTCCAAGCCCAAGCATCTAATTCATTTATACACCAAGCGACATGCTAGAAGTTGCAAATTATGTCGTGATGTCTGTCTCGTGGAGGACAAAAAATGAAGCCATTCAGAAAATCCAAATCCAAAAACGCCAAGACAAACCCATGCGCCACCGACGAAAAGCGGAACTTTCACCATTTTTGATACATTGCTTGAAATTACTTCTAAATTCAACCAAAAGCTCCTGTGGCCAAATTTACTAGACACCAAACTAAAAAAGAGAAAGAACCCACCTCCTCAAACAATGCAGCATGGTAGTACAAACACCCCCTCCCAAAGGCCCAGCCACACCAAAATATGCAAGCGAATACCCAGTGACGTAACAGCCACAAACAAAACACTTCGTCATAAAGAAGACCCTGAAAGCAACAAAAGATCAGATCAACCAACCCCCTTTAAGCATTTATTTACCTAGTGAGATCATATGCATGTGCCACATACATACCCCAAACTTGAATTTGGGTGAACATGGTCTTTAAGACTTTCCCATATATTTAGGACTGAGCCACACTTAGTACTGCACAATCCCAACGATTTCCAAACAAAAGTACTCCGTAGTCCAAATCCTCTCCAAATATCCAACTTCCAATCATACAAAATCTCCATCCAACCAAAAGCAACAAACCCACAAAATGCCTTCCCTAATCGACTCCATCACCTCCTTCTTCCACTCCGTCTTCTCCGCCATAGTCTCAATCTTCACCTCCATCACCGCCGTCTTCCAATCGCTCATCAATACCATCTTGGGTATTTTCGGCACCGCACTCGATGCAGTCGGAACTACTATCTCTGGATTGGCGAAGACCTTTGGTGGATTGGTGAATTTCATTTTGAGTAAGTCCTCTGTGTTCCCTATGTTGCGTGTTTATAAGAGAAGAGAAGAGGAAGGCGAAGAGAAAGGTGGAGGGAATGGGATGGGAATGCTGAGAGGGTAGGGAATGGGGAAAGGATATCGATTTGAGAACAAGGGAATCAGAAAAGATCCAATGCTAACAAAAACCAACAGGCAACCTAGTTGTCATCGGTGTCGGAGTCGCTGGTTTCTACCTCTACCAAAACTACCAAGCACGAAATGCTCGAGGCACAACGACGAGCAAGAAGCTCAACTGAAGACGTCCATGATGGAAGACTTCGAAGGTGCAGAGGATGCTAGGAAACATACGGTGCTTTTTGCATTGTTGTAGTGATAAGCTTTGGGTTATGATTTGATGAATGGAAGGGATGGGAAATTGAGAATGGGAAAAGGAAAGGGCGGACAGATAGCAAATTCCAAACAAAATTAATTCATACAACATAACACAAAATCCGAAATCATTCTCGTGATACCACTTTCTCTTCTTAAGCTCCACGAGAGCTCAACAACCTCCTCTCCAATCTCCTATCTCGCAAATTGGCCCATTCGATATGACAACAGATAAGGAATTCCATACATAACAAAAAATTCGCATCAGAAAGTCGAAACATGAACTTGCCAACGTTTCCAGTCCCACAACATAAGTCGTGCACTTCCAACCTTGTAACTTGGTTACCTGTACAGCGGTACAAATCACCAGTGTATCATCTATCCAGATCTTGCGGCTAAGTGACTCGTGATAGAAAAAAATACTTCATAGCTTCGCAACCACACCAACCCCCTTTCCTGATATAAAATCTGATCCTGTTTGATGAATCTGATATCTTGTCTGGAGCTGAGGGGAAGGAGACTTCCTTGTATCCATTTTCTAAATCAAAAGTTTTCAACATGGCTGGACATACAGAAACGGATTGTTTATCTCTAGGTGTGGTTGTTAATCTTGACAGTGTAGGACATGAAACTAGTGGCAATAGACCCCAAGGATTGTGATATGATGTTGAGTTCACGATAGCATATCGTAAGAGCGAAACAATGTGGTGTTCCCAACCAACAGGGTGGGAGCATTGGCCAACAAACCCGAAAAGATTGTAGATCTGGATCTGGCAGGACACAACGTGCACATACGTGTCGTATTTTTACGAGGTCTGACAAAAGAAAAAATCCTTGAAACTGTTGTAGCTATTGTACACAAAACCCGATATAAAAGTGAACGAGCCTCGGGACCAACCGTATCGGTAGACGTAATGCACTAGCACTAGCTGATTCTCCCAAACTGCCGGTGGTCATCTACCTCAGTATGATGATGTTTGAGTATTCGGTGTCAAAGTATGAAATAATGACTCTGTACTTATTGCACTATGATCTTCAACCGGCAAGCATAGCAACCGACGACGTCAATTGAAGATTTTGGAGTCACTTTCTCCTAGCATCTCTTGACCGCCATTATTTTTGACTAAACAAACAAACAATCTGACACAAGAAAATAGAGTTTTAACTAAACCGATGGATCAATTTCATTGGCCTTTTGGGAGTGCTGTTGACAAAGTTTGCTGGAGTCTTGTAACGCCGTCAAGGCAAGGAACACCCCGCAGAGCCGCCTCGCACCACAAGAAAGTTTTCTGATTCTGAGATGGATCGAGGTGTCAAGAACTCCGGGAGAAAGAGCTGCAGGACTCTGGACGTCACGTGGTGCGACCTATCGCAAAAATCGCGCAACTACATCTGGGGACACCGAAGAAGGATGCAGTTTTTTTTCCCTTCTGGCGGTGAAACAATTGAAGGAACCGAAGCGCGCGAAGGCAAGCGTGGGGAGGAACAGGGAATTCATTAGCTCCATATGCAGGACATCGCAGATGCTCGCTGGTGGGCGCCGTTCAAGGGAAAGATTTGACTTCCCAAATCTCTTTGGCAATTGGAGATTGTCAGCGACTCACCGGCGCGGGGGGCCCACGTAGATACCTCGGATTGACAACCATGGCCCTCTAGACTCGGGAATAATCTGGTCCCTTGAAAGTCTTATGCAGCCAAAGTGTCTTAGGATGCCTTTGACTACCTGCTTTTTTTAATAGTACATTTGTGCCATGTGGCGGATGTTGCAATAGGTGGCAGAGACACCCATCCCACTACCACCTCTGGACTCGGTTCTCCAGAACTTGGTTGGTCCGGGTCATACAAGAGACCCGTAACATTCTCGGAGCTGTCGTCGAATTGTTCGGTCTCTGAATGGTAGCAGATGACCAGACGGCAACGGCTTTCCAGACGGGGAAGTGGTCGAATGTCACCTGTAAGTCCAATCAAGAGGAGCAAAGTGATCATATCCAGCTTCAGCGTCGCTTTCCCAGCGGCAAGCGGACAACTCCAGGGATGGCAAATTCTTCAGACTTGCAGAGACCAGACTCTGCTGGAGAAGCTCTTTGTGGCTTGAGGGCTTGAGGGCTTGAGGGCGTTCGTGGGGTAGCATTTTCTCTACTTCTCCCTGTCATATCATGGGCAAGTGGGATATCTCGAGAGCTAGACAAGCTCAATTGCAAGAAGCGAGTTATCATTGCTGTACGCCATGTGAATCCGATCGGGTTTGATGCAGTAACCTCATGCATGATGCATCGTCTTGCATCGTCTACCATCCGTTGCTCTAAAAGAATCCTAGTCGGGAAGCCTCGTAGGGCACATACACGTACAAGCTGGAAGGAGGGGTCGTCGTTGGCGAAGTCTGCTGTCGAGTCTTTACGGCCGAGCAGCGAGCGAAGAAGGAGGAATTGATGCATCCGAATTTGAGTTGAGTAGCAACACTCTGGCGAATCGCCGATCGTGGTTTTGCTGGCAAAAGCTGTCTATTTTCCTGGGCGAAATATGGAATTGATGTCTGAATCTGGTCTGCTCTTTGAGCTGCTCCCAACAGAGGCATGTCTCGAGATGACAGGCGCGCCCCGGGCGGCAGGGTGAGAGGAGCAAAAGATGACAGGGCGTGGAGGTCGTGGTCGTGGTCCCAAGACTTGGTGTCTCTGTCGTAAATTGGGGCTGTGTGAGGTGAGGCTGCTGGCCTCTGCCTTTTACCACGAACTGCTTTTTCCTTTCCCCAGGCTACCCCCAGACGGCTCATCCATGTGAGAAGAACTGGAATGAAGTCAATGGTTTGGTCAGACACGGTAATAGCCAGTCCAGTTCTTTGTTTGAGTCCGTAGTCGGAAGAAGATTTTCTCCTCCAGCTGTGCTGTTGGCGGGATGAGATGTGTCGTTATCTCCAACTTTTTTCTTCCTACGTCTCTGAATATGCAAAGAGTAAATCTCTGAAGTTCATCCAAAGAGACAAGAGACGGGTACTTCCTACATTAATCCGTATGCCCGTTGGCGTATACTTTCAGTCTGCCCGGCTCAGCAAAGCAACGGCTCTCCTAATACGTCTCGTAGCAACGATTGCCGAGCGAGCCTCCTGCTTCTTCTCGTTCTCCGCGTAACCTCCTCCTTAATCCTCCGTATATTGATTGCCCATCCCATCGACCTACTCAGCCGTATGGTACTCGAGCACAGTACAGCACAGTACAGCACAATACAGCACAGTACAGCACCAGGTACTTCTGCACTAGCAACTATCAATCCGAATCTGTCCGCCTGCGTACCATCACCGTCACCGTCACTACGAGACGGTCGTCTTCCCACCAGAATCCGGTTCTTCTGCGCCTCTGCAGCTGCACCAACAACACCCCCAAACTAAGGAAATCGCTGCATTTGAATCAGCAGCTCTCTTAGCACCACACTACTTGCCAGTGCTCGCCCAGTTACGGAGATATTAGAGGCAACCCGGCCAACCTGCAGACACCTCCACACTCTGGTGCAAGCTGCTGCGTTTTGGCGCAGGTCTCCAGTTTTCAGGGCTCGCCTGGTTTTGACCCCTTCTTCCCTTCGGCGGCCCTCAGTTCCCCGGCCTTTTTGCACTCCGGTCACCGTATCCTCATATAATTCAACGACATCGCCCACTTTCCCACCTCGACTTCTATCCCATCTGCCCGCCAGCAACTCGTGAATATCTTCATTTTGGTCGCCCACATAGGCCTGGGTGTTCCGCTTTAGCAGCCGTCGCCGTTTCGGCGCAAGGCTTGCCCATCTCCCCTCTTCTCTTGGTGTCGCATATCTTTCGGCGTTGGAGTCCTCGAATTCGAATTGGAGCTATTGTTAAAATATACCCCACGGTCAGCAAAAGACAGTTGATTCTCGCATTTCACTTTCGAACTTCTTCCTACTGTTCTCGCGACTCGATTTTTCGACTCGGCAGTCTTCCACGACTGCTCACAACCAACGTCTTTCACCTTGATCGTGATTCCTTTCTTCTGGTAGACCGAGTCGGCCGTTTACGGTCGTCCGGCGCCACTTCAATTACCTCCTCAATTGCTTCTCCAACTCCAACACGAAATCTAGGATGTTGATTAAAGGCGAAAAATATGCCTGCGAGGCTTGTGTTCGAGGCCACCGTGTGAGCAATTGCCAACATACCGATCGGCCGTTGCAGCACATCAATAAAAAGGTAGCCTCGTCCCCAATTGGTTGCAGGTAGGAGAGAATCTGACATTTTCTAGGGTCGACCTGTATCACAATGTACTCATTGTAGAACCCTCCGCAAATCACGCTCAGCCCACGTTCGTTGCGAGTGTGGCAGCGAAAAGGCACATGCGAAAGGAGCTTGCACACAAGATGGTAGCGATTCTCAGGGTAAGCTTTCGTGGCATTTTTCGAGGTATAACAACAGCAGTTTCTGATAATGGTTATAACAGATAGCTGCTGTTGCAGTCACGGCGCCCGTTGTTTATGTGCCCTCAAGAAAGAGCACCTGGACCCCGTTCCCGAGTCGGATTCGGATGAACCCGTACAACCCTTACATGAGAAGCGCAGACCCCGAGCTCACACCGTTCAATCCGAGAACAGCTTGACATCCTTTGTCAATGGTCACCATAAGCCGGTACACAAGCACAACACAATGGCCCACAAATGCGGTCAACCCTACGTTGTCTCGAGAGCACACTCAATCCATGGACCTTCACCCGCTGGGCTGGCAAACCGGTCCGTCGATAACCTGCCACACACGAATACTATTGATGCCTTACACAGCGATTCTCACATCAAAGATTCTATTGTCAGTGCCCAACAGGAGCAGCGCATGGTCAAGTCTGAACATGGATCACCTGTTGTGTTGCCAACTACAGACATTGATCAATGGAACGGAATACTTCCTCCATTGGATCTGACCAACATATCGAGGGACTACATCCCCAACCTAGACACATATTCTAGTGTTACGGACCATGAGCAGCCATTATTTTCCGCGGGACTCAGCGCAGCTTCAATTGATTGGTCCCACTATGATGGCCTTGATTTTAACAGTACCGATAACTTTGCCACTTCATCATACAGTCAACCCCCATCATTTACTGGATTTGACTTTAGCAGTATTGACCAACCAGCTCTTACGACCACTTCAACCTCTGGAGAGATTTCAGAAGTAGAAGATTTTGGTTCATTGGGTGACCCGAATACTCGACCATCATTGGCCAACACCAAGTATGGATCAGATTTCGATACTTCGGACTTTGGTGGAGAAATTGATGGGTACAGACTCAGCACAGCATCCTCTTACATCGGAATGCCTCAAATGCAAATGCTCGCTGGAAACAATACAGATAGCCTTGATATGGAAACCTTTCTCAAAGGTGGTCTTTCCAATTCCAATGGCTATGCTACCAATCATGGACTCCCAGCCAATTCGTACATGTCTTCGGAAGACGGCAAGATGAACCAAAATCTATCGCAGTTCGATGATAATGCCAATTTCCCAATACTCTCTACTGAAGATGATGCCTTTTGGATGCAGAATTTTACGCCCAGTATTCCAATGAACGACGGCTCTGCAGAATTATCAGACGAAAATATTTGGGGTCAATAACCCTAGTGGAAAGGCACCAGGCCTTCGACAGATCCTCGTTTTTGGATGAATCCGCCGATGACTCGATGAATTTTCTTAGGCAGCATAAGGGAACCGGCGTTGCTTACGAGCATGTTTTTTTTTAGAATGTCCATAGATTCGAATTTTACATATTGCAATATAAACTTACTACATACTGTTAAAATACTCTTTGACGTTGGACGATATATCCTCTTCTACTATCATCCGGTCCCTTCTAGACTGTCATCATCTCTGGTTTTGTAGGTCATACTTCCCTTTGGTTCGAATTATCCATGTTTCATGCTGAAAGGGTTCAATAAAAGTATGAAGTTTCATATCTTTTGGCTGCATTTCCCTCGACCTCAGGAACTAGCGGTGGGACATAGGCTCTCTCTAAATGTAGGAAATGGTGATGGCGGGGTAGGTGATTACCCCTCCAGCTCCCCTCCACTGCCGAACGAACAGCAATTCCACCACATCATCTGCCGAAGAGCTATCTTCACATACAACCGCCTTTTGGGCACGAACAGCCAATGTACTCTACAAAGCCGACAAACGGAGTCATGAAGAATTTATTCTACGCTTTGATGTTTCGCGGAGACTTTTTCCTGAGATCAACTGCTGTTCAGAGACATGTTGCTATTGATTGCCGATCATCTGAGTCTTAATATGTCGTGAGAATGCAAAGCTTGAAGCAACTATCGCCGCTTCGAGGTCGTGTACTGTACTGAGTGTACTTTGGTCTTTCTCGAAAAAGTTTTCCCAAACAACAGAGCGGAATGGAGAAACGGGAATCCGGGATCCATCATATGTTACATCGTTCTTTCCCATCTTTCATTTAGAGGATTTACGTCGCATGATATCGCTTTCAGCCTCTCATGCCTCGTGGGGAAAAGAAGGGGTTTTTTATCCGCGCTGAATAGGCTGCTTTGGGCGGGAGATCATGACAGGAATGCGTTGAAACAAGGCTTTTTCTTTGCTGAGGATAGGGAAAGGTATTTAGCCTCCTTGACAAGGATGAGTGAAGGGATGTCGTTCGGGGCAAAATTGTCTGATGGCGATGTTGAAGATGCAGGATATTTGGTTGGGTCGAAATGGGAAACCGGATGGCTCGGCCGATTAGGGCATGACTTGGATTTTTGTTTGTTGCCGGAATCTGGGGATTTGATTGCAGTGAGGATGGATTCAGTTACCCCAGATTTTCTCATTCTGTCGTGCTTTGGTGTTACGAAGGCTTCTGGTGGCTCTTGATTGTTTGGTTCTCGTGGCGGAAGAGGACGACTCCGGAATTGGTCTGGTCTGCTGTTGCTCATTTATAGCCTGGCTGTTGGTTTTCCTGGGAAAGAGTTCTGGATGGGAAAGCTTGTACTTTGATATGTATCTGGTAGATCTTCTTGAGGAATTCAGCTAGGAGGTGTTGATTTTTCCGGTGGGTTTGATTTGTCTGAAGGGGTAGAAGAAATAGTGTTCATGATGCTGTACAATGTAAGGAATAGTATAATACAGTGATTATAAAAAGTCCTTTACTCAAGTAGGTGAAGATATACTCTCTCGCCATGGACAGTAAAAGCGGTAGTAAATATCCGATTCTTACCTGCCTACCTAGCCGTTGTTCCAAAGTCATACCCAACGTACTTAAAATAATTTAAAAACTTACCTGAGGTATTTACAACAATGGGGTTTCATTGTTCTAAAGTGTTTAGGGTAATGTTAAGAGATATTTACTACCGTTTTTCCTTACTATTCCATGTGGTACCGTAGCCTTCCAGGTTTTCCACGGAACTTTACTTTGCCGATTGGTTCAAGCTATTTTAGCGCCTTCCATTTTCCTTCGCAAAACTGGAGCATCCACCTTGAACGGAAGCAAAGGTTCTTCCCTCTCCGATACTCAATCGCAAAACAACCCTGACGTCTGAAGCCTCCAAAGCCAGGAGCAAGTAGTTCGACGACCGACTTTGCGCACAACACCACTGCGAGTGCCATCTGGCACGCGTGACGTCCTGAATCGCCTTCTACAGCCGCCACTCACCAAATTGTAAGTAAGTTCATTGAGGCAGAATTGGAGGCGCAAGCGCGTGGGCAAGATCCAGCGAGTGCCATGTTGTGCGCCAGCTGCATGGCATCGCTATTGCGACAGCTTCTACCGAGACCACAACAATAAGTCCGTAGAGTACTTTCAATATACAACACTGACTCCCTTGCTAGTAGCACCGTCTCTTTTCCTCCGCCTTTTCCACTGCCTGACCCGCTCGACCGCATCAGCACACCCTTGGGAACTGAGACAATTTCACGTTGCCCAAAATGCAGTCTTATTCCTCTCCGAATGCGCTTGGTGGTCCTGATGGCGCTACACCCTTCAACTACCCCAACAACAATCAGCAGCATCATCATTCAGAGCTGTCTCCCACCGATGAAGAGATTCAACTTACCGCTCAATTGACGCGTGGCCTTGGGCCAAACATGAATACTGGTTCGGGAGGAGCAATGACGGATGGTCAGGATGGTCAAAATCATGGTGGCATCCAGCAGCAGCATTATGGACAAGAAGAGCACCACACACCAGCACTGCAGGCTAATCATCCCCCAATGGATCAAATGGGAAATCAATACATAGCCCCAGATGATCAGTCTGCTCCAAGGAAGAGGTCCAAAGTTTCAAGAGCTTGCGATGAATGTCGACGAAAGAAAGTCAAATGTGATGCTGCAGAAGAAGGGGGCAATGGTGGAGATTGTACGGGATGTAAGCGTGTAGGTATGGTGTGCAGGTTCAGCCGTGTGCCAATGAAGAGAGGTCCAAGCAAAGGGTATGTTTTTTGTGTGCAAATATAATTTGAAATCTCCCTAACCTAATTACCAAGATATATCAAAGAGCTCGCCGACAGACTCCACACCCTCGAGCGATCAATTCCAAGTGGAGGAGAAAGAGAATCAGCTGAATTTTCTCCACCTCCTAATGGTGATAACACTCAAAGAAAGAGAACATATTCCAATCTTTCTGCGGATCTTGGTCCTGCTTATCAACTTCAGAGACAAAGCGGAAGTTACATGCAGCAAGATGGCTCAAGGCAGGCTCAAAACTCTTCTGTGTTTGCTACCCCACAAAATGCGCATGGCCAAAATTATGACCAGAATGGACTTCCACCATCTCCCCAATGGAACAAGGCACCTGAAACAACAGGACAGCAAAACTCCTTTGACGCTCTCCAATCTGTTGACTACAACAAACCTGAACAGCACTCTTCTTGGGATGAGGAGGTTGTTGCAACGTAAATGACCTTTGTGCACCTCATTCTATATTTCGGCTAACAGTGGCTAGATACTACGCACTAATACACCCAACTTATCCAATACTGCATCACACCAAGGATAGATTAAGTACTGAACTTTCACCCTGCCCCAGCATCTTCAAAGAAGCGTTTCATGAATCCCTTTACGTGGCTATACAGGCTTTTCAAGCTTCTATTGATCAAACATCGGCTCAACAAAGTCTGAAAAGAGCTTCCCTGCTTGTGGTGGCACTTCAATATGAAAATACTGCCCCAAGCTCGACTTCTGCGAGTCTCGTATATCTTCAGGCAACAATGCTCTTGACCATTGCATCTGAAACCCTTGCATTGAGAGGTAAAACCGGATCGTCCAGGTCGTTCTGGCTTTCTAGTGCTGTTTCGCTGGCATACGATTTCAAGTTACATCAATACAAAGGACAAGACAGCAACATTGCAAACGATGCGGATGCGAATGAGAACGTATCTAGAAGGATTTGGTGGATTTTGGTAATCATGGAGAGATGGCATGCTGCCAGTGCTGCCAGTCCTCCGCAAATACCCGAGTTGAGTTTAGTTATTCGTCCAGAGGACCAGCCAATTTTGGGGGAGTCTCTCTACCATCTAGCTCGTAAGTCACTCTTATGCTATATCTGAAATCTTTGCTAATTTTCTAGGACTTTCTGTAATACTCGGTCACTATTCCATGGCTCATATCACCTTGGAAGACCTTCCTCCTCTCGGCGTTCCAGTCAATCAGTTGCTTACCGACGTGCTCCGTGGTGAGCTGGAGCGTTGGCGAGAGACGGTTCCTAGTTCTGTATTCCAAACCACCCCCCTTGTGCTTATGTGCTATTGGCATGTAAGAATATTTTTGGAGCTTCGACTTCCTGAATCTGATCCGTCAGAGTTACTTGCGGCTGCGAAGAGTATTACCGCATGTGTTTCCGGATCCCCAATACTCCACACGCCCTTGATGTACTACACTACATCTCTCGCTGCTTTAGTTCTTGTTGATTTGACTTCTCACGAAGAAGCTACCAAAGAGGTAGCTGAGGAGGCATTGAATTCTTTGCTCGAAGCCCGGTCAGTGCCTCCAGCATTCGAGAGCAATCTGCGAGCCAAACGACAACCTCAATTTGGTTCTGGAGCAGCAAATCGCAGCACTGAATCGATCAGCATGACAGCTAGCATGAGCTTGCGTCACCTGGCAGATCTTGCGGATCTCGCTTCAGCTACGGATGGAGGCAATGAGGTTATGACTGATCTACGAATCGAATCGAAGCAATCCGAAAACCGACCACTCTCAGGTCATCTCGATTTAAGGGAAGCCATCAAGAGCGGATATCTTAATATCCTCAGCAGCGAAACTGGCCGATAAAATGAGTTTTTTTGGACACGGCAGTTATCTACGACATTTCCCAAGCGAGCATCACAACATTTTCTTTAAACTATGATATAATACCCCTGTTACTTTTGCATGTACTGTACATTATGGTGGTACCGAAAAATGAGAAAGCTCTGGCGGCTGAGAACTAAATGAAGGAAAGCGGCGTCAAGTGAAAAATTCCGGGAAGGAGGTGATACCACAGATGGTGTTTGTGGGGAAGCCCTGCTGGCATGCATTGCATAACTACCGGGAGAATATAAAACCCGGTCAAGCTCATTTGTGGGGCGACCACATGGCCTTGTCATCTGGGGATTTTAAATCATCCGTGGAATTACTTAAGGGATCTGTTGTGATGTGGGGAAATTTTGGGGGACGGATTAATTGTGGCTTTCATGGAGCGGTAAATGAATGATGGGATATAGAGGGTTATGGCGTTTGTTTGCTGGTGCCATAGCTAATGCTAATTACCCCTGTTACTTGTATCTTGTTTCGATTGTTATTTTGGAAGGAGATTCATTGGTAGTGGTGGTCGTTGGTGCATATGTACCCTCGTACCCCTCCTTTACACTAGTTTACCTTGTTGATGGACCATTATTTGTCCGCCAGTGTATGATACGAAGGAAGAATGAGATTTTTCATCAGATGTTTTCTTGTTTCTGTCGATGTGAAGGGCTAACATTCACAGGAATGGGATCTCGAGAGCGGTGTGAATACCGTAATAAGACGAGATGCCCTCTTAGCTTTACCGAGGGGGGTTTCTTTCAATTCTCTTTTGTTAGTGGAATGGAAGGAACGAGCTTTCGCAATCCTTCGATAGGTCCTTACAAGTGCAAGGTTATACCTTGTCTTTTTCGTTTTCTCTTTCTTTTCGACTTTCCTGCTCTACTTTACGAATAAAAATTCTAGCATCACTTGCTTAGGAGAAAATCCAAGAAAACCTTTGGGTACTTATTGCTTCTTAATCATTCATCTTCTTGAGTGAGAGGAAGGAGAGGTTCCCTTTCCGCTTTGCCTCGATCGCTGTTTGGGTTTCAGTATTTTATCTGGACCTTGTTTCCACAAATTTGGTCCTTTGAGCTGAGTTGTACTAAGGAGCGTTACCAAGTTCATATGAGGAGGAAGAATAAGGCTGAAGCCAAGCATCCTAATATAGAAACCTTCGTATTCCGGTGCCGTTTCGTACGGGCTGACCCATCGGAGCCGAGTCCCAAGGTTAAGCGAACCGGTGGACGCGCAACGCACCGGATAGTCCGGAAGTTTCCTCAACACCAATCTACCATATACCTTTCACCGGTAATCCACATTTTACATTATAGTAAACAATAGAAAAGGGGTAGTGGCCTTCACAGCTTCTAGTTTTCTAATATCATATCTTCCTATGCGCCCATTAACTACCCAACCAGTTCTAAAACTGTCTCCAGATGCCGCGACAAAAGAAATAACAATACTCAACAACTAGACTAGACGTCAACCTTAGTCTACTAGTCTGTGTTACACAAACTCAAATCTACTTTCCCTTCCACTTTCCACAAGTGGAATGGCTCCCAATGATCGAATGGGTGCGGAGGCCTATGAGCTACTTCCCAGAACGTCCATGTCTTCGGAGCTATCGGATCTCGACCAAATCGATCAAGAGGCTCTGTCATCAAGAAAGTCATATCCCGGGTTATCATGGGAGGCTCCTCTATACATCCGTTGTCCACTGCAACCTGTCCGTCGTGCATTTTACCGACGCTGGTGGTCAGGAGATAGCCACAAGACCCACAAATATCGACCCTCCAATTCACAAGAACCCTCATCATGGGGCCGGATACCGAAACGGAGGATTCTGAGTCGGGTGTTGAATTTGGTTTATCCTAGTGATAGGAATTGTACTTTTCGACTTGTTCTTTGGGCGATTTGTAGGATTATTTTTGGGGTATTAGGTGTTATTATTTTTATGATTTTGTTTACAGCGGTTTTCTTTCCTTCTTATACCAGGTTACCGGAGCATTATCAGGTTTTGGAAAGGAGTTGTTTGGAGTCTAATCAGACGGGAAGAGGGAATGTATATGGCGAAAAGGTGTTTATTGCGGCTACTTTAAGTGATCCACGCGGGGCGATAGTTGGTGGGCAATGGGGAAGAGCTGTCAAGGAGCTGGTAAAGTTGTTGGGTCCGGAGAATGTCCATCTCAGTGTGTACGAGAATGACCCAGACCCACTTGCTAAAGAAGCATTGGAGTCTCTGGGTAGACAATTGAGCTGTAAGTATTTTCATGGACCAAGAAAACCTTCTTGTGGCTAAGAAAATTCTAGGTAACATCTCTCTTGTGATGAATCACATATCCTTCGACGAACTCCCTCGCGTAACTCTTCCAAACGGCGATGAACGGATAAAACGGATCGCCTTTCTTTCCGAAGTCAGAAATCGAGCTTTACAACCTCTTCAAGAGAAGTCATCCCCGAAATTCGATAAACTCCTCTATCTAAATGATATCGCGTTCAACCCTATGGATGCGTTACACTTGTTATTTTCTACCAACGTCGATGAGACTGGACATGCGAATTACGGCGCAGCTTGTGCGGTCGATTTCATAAATCCTTTCAAATTTTACGACAGGTATGCTAGCAGGGATTTCGAAGGTCATGAAATGGGGCTAGTCTTCTACCCTTGGTTCACAACTGCAGGAGAGGGTCAAAGTAGACAGGATATTTTAGACCAAAGTGATGCAGTGCGTGTCCGCTCATGTTGGGGAGGTATGGTAGCTTTCGATGCAACAGCATTCCAAAACACCCAAGAGGAACCCTCACCTAACGACACAAAAACGCTCGCTAAATCCCTCGGAGGACTCGAAATATCCCCTCTTAAATTCCGCTACGAATCCGACCCCTTCTGGGACGCCTCAGAATGCTGTCTCATCCACGCAGACCTGACTTACCTCCTCCACGGCCTCAACACCAGTGTCTCAACAGGAATATTCATGAATCCTTACGTACGAGTAGCATACGATCCCCGTACCCTAAGTTGGCTACCCTACACCCGTAGAGTTGAAAGTCTTTACCCCTTGATTCATAACATACTTAACCATGCACTCAGTATGCCCGCAGAGAACCCGCGGATATGGGAGGAACCGGGGGATAGAGTTACGGAGAAGGTGTGGGATATTGAAAGTAGGAGTTGGAAAAAGGTCGAGAAGATTGTTGGGCCAGGGAGGTTTTGTGGGAGAAGAAGTATTAGTGTTGTTAATGAGTTTGCCCAGGAAGGAGAGAAGGGGTTTATTACACTGCCAGCGCCGCCGGGTGTCTAGATTTAGGTTGCAAAGTATTGATAGATTTGGTGTCTTGGGGTAGTTGCAGTGAGGGCAATAGTATTTAGAATATTGTATCACTATAGTATATTGTTGAAAACCTACTTTTTAACCTACTATTTATACTAACGTGACATATGGGGATCTCGGACACTTTTTGCCCCACTATTTTTTGATCTTGTTCTACGAGCTATAGAATTTTCTGGGTTACTCTCTAACTCATTCATACTACTCTCTGACTATTCTCCTTCTATTTCTCCTTCTACTTCTTCAATTGAGCGCTTTCTTGGCCTCGCGGACAATTTTGAGTACTTCCTCCGTACCAAATACAAATTCTTCCTGTAACTTGGTCCTCTTGCCCTTAGTTTTCTTCTTTCGAGTCTCAAGTAACGCCTTGCACTCAGCTAGCTCTTTCTCAAGAAGGGCTATCTTAGCATTCTGGGTTTCAGCTAGAGTGCTTACTCGCTTAGCATATCAACGAGTTGGACTTGCAGGCAGAGTATAGCTCGACATAGCTGAATTAAATACTAAGTTGGCTTGCTAAAGTTGAGTGCTATCCAGAGGAGAGCTTGTAAGGAGAGAAAGGTCAAGGTCTGCTGAGTTTTGGCTATTGCATAGCGTTTGGGGTAGCTGGAGAGTAGCAAGTGGGAATTTGTCGAGTATCTTTCATAGACTAAAAGGTACTAACCCAGCACTTTTCCATCCACTCTTGATATTAGCCTCTATCAAAGCCTTCTCTAGAATCCTTTGAAAGAGTTCTAGCCATTCAGCTCGCTGAATAAGCTGGAATCCAGCTCGAGAATAGAGATCGACCTCTAATGCATGATAGTACTTCATTGGCCTATATACCCCAACATCAAGGGGCTGGAGCAAGTGCGAGCAATGGGGAGGTAGGATAAGCAAGTCAATGTCCTTACCAATACAGTAACCAATCATATTACTAGTAATATAACTAGCATCACCATCCATTATCAAAAGTCGTGGCTTGCTACTTAACTTTTTCTTTGATTCTATCTCAAAAATCTTACGTAGCTACTCAAACCCATAGCTATTCGATGCCCAGCCACTAGAGCTTATTGAGAAGTGCTAGTTCAATGGAGTTCCAACTGGAATCCACCTAGAATTTGTGTTCTAAGCCTTAAAAATAATAAGTGGTGGTAAAGCACCTCTAGCAGTATTAATACACTCTAGAACTGTAACTCACTCCTGCCTACTAGCTGTGACTTTCTAGTCGGATTTTTGAGTTAAATCAACAATAATATGTGTTGATTGAGTTTCCCTGATAGCAAATCTAGTCTAATCTATATTATATATATCTGAAGGCGTGTATTTCTGCTCATTGAGACATGCCTTAAACGTGTCAAACCATGCCTAAATCTTCTCCGGAGTAGCTTCTTTATGCTTTGCGGACTCTAGTTGACGCAAATAGCATCCCTTTAGATGAGGGAACCTATTTAAGAACTAATATATCCATTTGTGGCCAATATTAACTACTTCATTAGTAGGAGTAGTTAGACACATTGCTAAGCTGACGTGTCTGTTCCGAACCTCTTGAGCCATTTCCTTCAACAACCTAGGCGTCATTGGGTATCCAGTAGCTGTTAGACGTAAAATTAATTGTGCTAAGGTTCTTTCTTCTGCAGGAGAAAGGACCTAGTACTGTTCGTGGCCCTGAGTACGCGATTTCCCTCCAGCAATTCTATCCAACAAGGTAGACTTTGGCACCCCGCCCTAGCTGATCTGAATTCGTTGTTTTGAAGTGCCTCAATAGCCTTTTGAATATTCTCTTCGAGAATATAACTATTAGAAGTTTTTTTTATAAGTCATGTTGAGGGTTTGTATAGGGTTAAAGAAATGGTGGGATAAAAAGTGTCCGAGATCCCCATATGTCACGTTAATTCATAAATATCAGAGTATTTTATCACGATAATACTATTGCTTTTACTAGATGGTTGTGATTTTAGGTTCGTTCCCTGGAGTGCTAGATGAGATAATAATAAAACGATGTATACTATGGAAAGTTCTTGAGACTCGGGTTAAATAATAGAAGCTTTGGTTAATACTTCACACGATCGCCCTTGCCTCTGTAGGCTCTTGTTAGTGGTGGCCGTTCGTTCCAGATATTTGGGTTAATTTTGAATTGTTTCAAGATGTTAGAATAATTACTTAGAGCTACGAAGTCAAAGTATTTACAACCGTCTATTGCGAGGATGGAAAGCATGGGTTCATCTACTTGATTAATCGAGGTGTGAAAAGATCAAATATCTCAAATGGGGTGTAATCTTGGGAAAGAATTCGTACTACCCGAAAAAGTAAGAAAGGGTTTGTTATTGAAGAGTGGATCATTATGATGTTCTACTTTGAAGCCGTGAAGCCGTCTAAGTCTACGTTGAACTTAGGAGATTGGGCCACATCTCCTCTAGAGTACTTCAAATCAACCATCGTTCATGACATAGAAAAGGATTGGTTTGAAGATGAAAACTTCATAAGTAAAGCAACTAGGATGTGGGTGTCATTTTTGAATATGAAATCACTAGTACCATCATTGTCACCAAAAGCGATTCTTTCGGAAACCCGGTTTTGATTGGCAGGTTCTATGCTAATCCCATCCTTCTCACTTTGGAAATCAGTCTCATAGCGAGAAGCGAGAACCTTCAATCATCACCATCTTCCACCACCGTCCGCAAAATATACTGAGTGACCTCGTTATCAAGTGCTCAACGAACAAGAATGAGGATCTGTATAAACGAAAGCGTTAATAAGTGTCAAAAATTTGCGGTTAGAGCGATCAAGCGTACAAGATGAATTTACCTTGCTCTAGGAATGGAGGTGGCAGCAGAAGCTGGTTGAGGAATCAGCTTATGAACAAGTTATTATCATGGGAAACTTACTATATAGATGTCTAGTTTCTGCGAGTCATGGCATATCTGAATGAACAGATGAGGCGTGGATAAGCACGCCGATGACGACACCCAAGAAAAACATACCCCAGGGAATTGGAGTTTCTGCATTTTCAGCGCGGATTTGGTCACATGCAGCAAGAAAAATCTCCCTGAGCTCCTTCCTCTCGTCTTCGGTGAGATTGTATTTGCCAAGGAAATTGGTAATAGCTTGCGAAGTTGGAAGGAAACGAGAGGAGGCGGGCTGTTGTTGCAGATTGTTGGCCATTATGTTAATGATGGGTTTGCTGTAATATTTTGGTGTGGTTGAGTTGTAATGTAAAGTTAGAAGATAGCGAGGAAGTGGTGTGATTTGGTGTCTCGGTTGTGGAGAAAGTTGGATGTGAGATTGGAAGTTTGGGATGAAGGAAAGCGAAGGTCAGTTTATAGATCCTTATAAAGCACAGACTGTGTATGTATAGCCCCAGAAGGACTAACATTTATCTGTACACTGTACAGCAATCTGTCCTATTTCTAATTAAGAGAGTAGATACTTGTAGTTGAGTTGAATCAATCGCTTTCTTCTGATATAATTTCCAGGTGAATTTGATAAGTTGATATAGGTACTAAATTGAGAGGAAACTAAAAGTATAAGTCGAGCTCGCGATGAACAACAAAAGCTACAGTAAATAGCTTTCGCCATTTTTCAAAAGAACCTAGAATAGTTATCTAGCCATTTACCACATTTCTTTCATTTTAAAAAGGTTGCCTTACTCTAGACACTAGAAACATTCAACTTCAATATATGTGGACTAATGCTTTGTTATAGATTTGTAACAACAAGAGAAGAGCCTACGTCTTTACTGCCGCTTTAATTGTCTCCCCGGAGGCGGACCCCAGATTTGGAAAGAAGGTAAAAGAGAAACACGGGGAAAGCCTAAAAGCTAACTCTATACTTTGCATTATTAGCGTTAATTTCAGGGATTTTAAGAGCAGATTCAATATATTTAGACCTTCAAACAAAATTATATTGGAAGATGCAGATGATTAAAGGAAAGGAAAAACGGCGCAGCGTTTGTCAAGTAGAAAATAGTTTAGAGTTGTGAATTGGTATTTTTCTTCTTCCGATTTACTACCAAAGGAGCACATGTTTTGTCTATTGTATTACTTCGGAAAACCATTCATGCATTTGCTAACGGTTGAAGGTTAACGTAGAATATTGCAAGAGACTTCGTTTCGTCTTTTGCATGAAAAGAATCAAGCTTGCTATTTGAATCAGACACGTTAGATTGTGGACAAGTGTAGATTAAATAATTATAATGAGATACTTACTGTATGTAGGAGGTGTCTAGGTTCTGTGAATGGCAAACTTTACTAGGAAGCGGAAGCGTTCCTGGCCGAGATACAATAAACCTATGGCGCCACCCAAGACGAAAGGGAGAAGCCACTCCGACAAGGGGCTTGTGGTAGTTTCGCGCGCACCAGTTATGGCGAGGACTGTAGAACGTGTCTTGGAAAGGGGTTTCCTGAGTTTCTCTGTGGTAGCTTCGGGGAGATTGGTTTCGTCACGGAGGTCAGTGAATTCAGTCTCAAGTTGGGTTGGGAGTCTGTAAGGAGAGGAGGAGGATTGTGGTTGTGGGGTGTCCGCCATTATACCAGTGATGGTTTGGCTAATTAATCTTGGTGCGATCTTCCGTAGGTTTCAAAATGTCGAAGATAGACTAGCAAAATCGGTGGATATGATTTGGTTTTGTGTGGGTACGTGTTTGTGGTTGAGCTTGGATGCGAATTACCAGAGATAATCCAACGGAGCACAGACTATTTGCATTTGCCTTTTGTTATTCGCATCTGTACCCAGACATAATATCTTTAATCTTTTTACTAAAGGGAGTGTTGGCTTACCGGAAATCTGTCCAGTTTCCAATTAAACGAGTTTTATACTTGTTAACGAGTTATATTGAAACGGGCTTAATTAAACAAGGCGCCTTCTTCATATACTTTCCAAAAAAGTCAGTCAAATTTATACATAAAGGATAAAGTGGATAAAGTTAGAGTTTAAGTCGAACACGGGATAAAGAACAAGGGCGGTAGTAAATAGCTTGGAATTGAACGACCGCCAAGTTTCTCGATGTGGCTCACTTCTTACGATTCCCGATGGCTGTAGAAGTCAAATTGGCAAATTGACGTATTGCTACCTAACTATTCTCTACCAGTACCCACTATCGTATTATATCTCTCACTTGGATCGGTTTTTCTTTTCGATTCTCATTCCTTAGTCTTGTCTGGCAGCTTCAGTTAAAACAGTAAGAAATATATTAAGGAAGCAAAGGAACAACAACCTCCAGGGGCTGGACAAATGGTCCATAACCCATGATGAAATAGTAAGAGTAGTTGGAGGGAATGCCGCGTATCCATGCATGGCTGATCAGATGGAAGTAAAAAATGTACTGGCGCACAAGTCGAAAGATCGCTTATTACTATGAGCGAGAAGGGAAAAGAACTCATTCATGATGACTAGTAAGTAGTATACAAAAAAATCGATAGGAGAAACGTCGTTTGACAAAATGTCCAGAGAGGGGTTGCGCATGCAGTAGTCGGTAAAGCCGGTGATGAAAAATACGGCTCCAAAGCTGAAAGCGAAGAATCGGCCCTGCGTCGTACCGGAGTAGTATTGCAGTTTGAGGCAATGTAGACTGAGGACAGCGGCAAGTTCAAGGCATAGAAAGGCTTCGATGAAACGATTTGTTGATAGTAGCTTGTCGAGGATAGATTTAACAAAGAACTGGACAGGCTTGAAGTTCGTTATAATATGAATAATCAATCCGAACAAGAATTTGGTGATATCCGAGTAAAGCATGTACAACACAACTATTACTTGGTATTAGCTACTGTAAATAGAAGCTGAGAGTATATAAGTATTTACTTCGCTTTATGGTCAGCGTGAGAAAAGAGTAGAGTAATTGGTAGTCACTCTTATTTACTCTAGAGTAATTACTCTGATTTACTCTGAGTTACTCAGAGTAACGTCGGGTCGAATTCGGGCTATCCCGGACCGATTCGGAGCGACCACCGGGGTGGCTTAATAAGAATCCGAGAGCTTAAGAATAAAAATAAGTAAAGAACGTTCTTAGACTAAGGTAAAGAATATTACAAGCTAATTGACAGTCTTAGTAGAATATTAGTCTCAGTTTAATATTCTCTACTTGTCTCTTTTTGTCTTTTGTTGAGTTGGGGAAGAAGTGAGTACTGTAGGTCATGGAGAATTGATTGTCCTGTAAAGGTAGACTAGCTAGATCTATATATAAGGAGTGTGTGCTGACAAAAGAGGGTATTACGCTATGGTAGCGCTTTGAATATGTGACATGAAACAAGTGATACAAAACAAGTGATCAAGATAGCAGATAAAACAGTCGATGAAGTGGTAAATCAAACAGTAGATCGTTATGAAAATAAACAATGAGGGAAGTCAGGTGATGTTATGAATCCAGCACAACATCCTTTTATAGCCTTTTTATACTACATTTATAGTAGTCTATTTATAGTATATTATTCAGAGTAACTCAGAGTAGAGTAACAGGTGTTACTCTTATTTACTTAGCCAACCTGTTACTCTTACTCTTACTCTACTCTACTCTACTCTACTCTACTTTGAGTTGCTCTGAGTTACTCACAATAACTGAATAAATTGTTCTCACGCTGTTTATTGTAAGTTTTGCAAAAGAGGTAAGAGAGGAGTGTGGTTTTGTTGTGGGAGGGGAGAGGAGGGTGTCGGATGGTCTGCCATTGTTGGTGTTGATTATTTTTCTTAGGATCGCCTTCTGTAGAGCTATAAAAGCAGACGAGATATCGGAGGATCGAAGAAATTGCTGGTGGTAGGTTGGTTTTGTATTGAGACGTTGCTTAGTTGTGGCCCAGAAGCTTGAGACGGAGTCGAGTTGAACCTTTAATTTATAGACTTAAACGAAGCACGGACACCATCTTATAAACGTCTTATGTGTCCAGATGACCTAACTTTTGAAAATTCGCTATGGATTTTACTTCAGTAGAAATCCATCTCAGTAAGCGAATTGTGTCTAAACAAATTTGATTATACTAAGGAGTTCCTATCGAGTACACTTTTAATGCTAGTCTTACTGTGCACATACAAATGATTGATAAGGATGGACGGAATTCGAATGCAGGTCTTCTTGCAGAACTCTTTGGGAAGAATAGTAATCGAAGGGGAAACCAGTAGCCAACTCCTGTAGAAAAGCGAAGGGCCCATCTGTGCACACATGCTCCAGAACGGTTATTTCGTGACATTTCGTAGCGCAGGAGGTGGAACGTCGCGATCTCCTTTAAAAAAATACATGTGCTGGGAAATCGGCATGCCAGTATGTAAGAGCCCTGGTTCTTCTCCAGCTCTAAGATAATGTGTCAAAAGTATTGGAACAATCCGCCTGATTGTTTCAAGAGACTTTGCATAACCAGGATTAACGAAAGACAATTATCCTAGATCGTTCCCATAATTGAATTGATTGTTCGAGGGACTTGAGATAACGAAGACCTTGACTCCTACCAATTCCTTTCTTCCCAATCTCATATACGATCCGAAATTCGCTTTCACCCCTGGTCTCCATATACATTTTTTTTTAATAGCTCTTAGCATAAACACGGCAAATGGATCGTTTGGTAATTGCTGCAGGATTTTCCACTTGGTGTGTCACTTCCAGTCTGCAAAAACAAATCGTAGTAGCCGCTCGTTGAAGAACTGCAGACAAGAAAATTAAGTTCTAATCCGTCAATCAGCCAGGTGTTGCATTCAAAGCATCCCCCTTTTTCGAGAATCTCATTTCACGGTCGAAAGGGGAAACTTACGGCGCCCGTATGAACTCGACGTTGAAGTGATGATAGTATCTCCTTCCAAAGCCCATGCAGTAGTTGATGCAGTTGTGCCGAAGGATAGTGGTTTGTAGGAAGCGGAGCTGGTTCCGATGTTGAGGTATTGGGAGGTGTTCGTGCTTTGAATTGTGGTACCGATGTTGCTGTTTTTACCTATCGTTAGAATTTGATCTCTCTCTGACTTAATGGGGGTAAGAGGAGAGACTGGAAGTAATGAATTGAATATACAAGTATTCAGAAGTGGCTTCCGGACCCATAACAGGACTGGATTTATTCGAAGGAAGTCCTTGGAGATACAAATGAAAAATCGGACTTTGAACACCACGAAGCTGATATGGTTTCAAACGTGGAAGTAATTCAGCCGTCGGCATTGCAAATACGCTTACCACGAAGACAATCGCTGCAGCCAAGATATACAACATCTTGCAGTAAATTTGGGAATTGAAAATATACAAAACGACGAAGTAGGGGGATCGCGAAAAACAAAAAAGAACGACGACGCGGAACTTAGCTCTTTCTTAAAAGAAAATGGAACGAATGATGCCGAATTAATATTAACAGTCATATGACGCTAGGTATGAGATATTGCTCCAGCGGGGTTAGTTCCCTGGTTTGGAAAGAGGCTGAATTGAGACTTAGCCATAATTTGAATGATGGGGGAACACGAAACGGAGAAACTGCAGAGTATTTCAGAGAGACAGATAAGGTTTGCAAAGCTGCCAGAGAATTCAATTGTCCCAAAGTTCCTAAAAGAGATGTTTCTCTCGCTTTAGTTAACTCAACACCAACCGCATTGGCTATTGCTTCGAACGATTGTTAGTTTGTCCCACAATTATTGGGAAAAGTGATCTATTGTCCTATGCGTCTGGTCCAACATAATCTGTTCTTCTTAACGGCCTAGAACGATGCAGTCAAACTCTCCTGACCTTTGAAGACAGCACGGCAAATGAGCACAATTGCTCCAGTTTTCTGGAGTGGTTGTGATAATTACGCTTTGTAAGTGATCATTCAACTAAGATTGAGTGAAGTCCACTTGTTTGCTTGGGGTGGTTGTGATTTTTGGTTGGTGGGAGCCAAAAAAAAAACTCGAAAAATTCAAACCACGATATCTCAACCAAAGTCCAGCCTTTTTGAACCAAAACAAGACCAGAAAGATGCAAAAAAAAATCAACAATTTGTCCTCGGTGAGGTTCGAACCTGGCGGGGATGTTATTAGAATGATGTTCTAAGTTTATTTGAAGATGGTTATAACTTACTCACGACCTTTGGATGGCCTTACTTGTGAACAAGTAAATCATATATAAGATATATGAGACCAACGCTCTAACCAACTGAGCCACGAAGACTTGTATTTCCTGATTGGATGTTAAAGTGTTTGGCTATTTTGTGCTCTGAGCCTCAGTGGAGTGGAGTACCCCTCTTCTTTGCTTACAGTTGATTGTGATTGGCATGCGTGGTGTATAAGTGGGACTGCTAAGGCAGATGAGGCTCCGGCTTTATTCCGAAGGCAAGAGCTCTCCATTCAAAAAGCTTCAGCTATTACTTGAAGAAATAGTTTCAGTAATATTTACAGATACCTATTCTTGTAAGCGAGCTCAGAAACTTATGGAGTTGAATACCCTTAACTTAAGTGGATGTTGAATAGGGAGCATTGCAGCTTGAAAATACTTAAGTCACCTATAGGATGCATTAAGCTGGCGCCTTACGACGACATAAGCAGTTGTCGTCAGCATCTCCCTTCTGCCATTTTGGTGAATCCATTTGAGGGAGTTTTAATCAAGAAGCATTAATTCCTTCCGTCGCTGAACTGTGTCACTTTCTCGACAAGTTCTGTTGTCGGTGCGGAAGCTCCCGAGGCCCTTAAGGTTACGGCATTCTAGACCCTTGCTCGCATCGAGTATCAGAACGGTATTTGGGCAGTGACAACACCAAGAACAAATATCTACGAAATAAATCACGAACAATCTCTCACCTCACCTCTACGATATCTGCGCATGGCTCCGATACCACGAGATCACCCACGCGACTGCGATTATTAGGAGGACATGGCCCGGAACGGCTATGGGGGCTATGAAGACGCTCCCTACATGAATGGCAATGGAAACGATTTTGGAGCACCTGTAGGCTTCGGCCTCCCTCCTGGAAGTGAGGAATACGATCCATATGGCGCACCATACGAAGAACAATTCAGTCCTCCCCCACTAGCAACAAACCCTCCCCCAGCAGCACGATCCGCGCGTTCACGACCTCAGCGATCAGCACCAGAAAGCAGCGCTGAGAAGGAGATTGGGAAGGCCCTCGAACATATAAAGGAATCATGGCCGGCTATGTGCCAGAACGAATGTGTGCCGGTACATGTTGCTCTACAATTGCTGGATACGAGTTCGGTTGGGAGGGCGCATGAGTATAGGGAATTCGAAAGCACCCATAGATACCTCCAGGATTCCTTAAAGGCCATTGTACACGAATACCATCAGGGCTTCAATAGTTCGATTGGTACCTTTCACAAAATCCAGTCCAGTATTCAAGCTTCGCAAAAACGAGTTCGAACGCTGAAGGAATCTCTGACCCAATCCAAAACAAGTCTTGCGACATCAGATCCGGAACTACGGAAGCTGGCATCTTCCTCGAATACATATGACGAATTGTTACATACTCTCGCAGAAATAGAGGAGCTAAGGCTTGTGCCGGATCAACTGGAGGCACGAATATCAGAGAAACGGTTTTTGACTGCGGTTGATGTATTACAAAATGCGTTAAGGCGGATACGGGCACCAGCGCTGGATGAAATTGGGGCGTTGAGCGAATTGAGGAGTTATCTCGCAAACCAGGAAACCGCTTTGACGGACATTCTAGTTGAAGAACTCCACGATCATTTATACCTCAAATCGCCATACTGTCAAGAACGATGGCAGATACTTGCGAAAGACCAAGGCGGTGTAGGTAAGGCGCAGATGGATGCGAAATCTTCTATACGGCCTTTTTACGAAGTACTGGATACGATGGATATGACACAACCCATGACAGAGGAACCATCGAGGAATCCAGAAGCGGATACTTTTTACTATATTGTGTTACTAGTGGAGGCTTTGAACAAATTGGGTCATCTCGAAGCGGCTGTAAATACCATTAAGCAGCGACTTCCCGTTGAGCTATTTGGCATTGTCAACGAGACAAATATAGAAGTTGACCAGAAACACCCAAGTTCTCTGCGAGGTGGCATATCAAACTCACAAGGGAACCAGGCCTATGGGAGCCGGGAGAACAGTATACGGGCTGATGTTATTTACGACCTTCTTTGGACCTTGTACGCCAAATTCGAATCTATTGCAGAAAGTCATCGCGTCTTCCACGAGTCAGTAAAAGCAGTTGTTCGTCGAGAAGGAGGATCAAAAAACCAATCCGTACTTTTAGGCGGCTTCAGGGAACTTTGGAATTTGTACCAAAATGAGATCCGCTCTTTACTACACAATTATGTCACAACTGACGCAGACATTTACCAATTCGATTCTGCTCCAAAGCCAGGAGCGTCCAAAATGAACTCAAACCGAGAACAGCTATTTCAATTCTCAGATGCTGATTCGAAGTCTGTCCAAATGACTATTGAATACCAAGATTTGGAAGGAATTATTCGAGCAGCAGTTCCTGGGCTCATGTCTAAACAGGGTACGGATGCGAAAAAGCTTCCTCCGAAAGATAATATGATTGGACGAAATGGATCACGACAAGCAAATGCCTTCAACGATAAACCAGGGGGAATTGGAGCACATAAATCGCTGGTAGAACCCAGTGTTTTCAATATGAGCTTGCTCTTACCTCCCACGCTTGGCTTTTTACAAAGGCTGAAGAATATCGTTCCTCCAGGATCAGATCTTGTGACAAGTACTCTGACATCCTTTCTCGACAACTTTCTTGTCAACGTTTTCCTTCCTCAATTGGATGAGACGTTAGGAAAACTCAGCGATTCTGTGTTTGAGGAGTCGGATTCATTTCAACAAGACCCACAATGGACAAATGTCGCCAGGAGACCGATTTTCAAGGGAACCTCGGCGTTCTTTTCTCTTATCACTGCTTTCTGTAAAATGTTGGATACTATTCCTCATGATCAAGCTCTGAGTCAGCTCATAATAACTCAAATGATGAGATACTACGATCGTTGCTGCGATTGGTTCAAGTCGTTAGTCTCTCGAGTCCAAGATACAGAAGGACCTTCAATGAAGTTGTCTGCTTTGCTCGCAACTGGGCCTGGAGAGATACATGATACCATGAAGAAAATGTGGACATCGGAAGGGGACGATGAACACTTATTAGAGAAGGAATCTGGACTACTTATCCTTCAGACCAATGAGAACCCAATGCGACTCGACGATATCATCTTGGATCGAGAAACTATTTCTTCGCTCTGCATACTCTACACGAGTATGAAATGGCTTGCGATCAAGGTAGATCAACTCCGTCATATCACTCGCAACGATACAGATTCCTCCCGAACCTCAATGCAGAAACCGGCAAACAGGCGCTGGACCCTCCTAAATGACCCATCAACACTACAAGATAACCAAGAACCAGTCTACCTCCCCATGACCCAGGAGACTGTAGTGTAAGCCACCTCCATTCAGCCCTCTCGGAATCATTTACTAACTTGCCCAGCGCCTTCGACTCAATCGTCTCCTCCTACCAAGAACTAGCCGGCACGGTCCTACTAACCCTCCACATGGAAATCCGCTGCCAAATCATCCACGCCCTCACCATCGCCCTCTCCCCCGACTCAGCACCCTACCTCCTCGAACAAGTCGTCAACGATCCTGACCCCAAGATCCTCGCGCTCAACGCTGACCTCGCCTCCTACGAGGAAACCGTCGTGCGTTTCCTCCGCGACAAAGAGATTTCCTTCATCCGCACCGGCCTCGGTCTCCTCATTGATAATTTCCTCGTCACGAATGCGGGTATGGTGAAAGCTATGAATGCGCATGGATGTGGACGGATGCAACTTAATATCCTGGTGCTGCAGCAGAATCTTAAGAATATTGAGAAGGATGTTAGTCTTGATCGGAGCGCGAAGTTTTTTGATCTGTTTACTGAGGGAGCTGGGGAGGTTATTAAATATGCTAGTGGGGGCGAGGGGATGAAGGAGAGGTTTAGCTATGATGAGTTGAAAACTCTGGTGGAGCTTTGTTGGAGTGAGCAGGTTTGTAGTCCGGAGAGGGGGATTAGTACTGTTGCTAAGAGGGGGATGGGGGAGCATCTTTTGGAGTTGAGTGAGCATATGTGGCAGAGTTAGGTAGGGGGAAGTAGATTGATTAGATGAGGGGGTTGTATGTTAAAGTGTGTTTTTTTACTCTTTTTTGCGTGGTTGTTTGTTCTTGTGCGTGAAGCGAGTATGCGATTGATTTGAGTGATGCATTGGGATGGCGTTTTTGATCGTTTTTCTTTTCTGAAGGAGGATATAGATATATATTTACCTTTTTGTTTACGAGTTTTGAGTTTGAGTTTTATATTCCTTCTTCCGAGGAAGAAAATAAGGTTCTTCTATTTCGAAGCATCCTTTCGTTTCAAGTTTACCCTCTCGGATCTTGGTGGTAAAAGCTTGCTTTGAACATGCCATGTGACCCTTCTGGTTTGGCATCTCTTGGATAGCTTGGCTGGGAGTTCTTGGACCTCAAAGCTTAATACACGTGGTTCACTCTGTTTCTTTGACTTGAGAAGTGGGGGAATGTTGGGGTTTCCTAAAACAGGTGATACGCGGGTTGGTGGTGCTGTGTTGTGTTTGCTCTAAAAATAGATATGGTATGAGGATTTTTTGGGGAGGTGCGTATGTGGCGTATTCGTAACGGTTAGACAGAGGGCAGGTTGTTTGGTCGGTATTCTGGTCGGTATGTTCTCTTCCTCCTTCTCTCGGTGACGAACTCGATTACCTTGGGGATTGCAGCTGGTGTCTTATTCAGTGGCATTAGAATCCGGATTTTGCATTTAATTTTAGGGCTGGTTTTCGGGGTGTGCAAAGGAAAAGATGGATGCCGAAATGGCAAATCGGAAATTTTATGTTTCAGATGTCCCGGGAGCCGCGTGCTTGCGTGCTTGCGATAAAGAAAAATGTGATGGAATTCAGGTATTTTTATATGCCAAGGGGATAGTTCGTGAGTCTGGATTGTTTCAGAGGGCTAGATGTGTTCTTTTGAATTTGGAGATTGAAGATTGTGTTTTGGAAAGTGTACTTAGTGTACTGTGCCTCCTAGCGGTGTATTTGGAAAAGAATGAGGCTCGGGGCATGGGAATCGGGAGGCTGCAGGATTTAAAATGATTTCGAGAATCCCGATTGTACAATGGAAGTACTCGCACAGGAAATGAAACGTATTATGTGTGAAGGAAAGGATTCATTTGTGCGAGAGAGAGCGATAGCAGGATTTTGTACGATTCTTCTCTTGCTTGCATTTGTATGGTGTTTTGGGGTTTGGGTTTTTACGTAGATATCGCGAGATTGCACTGGACTCGGTCAAGAGGATGAGGCTGGCTAAGCCTTGTGGGTAGTGGGACAGCATATTTTACGATCTGCGATTGGTTGTGTTTTTGGTCTTTTGAACGAGTTGGTGGATGTATGCCGTAAAGTTGTTGTCAAAATGTGTTTTGGGAGGAAGAACGAGTACAAAGATACATAGTGTTGTCAAAAAGGGGCGGTGACGTCTGTTGAAAAGGGGGACCCCTATGCAATGCTACGCGAAATCAAGTCAGGGCCCGTCCGGGAGAAGTGGCGAAATTGCAGACAATTCAACGACGTCAATGTCATTACTCGATTAAGCCTATTATTATCTTGCACTCCCCAGATGCTTACTGCGTCTAAGCCTGCACATCTGACTTTGACGTGTTAGAATATTTCTCAGAAGCGAGGAAAGCGTAGCCACACCGATTAGATGGCTTGCGTAGGGGATAAGGATAAGGGCGAGAGGGGAGCTGGGAGTCGAAAATAGATATCGAACTCTTGGTCTTGTGGAGTTCATGAAGACTTCTTGCTGCTGTTTGTTTCTTGATCCTTCTTGCGTTTTAGAAGGTACTGAGCATTCACAAATGTTACCTCCCGCCGCTCACGATAGCTATATCCCTCCAATCACTCTCAACTCTACTATTCAGATAATTCTCGTCAGCAGTGTCAGCATTTAATTCTGGGAGCCTCACATTCACCCTTTTTTTAAAGCGAAATTTTATATTTGGATTTTACATTCGGATGCTCGGGCATTAAAGCCCCGTCCGATCGATATCTTCTCCAGCACATCCAAGATTGACCTCATCAGCGCCCTCCGTCACACGTCCAGGGATCCACGTCGACAAGTCAGGCACAAGAGAGCGAACCTTGATATCTTCGTCCCGGCATTACAGCGGCATTGCAGAACATCCATTGCAACACCTTGAAGAGCGAGCAGCATTGGTGTCACTTCTTGCAGCGTGGCCACCGCTAAAACAGCCAAAACAAGAACCTGATCAATCACCAGAGCCCATCTCCAGATCCGCTAGAGATCCGCTCAGGACCTCCGAGGGCCAATCAACACGGGCGTAAACTGCCCTGTAAACCGCGGCGAGCAGTCCCTAATTTACAGTGCACTGCGGCCTGCACAACGGTTGTTGCTGCACATCTGCCCACCTGCACACAAGAACAAGGGGAAGGATCCGACTTTCCTTGGCAACCAAACCAAGATCAACGCGACCTGGGTCAGGAAAGAGTGCAACTCCTCAAACTCAAGAAAACACCCAACGACGCTCTTTTTACCCTCACCCACGCACGAGGTCCTCCACCGCCAACACCACCGACACCCATCTCCAACACCTGCAAACGAGCCAGCACGGCAGATTCCCAATCCGACCGCATTCAAAGTGTCTGCCATCACTGCACCATCGCCAGACATGGCGTCGTGAGTACCCCCGTTCCCCCTTTCTCGCTGCTCCTTCCTGCGCAACTGCCAACGAGCTTTCAATCTCTCCCGTCAACTCGGCTTTCATTGTTTACCTGCTAACAATCATGATGCCAACAGATTCGGTTCCGCCTTCAAGTCGTTCTGGCATACCATGACCAGTTATGACCGACGTGCGTTTGGTTGATACCCCATCTAAATTTGGCGCGATCTGACCGAGTAAACAGACTCTTCCTACGACTCTCCCTACCAAACCGGCCAACATGTTCCTCTCGCACAAAGTCGACATGCCCCTTTAACCTCCGTAGCGACCACTGCATCCGAATCCCGCGCAGATGTCAGTTCTCCCTACTATGAAGACTCGGCCGGAAGACATTCAACTTCGGCGTTGAACGGTGGCGCTTATCCAAGCTCCCCCGGAGGTATGCCGCATAGCCCTGGGCCTTCGCCATACTCTCCCGGCATGAGATCACAAACCGCCCTCCAAAGATCGAGTACAAATGAGAATTTTGAAAATGTCACACCGGGCGAGATCCAATTGCAGGCATTCCAAGAAGGATTACCTCCGCCACCACCTGTAAGCCATTCGTGGAAGCGAATTGATAGATGGGCCGAGGAAAATTACGAGGAGCTGTTTGACCAACTATGTGAGGGATGCACAAATAATGATTTAAATGAATTGGAGCATCAATTGGACTGCTCGCTCCCAATGGAGGTAAGAGAATCATTACAGCACCACGATGGACAAGAAAGAGGTGGTCTCCCAACCGGTATCATCTTTGGCTGTATGTTGTTGGATTGCGAGGAGATGGTCCAAGAGTGGGAAAACTGGAAAAAGGTCAATCAGGAATATCTCAGTCAACCAGTCAACTTTAAGCCTGCAACACCATTAAAAGCTTTCGGTGGTAGCTCTTCTTCCTCTTCGAAACCCCCACCTCAACAACCCGGAAACCCTCACTGGAGACAAGACCTCCTGGCTCGTCAAGACTCACAACCTCCTAATGCTATTCAAAAAGTCTACGCTCATCCTGCCTGGATTCCTATGGTTCGTGATTGGGGTGGAAATAATTTGGCGGTTGATTTGGCACCTGGCCCTGCTGGAAAATGGGGACAAGTTATTCTATTTGGACGGGATTATGATTGCAAATATGTGATCGCTCGTTCATGGTCTGCCTTCCTGGCTACTGTCGCAGATGATCTGGGAAGCGGCAAATGGTTTGTGGATGAAGAGACCAATGAATTAAAATTGAGAGAATTCAAGAGTGGCAAGGTAGAACCTGGGTACTTGGATATCTTGAGATGGAGAATGGACCAAAAGTACGGACGTCGGGGAGTGAACAAACGCCGGTCTGTAGTGCCACAGGGAGCTGGTCCATCGGGTGGTTCACCAGGGGCCTCGCCATATGCCAGTCCGACAGCTGAAGTAGGAGGAGAACCTCGCGGACGTTCCATGCAACGATTTAGCGGTGCTTCACCCGTCTCAAGTCCAAACCGACCGAATTACGGAAAGTCGAGTCCTCTAGCCAGAGTGACTGAGGAGAGCGCAGCAGGACCTTCAAAGATCAAGACATCAAATCTACCAGTAGAGAAATTAGTCGAGGTCGAAACACCAAGACCTAGCGAGGATACAAAGGGAAAGAATACGGACTCATTACTTCCTGGTTCTCCTGCACCAAGTTCCGACAAAGAGAATACGAAGAGTGGTGAGGCCAACACCATCGGTCTCGGGGTCACAAATGGCATTGCAAAGAAGGCCGAAGTAGAGGATGATACAACGATGAAGACGATTGAAATATAAGAATTTGGCCTGTTTTCCTACAGATAACGCATTCAGCACACGGATTCGAGGCGTTACCGGCGCGTATATTATTTGGGGAAGAATTTGTCTATCATCCCAGAGAAAAAACCATCTGGCATAATGAAACGGCTCGACGCAATTGCATTGGGTGGTTTACATTTTTGTCTACTCTGTCATCTTTTTTTCTCAGCAACACGAATGGCAGCCTTACATCTTTGTTTTAAAGAATGAGGCGTAATTGAATTCCTATTAGCGCATATATAAAGGGGAAGGTGGGGTCTTGTCAAGAAACCGAAGCCTCGTTTTTATGTTCGAAATTCTTTTTTTAATTCTCGAAGCCGCAGGTTAGGCAGTATTCGCATGGCTCGGCCCCCCTTTTTGCACCTTGTGTGCCTCCTTTTTTTGCTTTCTTGCAGGTTGTTCTTGTTTTGTGGTTACCGAAAGACCTCCATAATTGTACAATTAAATTCGCGTGGTGGAATTGTGTTTGTCTTTTCTAGGTTTCCCGATTCTTCGTTTTTGTTTCCTATTCTGGAGAGAATCCAAAAGGGGGGGGGGGGTGGAGAGGCGAGTTGGAGGAAGTGGAGTAGATGAATGGATGGGATGAGGTGGAGAGAACTTGTATGTACATGAGATCAAGAATTGGGGATTCGCTGCTTTGGGAATTGAGGTTGATGAAATACCTGCCACCCCCCTCTATTTGTGTTCGTCTTTTTTCTTTCTCAGACAGGGTCTTCTTTGAACTGTCAATTGATGAGGGGCGTATTTGGGAAGAGGTTTTGATTGATTGCGAGGGAATGGGGAGAGAGGAGCGGGGAGGAGATGTTGGTAGGTAGTAATGAGAGTGGTAGATTGCTACTGAAATACATGGCACATACTAAGAATTGGATTGTGTATTCTTGAATGTGAAGATATTTATTATACAAGCCTTGTTGTGACGTTCTACTAACTACCAAGACTTACGAAGTGTCCAATAATTGATGTCGCAGAATTGGGCGAGGCTCTGCCACACGTGATCTGAGCGTCGTCACCCAGCCTTCCCAAGCGGATAGCTTCAGACAGCAACACATCAACCAACTTGCGCCAACGACCACAACACCAACACCACTTTCGACTTCTCAACCAATTATCTACACACAAACAACCAGTAGGGACGAGGAAGAGCCTGCGAAAGAACGAACAAACGCGACACGATGTCAGAGGAACGCCTTTGGAAGTTCAGAAAGCCGGAATGGATGAATAGCTCCATGGGTAGGAGTGCAGGAGTTTACGGAGCTGGCGCTTTGGTACGTTCACTCAGTAACCTCTAAGTTCAAGAGGTCGAGGATGGTGATGTCATGTAGTTGGGGCGCAGAGGTAGTATTGGAGGGGAGAGTTGATGGAGGATCCCCCGCCATTCATACCTCTCAGCCTCAACTACCCATCCCCTTCTCTACAATCTTCAAAACAACCTAACTAACCCACCAACAGTTCTCCCTAGCATTCTTCGTCCTCCTCGATGCCTCCGTATTCTCCCACTCTCCCCTCAACGGTTCCGACCCACCCATCCACATCCGCTTTATCGACTGGCTTCCCCTCATCTTCTCCTCGCTCGGAATGCTGATTATCAATTCGATTGAGAAGACAAGACTCTCTGCTGATTCCTTTTCCTACTCTGGCTCGGGGGTTGCGTGGAAAGCGAGGGTTGTGTTGTTTTTGGGGTTTGCGAGTTTGGCGGGGGGAATGGCGGGGGGTGTTACGGTGCTGGTTTTGAAGTATGTTGTTGCTGGGGCGGTGTGGCCGACGCTTTATATGGGGGTTGCTAATGTGCTTGCTAATGGGTTGGTTATGTTGAGGTGAGTTTGTTCTTCTGGTTATGCGGAGGGGATGGGTTGGGGAAGGGAAATGCTAACTTTTTTGGGCAGCTCGGTTGTGCTTTGGGTTAGTCAGAATATGGAGGATGAGTATTCTTACAATTTGTCTCTATGAGAGAATTGGGAAGAGGGATAACAGGACAAGAGGATATTGTGGTGGAAAGTCGTCGGAGGGGATAACTTGCATTGGGAGGCTTCACTGAGCATGAGGATGATTCGCGATATGGAAATGGAACCTGGAATGGGATGGAGGGGAGATACTTGGAACAGCAGACGTGTAGTATAAACCTCGATTTTTTATTTGTTATATGGGAGCGGGTTTCCTTTGAAATGCTATTCAATGCTATTCGGTTCTGAGAAGAGGTCATTTTGGTCGCAAACTACAAGTACTAGTAGGCAGCGAGTCTTCCTTGGTGAAGTGACATGTTGGAACTAATCTAGCACAGTAAATGTAAACCACAAAACTTTCCAGCTAATTAACTCTTCATCTTAAATTTCGTCATCTTGTACTTACACAAGCTCTCCCGGTGACATCGGCACTTCGGAAAAGAAACCACATCGCGTCTCCCACTCAAAAAGAAACGGTCGCGATACTCTTCACTGCCCACGTTTACAATTTTTCTTCTCTTTTCTCTGCATACCTACCTACTTTTTCGGAACCTTCCTTTGTACCTTACCATTTAACTGCTTGTGTTATTTCATACCGACTTTCATGACATGAGTTTGTGGTAATTCAACACCCGTTTCCCCCCTATGTGGGGCTTTCTTTTATTCCAGTAATTCAGTTCCTCCTCTCGGAAGCAATTGAGCCCAGGGCCCCGAAAACAATCTATAGGACTACCCAGGCCTTGGAGGATAAGAAGGGGAACTATTTGCAATATCCGCGGTGGGGAGAGAAACGACGAGAAAGATGGTACAGCCATCGGTCCCCAAACCGGCGCCAGGACCAGAGAGCTATAACTCTATTGCAGCGCAATACGCCCGAGCGAAAGCGATCAAGGATCGAGATGATCGGATACGGGATTTCAAGAAGGGAATTGCGGATGCGAAGAGGGAGAAGGGGAGTTTGGAGCGGCTGAGTGAGAGGAGGAGAGAAAGATTTTTGGGGGAGTGGAATTGGGTTTTTGGGGCTTTTGTGTGGTTTTTGTGAGTTCGCGCTTAGATCTATAGTTATGAGAGGAAATGGGGTGTTGGAAGAGGGAAGGGTTTGAAGAGTAATGCTAATATGATACTTGGGATAGCTTCATCCACGCAACAGGCCTCTACTTCTTCACCAAAGGCTTCCTCCTCACCCGTCTCGTTCTCGAAGAACACTCCTCCTGCGCCACCCCTCCCATCGCGATCACCAACTCTTTCAAAGGCGCCGGCACGATTGAAGGGGGATGTTGGCACCCGAAGAGTTTCGATCGGGCGGTGGTGGTTATTATCGATGCTTTACGCTACGATTTCACGATCCCGTATACGAATGAGAGTCAAGCACAAGCTTTCCATAATTCTCTGCCGGTTTTATATGATACCGCCATCTCGCAACCACAACATGCGTTTCTGCTGCCTTTTATTGCGGATCCGCCGACTACGACGCTACAAAGATTGAAGGGACTTACTACGGGGACTTTACCTACTTTTATCGATGCGGGCTCGAATTTTGCAGGGACGGCTATTGAGGAGGATAATTTGCTTATGAGGCTTAGGGATGTGGGGAGGAAGATTGTTCATTTGGGAGATGATACGTGGACTGCGCTGTTCCCGGGGTATTTTGAGGAGAAGATTAGTAGGGCGTATGATAGTTTGAATGTGTGGGATTTACATACACTGGATAATGGGGTCTTGGAACATATTATGCCATTATTAAAGGAGAAGGAGAAGAAGGACCAGTGGGATGTTATGTTTGCGCATTTCTTGGGGGTGGATCATGCGGGGCATCGGTATGGTCCTAATCATCCTGCTATGACTGCTAAGTTGCAGCAGATGGATACGGTGATTCGGGATTTGATTGAGGCGCTTGATGAGGATACTTTGCTGGTTGTTATGGGGGATCATGGGATGGATTCCAAGGGCGATCATGGGGGGGAGAGTGATGATGAGGTTCAGGCTGCGCTTTGGATGTATTCCAAGAAGGGAATATTTGGGCGTACGGAGCCGGGTTTTGTTACTCCTCCTGCGGATGCGAAGACAAGACCGGTCAATCAGATTGACTTGGTTCCTACTCTTTCTCTTTTATTGGGATTACCTATTCCTTTCAACAACCTTGGCAAACCGATTGAGGAGGCTTTTGCAGGGAAGAAAGGCAATTCTTGGGAGAATCTTGCAGCTGTGGGAAGAATGGCAGCTGCGGGAATCAAAAGATACCAATCTGCTTACTATGTTGCTCGTGGTATCGACGAAAGCACCATTGAGGGCTCGCCTCATGCACTTTGGGCAAAGGCTGAGAAAGCACTTACTACGAGTAAGAAGGAGAAGATGTACCGAGAAGCTTATGCTTCATTTTCTGCATTCCAAGAGGAAACGCTACGTATATATCGAAGTCTTTGGGCTCGGTTTGATGTTCCAAGTATGATTTTGGGAATTTCAATTCTTGCTGCGGGCTTGCTTTCTTTGATGCTTTACGCGAATGCGAATTCAGATGATGGCGAGGCGGTTGAGGATCCTGAGCTTGATAAAGCGGAACAGAAATTAGAGTTGGACAATTTGGCCAAGGGAATCAATACTTATGAGCAGGAAACTACTAGTCGGACAATGGTTAAGACTGCCTTCATCGGTACGGCATTGGGAGTTGCTTCTGGTCCAGTTCTTCGGATGGTATTTGAGGGAGAGTCTTTACTGGCTTTCGGACTTGCTCCTGGTGCTATTACTGGTCTCGTTGGTGTGTTGTTGCAAGAGGCCATAAGAAGAAAGAAGATTAGCAATCCTTTCCCAACGACTTTCTGGGGTTGGCTTTCTGCCATTTTCACCATCAGTCAGTCTATTGGTTTTGCTTCGAATTCTTATACCATTTGGGAGGATTCGATCTTGATGTTCTTTATTACGACTTTTGGACTTGCTTCAGCTGTCTCGTCTCTGAGATTGGAGAAGGTAGCAGACAGAGCTCTGGGTGTCTATCACTCGTTGGCATTTGTCGTCTTGAGTTGTCTTGCATCGTACTCAAAACTCTGCAGAGAAGAGCAAATGCCATATTGCATGTCGACATATTACGCCTCTTCAACATCATCTACATCGGCTCCATGGCAACTTCTCATACCTTTCATTGTTGCCGTATTTCTCCCCGAGATTATCAAATCTTTCTATATGGGAAGTCGCTCATACGAAGGGTTTGCGCCTGTCTGGGTCAGCTGGATTTTCAGAGCAGGCCTCGCTCTCAGCGCCGTATTCTGGACTCTCGATGCTGCGGACGATGCAGAATGGTTCCCAGAACTACCCTCAGGTCTCTTGAAAACCATGCGCGTCCCCATCGCTCAACTTATCCTAGTCATCGCACTAGGAGCAGGAACAGCAGCATTCGCCTATGCTCCTCCTTGCGTAGCAATCAGCACAGCATCTGGTCCATCCGCTGGCTCCGAAAACACCGCTCATCCTGCAAAAGCTACAATCACCATTCTGGGATTCGCCAATACCCATGGAACTCGCTATCTCCTTTTAGTCCTCAACATCCTACTCACGCTTCTTCTTGTGCAAAAGCCTATGGGATTTGGTGCCCTGTCAATTATGGCATGGCAATCCCTCTCCCTCCTCGAAATCCTCGACCTCAATTCTCTAACCGCGTTCCCAATCGGACCCATCATGCTCGCCCTCCTCGGCTCCCACCACTTCTTCAAAACAGGACACCAAGCAACACTCTCCAGCATCCAATGGGAATCCGCCTTTATCCCTCTCCACACCATTATGTACCCTTACTCTCCTATCCTAGTGGGACTTAACACCTTCGGTGCGCAGATTTTAGGGGCTACCTTCCTGCCTCTGGTTGTTCTGTGGAAGCAGAAACCGAAACGGAAGGGCACGCTTAGGGCTGTGGTTGGGAGTCTTGCGTGGTTCTTGGGGTATTTTGCTACGGTTGGGTTGGCGTGTACGATGTGGGCGGGGCATTTGAGGAGGCATTTGATGCTTTATCGGATTTTTTGTCCGCGGTTTATGATGGGTGCTATGACTTTGCTTGTGGTTGATGTGGTGGGGATATTGGTTGTGCTGTTGGGGGTAAGGAATAATATGAAGGGGGTGGGGGAGATTTTTGGGTGGGCGTGAAGAACTTCGGTAGGAAGAGGTGGGGGAGTGTATGTATGTGCTAAGATGGCGAGCTACTGTTAAATATAAGAGTTTCATTTTTGTCTATATTTCTTTTGTACCGACCTTTTCTTACATCATGATTTATTTCCTTTTTTGGGGGCTCTAGTTGACTTGGTAGGACTCTTAGACTTCTCTCAACGCTCGGTTCATCCAAAATAGGAGAATACTCCGAGCAAGTGGCTTCTCATTCTCATGTCCTTTCCCGAGTCTCTTCACAACCGAAACTCATACCCTTCTCTTTCAATCCACAATCGCCTCGCCTCAAACCGCTCAGACCATCCCTTCAGTGTCACAAACCTCCTCGGTCCGACTCACAAACGGACTGTGACTTGCATTCATATCTTTTACCAACCATTCCGTCCCACTCTTCTCCATGAAGAAATCTTGTACGAATGGAGGGAGAGCTTTATCATCTGTGCATCTTAGGAAAGCTAGTCTTCCTTGGAAGTCTGGATTTTGCCATGCGGTTGCTGGGATGGGGACTCGAATGCAAGAAGCGCGTGAGGGAGAAGGGAAGTTGAGAGTTCGGAGGCCAGAGGGGCGAGGGTATCGTGGTAGAATGTTTGGATTAGGGATTGGGGGAGGGAGGGGCCCTTGGTGGGCTTTGGTGGGGTGTTGTTAGTTTGGTAATGAGTTTTAGGAGGGATGAGGGGAACGAACCTGATCTTGAAAAACGTAAGGTGCGTGGTTTCTTTCTACTATATCTAGGAGACTCGAGCCTTCTGGTATCATGAAAGCTGCTATGTGGATTATTCCTATTACTCCACCTTTTTTTCCGGCTTTAGCGTAGGTTGTGCGACTCAGACCATGGGCTGCTGCATTCCCTGGGATTCTGCCGTAGGAGTCTTCTCTTTGTTAGTATATGTTTTGCCCGTTATGTAGAGGAGTTGGGATTGAATTTGTGATCGAATAACTGAATTGGCGTTCAAAATGGAAAAGGATGAGAGGAGGAGGGTGTTTGGGGGCTCATACGGGTTAGGATTATTACTTATTTTCCCGAGTCAATGAGGGATAGAAGGAGAGTTCGGATTGCGTCTGTGTCGTGGGCGCAAGTTGTGGTGAGGGGATCGGTGGGGTTCAAGCTTGGGAGGGTGGTTGTTTGGACGGGGAACGAAAGGGTGGAGAGGTGGGTTGATAGGGCTGAGTAGGTGGAGGTGGGGTGCCAGGCTCCTGGGACGATGAGGATGGTGGGTTTAGGGGCTGATATTACGGGGAGTTTTCTAGAAATCGATGTCGATGGGAAGTGTTGCTCGGTGTGGGTAAATTTTTATGATTTTGTGATGGAGTGGGTTTATTTGGTTCACAGACTTTGAACATTTTACTCCTCAAACCAACTTGAGGAGAGTTTCCTGTTAGATATCATGCAGTGAGATGTTGGTGATAAGGTCAGCTCATGGGTAAATATGCGACTCTGTTGGTTTTACGAAGGAACCAGTAGTACCTGGTCTCGCTTAGTCCAAAGACCCCAACAGCAATATAAAAATGAGGTTATAGCGTCAAACCTGATAAATAACGCTTCGAAAAGCTGTAAAAGTCTTCTGACCATTCTATTCGTAAACAGGAAATTGAGTAAGAAAAACGGAATATGATTCACCAAGCAATTACCTATCGGTAGCAGTTTCTGGGCTTTGCTGAATTCCCCGGTCATTCACTCTTCTCCTTCTCCTAACCCACCCTCCCTGGTTCTCGGAACTCAATCTCTGAGTTCGGCAACAACTTCCACCCTGGCTTCTTCCACTTTATGCTTTTCGTATCAACTTGACAAATTGTTACAGAAAGATTCCTTGGAGTATTCAATTTGTATAGGTAATCTTGTCTAAATAGATTCGACAATTGAGCCATCAAACTCGCTTAAGGTAACAGATTTCTAGTAGAATACAAAATGTAGTGAATACACACGCGCTAGCCAAACCAGCCTTTGTGGAAGGTGGTGGTCTGTGCTTTATCTAAGCCTATAAATTGATCCTTGATCTTTCAAGCTGCTACGCTGCCACCAAAACAACCTCCCGACACAACACCAAATCACCACTAAAAAATTTTCGATCCTCCGGCCAATCATCTGACCTTACAACTCCAGAGACAAGCACACCAAAAGAGTTAAGCGGAAATAATGGCAGACCACCCAAATTCTTCCTCTCCCAGCGATTTCCCAGCTTCACAGTCCTGAGGAGACTCGGGAGACTTTACTTAGACAACTTTATGCAATGCAGTAAGTAATTCCGTGCTCTTAACTTCTATTCAAAATAGCTAATTCTCAATAATAGTTGGATTCATTGCACTTGCTGTGGCATGCATACATTTTGTGATCCGACAAAATAGCTTCCAGAAGCCAGTCAACGACCATTCCGGTATCTTTGAGGACGAGCAGTTAGCAGCTCGTATCTCCAATAACATCGATCTATATGTTATAAACATGCTGCTTTACACTCTCGGAATCATCAGAATTCCCTTCTTCGCCCTTCAATCTCGTATTCTTTTCTATCACCGACTTAGTCATGTATAACAGCTTCTCGGATATTGCATCAACACTTGAGGGGTGGGTATTCTTTGATGCGCTTCGTTTTGTGATCATGGATGCGATCCTTATCATTCTCCTCAGTAAAGAAAAACCAGTACTCGCCACCTTTTTACTCTTCGCTTTAATTCACTTAGCTCGGAGAGCATATGCAACATGCCCTCCCTCTGCTCTCCATTTCTCGCCATGGGCTATGAATCGCGTCTTGGGCAACTGGGCATTCTTCCTCTCTTCTATTGCTGTCACCGTCTTCGTAAAGACCGATTCTATCAGCTTGGTCCGCTACTATTTCGATCGCTTCGCCCGTCGCTCTTTCAAAGAAACCAAAACCGCTGGTGAAAAGACCATTGCCTGAAAGTTGTCAGATGGGATGTCAAAATAACAGAATTGATAAGATTTGGTTTGGGGGACTGGGGGAGAATAGTTACGTAGCAATACATACCAATATACGAACTTGAGTGTAGAACGATCGAAAACCATCCAAACGTCTTTGAACATACAGGGAAACTGCTATTGTAAGAAACCCATGGTCTAAAAGCTAACTAAGTGAATTTTATTTCCTCTGAGAATTTTCTTCATATGTAACAGTCAAAGAATTGACAGCTATATTGAACCCAGCACTTCATACGTGCTATCAAATGACATTTCCAACTGGGCCTGATCTCAAATCTGGATCGTACTCTGCAGGTAATAAGCTGAGAGGAAACACCACTAGTTTGATGAGTCATACGACACTACATTTACGCACCAACTGACGCTTTATTACTTCCTTGTATAAGACAACTTTGTGGTTTTTCCAGGCATGTAACGGGCAAAAACAAGCTTAGTCCGGATTTTAAAATAGACGGCGAGATTGCGTGAGTTCTGAGCAGTTTCCCGCAGAAGTTTGAGACTTTATTATTTTAAAGATGATGAAGCTACTCGCTTAAAACCACCTGACGATTCGTCGATTTCTTCTCTCAGCGCTACATATCCCTTAAGAAAGTAAAACAAGAAACCTTTGTTGGGTAGAAAAGGAAACTAATAAATGAATCAATAAGAGCAACCAGTTTGTTCAACAGTAAGAGCAAAGTAGACAATAAATTAGCAAAATTGAATGTTCCACGAACGTATTTCACTGTCGCAAATAATTAATTTCATACCGGTAACTTATGTTGTTACAGTTTGAATTAAGCGGTCTGTAACTTGACGCTGAGCTCTAACAAGACTATTTTAGAAAATTATGCCCGCCCTTTTGGAGGTGTCGAAATCGTCCTCTGTTCCCAGACCCTGGATTTAATCCCGCAAACTTCTCTCTGCGCTTTCGACCAAACTAGCTAAGTACTTGTAACAACAGCTAGATAGTCTCTTTAACCGGCGGCGATTCAAATTTTGAAACAGGAGACACAGAGGTTCCATGTTGGGAGTCAACATTGTAGAGGTAACGCTGTCCATGTCGTTTTATCCGACACATTTTTATCCTGGCCTCTTAAAAGATGTGTCAAAAAGGATGCCGAGACCTAAGAGCTGGCTATCGTAGAGGGGTTCAGTGTAAAACATCCAAGAGGGCTTTGAGTCCCGAGTGTGCGTTGCTTTTTGGGTTTTATCGAGGAAGACAGATTTCTCGGTACGATAGGAAAGATTTGACAAAGAAGAGACAATGCTGTTGGGATATATAATTATCGTGCTTATTCGGCTTTCTGGAATCACAATGTTGTCGTTTTTGTTTGGCGCAATGCTGCTCAAAATTCTATAAACTGATCTGGGTCGAACGGTATGATCCCTGTCAAAAATTCAGTAGGTACATGTACACTTCAATGGACAGAAAGTGGTGTCGTACAATCGTCCTCGTCCTCGCCCTCGTCCTCATAATCTCCAGCTTTGATGTTATCCCTGATGAGATCCGCAATGACAAAGTGATTGTACTTCTCGGCAAAATTGGCGGCACTTTCCTTTGCATCTGCTCCAGCATTGAGGAGAAGCTGAACCATGTCGAGACGTCCGTTTTCTGCAGCGCCTTCCAACGCTGTGCGCCCTTGCTGTGAGCCTGCTGCATTTGGGTCGGCTCCTCGTTCGAGTAACATGTGAGCTATCTTCAAGTATCCTTGAATTGCTGCTCCTTGAAGAGCAGTTATTCCATAATGATCTGCAGGAGATGCGTTGATATCTGCCCCATTTTCCAGTAGGTATTGGATTGTTTCCATATTTGGGGCCAAATTACATTTCAAGAGTGAACTCCAGGGAACGATGGCGGCTTGGAGAGCTGTTATTCCATAGGGTCCAAAGAAGCCACGTGGTTCTGCATTTATGTCTGCCCCCTTCTCTACTAGCAACTGGATGATACTGAGAGACGCATTGGCTCTAACGGCGTTCTGTAGAGGTGTTCCGTGGTCGTCAGCTGCTGAATTGACGTCTGCTCCATTTTCTATCAACAGGCGTATGGTTGCGATATTCAGATCATTCGTAGCCAGTAGTCGTTGTAGACAACTTGCGTACCACTCCTCTAAGGGAAGATTGAGTCCATTCTCAACCAGGTGATTGATGAATTTGAGGTTGTAGTCCACCCCAAAGAGGATGTCCAGATTCGAAAAAGCAAAACGCTGCTCGATCCTTGCCCCACGGGTTACGAGGAGAGATATCATAGGAAAATCTCGATTTTTGATGGCACAATCAAGCGGGCAACCACCTTCATACGACCACGGCGTGGACAAACTTGCTCCTGCAAATATCAGTCTGCGGGCGACTCCGGGCTGGTTGGCTTCCATTGCGATTTGTAGGGCCGGTCGTTTCGATGAAGGCCCACTGGTGTTGATCTTGTCGCCACAGACTTTCAAGAATATTGAGATGATGTTTGAACAAGTCATTGTATCAAGTTGTGCCGGGGCAGCATCGAGAACATGGCCAACATCAATACCTTCAGCGACAAGAGATCGCACTCTTTCGAGGTTGTTATTCCTTACGGCAAAGCAAAGCTCAATGGCCTGGTACTTGCCATCTCGTTTTGGGTACTTTACGGCCCCATGGCAAATCAGAAGTAGAGCAATTGTATGTTTTGGGTGCCCCAGATTTTCAGCAGCTTCGAGGGCGGATGTCCCATGCTCAGAGAAATCCAAACCATTCACATTGACAGACTCGCGAAGTAATAATTCAACTACTTCTTTGTGACCTCGACTTACAGCTGCTATGAGGGGCGTTGAAGGTTCCATGGCTTCGGGCCCTCTACGGAAATCCTGCAGAGAGGTCTCCTTTCCAGCATTAACGTCAGCGCCGGCAGCAATCAAAAGCTCCACTATTTTCACATGACCTTCCATCGAAGCGTCGCGCAATGGACTCCACCTATAGCGGCCGGTGGAAATACATGATCTCCCTGATGGTTGGTTTAGGATTGCAACAACAATTTCTTCGTTACCACAAAAGGCTGCAAGCTGAATTTCTGTTGCCCAGAAACGCCGATCGTCAGAATAGCAAATGGGACCATCAATGCAGACTGCCCCCAATTTAAGCAAAAGTTTCACCGCCGCGATGTTCCCCCAGTAAATAGCATGAGCTAGTTGTGTTCCACGATTTTCTAGATCTGGCGATGATGTTAATCGCTGCATTGGATCAAAGTACGCGCCAGCTCCTAGCAGAAACTCGGCAAGCTTTACTTGGCCTCTTTCTATAGCCTGACAAGTGAGCGTGTCGCATGAGTGTCGAGAATGGCTTTCTGATTTTACATCAGCACCAGCATCTAAAAGTACCTGGACCATTGCTGTAGTAGTAGCGGCGACAAGAGGTGATTCTGGACCATGAGCCCAGGGTGTCAATGTCAATTGGCAATTGACATCTGTGCCTTCTTCGCAGAGGACACACACTATATCAACCAAGTTAAACCGAACAGCTGCTAATAGCAACATCTCTCGCCTGCCACGGTACCACTGCTTTGATTCGTCCGCTTTGAATAAGAGTTCAAACGTAGCAGAATCATTGATTTCGACTGCGTAGTTTAGCAAAGCCTCAAGACATGCTTGCAGCGCAGGTGTTTTGATAGAAAACATCATATGAAGAAAGGGTCGGTTCTGATGTCGAATCCACTCGAGAAAAGCCTTTTGCTGCGCGATATTTTCGATCAAATTATTTGAGGACAAAGTTGAAACAAAGACAGTAAACTGAACGACGTTCTCTGGGTTGGAAGAATCTAATATCTTGTTGGTTCGATCTGCAATTTCACCCTCGTACCTCTCGAGCATAAAAGCCTCTACTTCCCGGAGTATAAGATCCTTCTTTTCGGATTGCGTTCGGGAAATTGAATGCTCAGAGAGACCCGGAAGAATATTTTCATAGATAGTTGATTGTCTCTCAATTGAGGTAGAAACCTTTGTTAAGTAAGAAGGAAACGTCGCTTCCTCCGAGTTAGCGATGTTGGGGATCTGGGCCGGAGGTATAAGCGGTGACCATCTAGTTTTCGATGGAGTGGCTTGTGGAATTGGAGTTGGATAGAAACCGCCTGAAACATTTTGTTAGAACCACATTCAAACGAGAACCATATACATAGCATACCCGAACTAGAAAGCAAATCCATCAATACGAAACTCGGGAGGTTATGGAAGCCGATATTTCCCAAAGTTTCCAGGGCATGCGGAGATGGGGTAGAAACGCAGATACCATCAGGCAATGAACTGTTGCGATCTAGGCACAAAATTAGTCGACTTTCTGCTGCCTTCGAAGAGACGGATCTCACAAGAGGCATAAATTCTAGCGAGCTCTGATAAAGCGTATCTCGTTTCCTCCTTCTCAACCCTGCTCTTCGGAACGAGCACCCCGTTCAAGGTAACTTCGCTTTCTTTACAAATTTCTTCTCGTCTCTTCCATTCGGCGAGGACGAGTTTCCACTCGTCGGAGGTCAGGTTTTTCCTGAACCCCCATTCCTTGAACCTCCTCTCATATTGATTTTTACTAGACCCGTTAACAATTGTAAACTAAAATAACATGAACAAGGAACCTACGATGCGACGAAGTCATGCTCTCTTTCCATGCACATCATCAATTGGGTAAGGTTCTTGTTGAAAAATAGTTCGCGAAGAATTGTCTTACGGGAATTCCATTCTTCTTCGTCGGGGGCTTTTGTTGGTGGTCTTCTTTTTTTCGTGGTGGGCATGGTCCTTCACAGCCTTGCTGACATTGGTTGAGTTCTGTTTGAAGAAGAAATTGAAAAGAGATCCGTCCGCTGCCGATTGAGATAAGAGCTGAGCACCCTTTCATGGGATGTCTGGTCAAGGTTTGAATTGAGGACTCTTGGGGGATTGGAGACGATTTATTCTGAACTGCATTGGGATGGAATACAAGTCTCGTCGAAAACCGGAGCCCTCTGATTGGTTTCTTCCAAAACCTTTCGGCACTCTGGGATGCTGAGCTGCAGCATGACGCCCGATATGATTTGCTGAAGCCAAAACCGTATCTCAAGGGCGCCACCAATGCTCCCCGAAATCTCATGGTGGTCTCCAGGAGTACACTAGTATTGAGGACACTCCGGAACGGAGGCAATTGTACGAACGAATGCTTGTAGTAGTAAGGAAACGAGTAGGTAGCAATCATCTAGCACTGGTCGATAGGAAGAAAACCGTGTAGCGAAATCAATCACCAAGATCAGGTGTTATTGGTATTGGAAACTAATATTGTGTCTACACCAACGCAGCATTCGTCTACATTCCACTCAAATAACCATTGCAGGTGTACGGAGGGTTTGATACGCGCTTTGGAATGTGATTTGTTGAAGCCAGAGCCATATCGTGAGGGCGGTTCCCCTACCGCATTCTAAATGCGCAAGTCAGAACAAGACCCCAAGAGTAATGTGGTTACACAACCACACGATGAGAAGAGAACGAATGCAGCAACGAAACCATCATAATCTGGCACAAGATAAGAAGTGAAAAATAAGAACACAAATTACGACTGGTGCGAGGAAACAAAAATGGATTTTAAGATGATGTAGATCTCAGCCTGAGGTACAGGCATGTTTGAAGAGCGGGTGCCTCTAGTTATTTCAAGGGTGTGCACTAAACAAATATCAAAAAGTTTCCAATCCATGCTGGAACCATCGAGAACAAAGTAGAAAATTCCCACCTAGAAACCACAACACAAAAGAAACGGCACTTCACAATCGTTTTCGAACCGTTCCAACACATCCCTTAAAATCTATAACCCAAAAATTCTCACGAATTCCGTGAGTCTCCCACCGAAAGTCAATTCAACTAAACTCAAGGGCAAAAAGTACCCCGCCATCAACGACTTCAAAAAATCCAAACTACACCTCTCCCCTCCCACAAAACAAGCACGACGTACACAACCACAGCAATGGACCCCAACATGTCCACACTCCTAAAATGGAGCGTCGAAAACTCCTCCTCCACAGCCGCAGACCCCACAGCCCCTGCTCCCCAAAGTACACTCAACCCCGAAGCACTCGCAGCCCTCTTCGGCGGACCCTCAGACGCAGACCTCATGGTCTCCTCCATGTCCGCAATCACCACCTCCGACCCCGAGGTCACCGTCTCCGACAAGCTAGTCGCATTCGACAATTTCGAACAATTAATCGAGAACCTGGATAACGCAAACAACCTCGGTCCGTTAAACCTCTGGACTCCCTTGCTTGGGTGTTTAGCACATGAGGAGGGCGAGATTAGGATGATGGCTGCGTGGTGTGTGGGGACTGCGGTGCAGAATAATGTTAGTTCCCAGGAGAGGTTGCTTGCTATGAATGGGATTCCGGCGTTGGTGAAGGTTGCGGTTAGTAAGGAGGAGGGGGAGGCGACGAGGAGGAAGGCGGCTTATGCTGTTAGTTCTGCGGTTAGGAATTATCAGCCTGCGATGGATGTTTTGACGGGGGAGTTGGGGAAGTTGGAGGAGTGGAAGGAGTTTGCGGGGACGATTGATGCTAGTGATATGGATGCTGTGGATGTTGTTATTGGGAAATTGAGGGAGGAGGCTAAGGGAGGGAAGGCATGATTTGGGGAAGGGGATATGGATGGAGTATGCGGGTTTTAGAGGGCATGGCTGGTGCATTGGGATGGAGTTTGGCGTTTTTTTGTGATATCAAGGGATATCTTGCGAGATCATGAAATCACGAAACACTTAGAAATCGAGTTGCTAGGCTATAAAAAGAATAAGAACGTATATCCAATTATACGAGCACTTCTTCACATTGTTCCTCTCAAAGTAGACTTACCACAAATGAATAACCTCTTATTGAAAGCTTAATAACTCAACTCATTCCCCGATTTCCAGGGAGTAAGCCTCTCTGATTCTTAGCCTGTAACAAAACCTGTAATAATTTGCTCTTATTGTCCTATATTGTTTAGTGTATTAGAGTAGAGTGAGTAAGTACTTGAGGAGTATGGACCGATTCGGACCGAGTATCGGAGACTGGGGACTAATATCGGTGTATATTTATTTGTCGGACCGGAAGTTCACAAAAAGAGACGTGAGTTATTAATTTCTTACCTAGAATACCTTAGACTATCAGTGACTACTCAATACTTGAGTAGTTGACTGTTATTGTTCCGGAAGCTGGGGACACTCAATTGTACTAGGAATCAGACAACTGAACATATTTATAAAGTCTTTACTCGGGAAAAATATTTAATCCGTTTTGCAAGAGCCAAGCAGGCAACTGACAATTTTGACTCCCTTCACTTCGAGACTGAAGTATTTTGGAAAAACTCCGTCACGTGTACTAAAAAAGCGGCGGGCAGAAAGGCACTTGCGGATGCCATCATATCCTTCAAACTGGATCGCTAGAACAAATGATTAGTCTGCGGGTCCTAGATGCCAAAGCTTAAATAGACATCATGATTAGAGACAGTAGAGGAAGCAATATCGCGTTTCATGCGTCAAATAAATCATGCTGTTGCGGGATGACTTGCTGGCAAATCTACCCCACTAAGAGCTGCCCCTCACTTATTGCACAAAGGGTCTATTTTGAGGCCACCGTAGCACCAACCACTGCAATTGAGCTGAGCTGACCGAGTCAACCAAGACTTTGGTGGCTGGGGAGGATCACCAATGTACGAGAATATATCCGCATCTGACGTAAATGGCAAAGTAAATATGTTCTTGAATACGCAAGCAGTCTGACAAGAAGCACAAGGTATGCCACTAGAAATTGAAGGAGGGTGGTGCAAAAGGCGAAGCCTGCTTGGCGAGAGGCGATTTTGAAGGAAGACGCCGGCCAAGTCTTTCAACAGGATTCTTTGGATGAGAAGCTCTCCCTTGACGCGCGTCTGACGGTCACCACATTGGGAAGCCGATTTGAATCTGGTTGCCGACTCGACTTGATGGCTTCATTGTGTTGAAGTGCCATGGAAATACAGGACTCGGGGGTGTTTTGAGACTCTTGCGGTGTGATATTGCTGAAGGTGATGCAGAAACCCCGGTCTGCATAGATTTGTTGGGGTATGATGAGGCTAGGCTGCTGGTTGAAGAAAGTAGTAAAATTTGATAAATCCCAATAGTATGAATGGAAGAAAAGAAGAAGAATGAAGGAAGAGGGAATAATAGCCTCTCCTGCCCTGTTGATTCACGCATATCCATTCTCTCCCCATTCACGCACCTCCCCGCAAGCCAATAAGGCCAAATACAAGTCTCTTCTTACCTTTCTCCTCTTTTCCAGCTACGCCTACCATCTCCGTCTTCCTCTCGTCTCGTTCGTTCTTGCCTTCGTCTGAAAGTCAAGCCAATCGCGGCAAGTAAAAGCAGCGTTGTTGGCATTTAGTGTTCGCTTCGCCTCCCGAACTGGAAATCGCGGCCCACACATCTTCGTGACATCGACCTAGCCTTCCCAACCTAACCTTCATCCTCTCCTGAAATCTCCCCCCGTCAACACCTCCGATCTGTCAACTACCTGACCACGAATCTCCTTCGTAGTCTCCCCCATCCACCAAACACCACCCTCTCCTCGATCTTATCGTTGTGAGAGCTTCACCGCCATCTCCCACTCAACCTCTTTTATTTGACTTAGGTCGTTAATCCGCCGCCATGGAAGGTAAGCAGAACTCTTCACACTGTTCAGTCGCAACAAAGTCCAGATCGGACTGCGCATCAACCGACCGCATCCCAAACAATGGCTAACATGTATTACCACTTGCAGAAGAAGTTGCAGCTCTCGTCATTGACAATGGGTAAGCTTCTCAACATTCCTCATGCTCCAGCTGTCAACCAGCAGTGGGGCGCTGATTCACCAAAGGAATCTACCTCACCATCACCCGATTACCTCCTGAATTGAATACACACATAAGGGGACCAACGCTGACAGATTATGAAGTTCTGGAATGTGCAAGGCCGGTTTCGCCGGAGACGATGCTCCAAGAGCTGTCTTTCGTAAGTCTCTTCCCCGCAGCACCTTGGATTTTAACAATCCGATTTCTGCTCTCTCCGATTTGGCGATAGCCTCATCCGATCTGCTTGTTAACAATTTTATAGCTTCTATCGTCGGACGTCCTCGTCACCATGGGTAAGAAGTACCCCCCACCGGTTTCCCCGCAACGGTAACACACGAAGAATAAAAGCTGATAAGGAGCGCAGTATCATGATTGGTATGGGTCAAAAGGACTCTTACGTTGGTGATGAGGCACAATCCAAGCGTGGTATTCTCACTTTGAGATATCCAATTGAGCACGGTGTGGTTACCAACTGGGACGACATGGAGAAGATCTGGCATCACACTTTCTACAACGAGCTCCGTGTTGCACCAGAAGAGCACCCAGTCCTTCTTACCGAGGCTCCAATCAATCCCAAATCAAACAGAGAGAAGATGACCCAAATCGTTTTCGAGACCTTCAACGCCCCCGCTTTCTACGTCTCCATCCAAGCCGTCCTCTCCTTGTATGCATCTGGTCGTACCACTGGTATCGTTCTCGATTCCGGTGATGGAGTTACCCATGTTGTCCCAATTTACGAAGGTTTCTCGCTTCCTCACGCCATTGCCCGTGTCGATATGGCTGGACGTGATTTGACCGATTATCTCATGAAGATCTTGGCTGAGCGAGGTTACACTTTCTCTACCACCGCCGAGCGAGAAATTGTTCGTGACATCAAGGAGAAGCTCTGCTACGTCGCTCTTGACTTTGAGCAAGAAATCCAAACCGCTAGCCAATCTTCTAGCTTGGAGAAATCCTATGAGCTCCCTGATGGACAAGTTATCACCATTGGTAACGAGCGTTTCCGTGCTCCAGAGGCACTTTTCCAACCATCTGTCTTGGGTCTTGAGTCTGGTGGTATCCACGTCACAACCTTCAACTCCATCATGAAGTGCGATGTCGATGTCCGTAAGGATCTCTATGGTAACATTGTCATGGTAAGTTTTGGAATACGCCAGAATTTCTGCAGTTTACTAACTATCTCTAGTCCGGTGGAACTACCATGTACCCAGGTATCTCCGATCGTATGCAAAAGGAAATCACCGCCCTTGCACCATCCTCCATGAAGGTCAAGATTATCGCACCACCAGAGCGAAAGTACTCCGTCTGGATTGGTGGTTCTATTCTCGCATCTTTGTCTACCTTCCAGCAAATGTGGATCTCAAAGCAAGAGTACGACGAGAGCGGACCTTCAATCGTTCACCGCAAGTGCTTTTAAGGTATGCTAATTACACTTCCCTTCGCTTTTCTCTGGACAAAAGCTAATATCTGAAACAGCTTGTCGCGGAAAATTTGTGCCTACCTCACGACTCTCACGAATACCATCAGAACGAAGCCTCGAGCCAGCCGTATATTTCTCCTGTTATCGTATTCTGCGACGTTTTAACACTCAGAAAAGTAGTTCTGTTGGTAGCAATGGAGCGATCCGGTGGGAAGGGGGAAAATCTGGCTTGGCTTCTTGGCCTGCTGTTTTATTTGCTTTGGAGGAGTGGACCAAAATTCTCGTCAACCAATCGGCCGTTTTTTTAAATCATTGAAGCAAGTTGTTTTCTTCAAATATGATTTTTCTCTTTTCATGTGTTTTGGGGTTTTCCTCCCTAGTCCTCCAGAGCATGCCGGTGTTTTTTACTTAGAGAGCAAATGAAAATGATGTTCACTGATTTTATTTCTTTGGTGTGAGTTTTTTGTTGGATGGTTTAGTGCCATTCTTCCGTATAGTATTTCGATATCTCGAGCTTGTGTAAGTGATGCGTCAGTTCAATGGTGGGGTTACTCCAGGCCGACGGATCCGAGGAGTTCCCCAAGGACAGGGGGCTTTGGGGACTTTCCTTTGTGGGTGCTCATTTCCGGAAATTCATGGAGCTCCAACCTCCAAGTCGAATAGTAGCAGATCCCACTTCCACGTGCTTGGGTTCCAATCTATTCTGCTTCCAATTCTATCCTGCTCATCGGAAGGGCGACCGAATACGTATATCAAGAGTGGTTCAATTGCATTATGGATAAGTATAAGTTATTTCTCTCTTCCTCTCTTTTATTTGGTTCAGCCAGCGCTGTTCCCCTCGTTTCCTGCCCCTCCTTTGGTTTTTTTTGCTTCTTGACAATCGCCGACCGTCGTTCACTCGTTCGTTCATCATGAAGACTACCAATGCTGCTATTTTAATACTAGGTGCTGCTGCTGTTGAAGCGAGCGCGCCGGTTTATCTCAGTCCTGTGCAGGATATTTTGCTTCCTGGGAGTGGGAGCGCTAGTAATCCGTTGACGAGTTTGGGGGCGAATAGTCCTTGGTTTGTTGGTATGTTTGTTCTCTCTTTGTCTCTCTCTGGGGATTGAGGATGATGGTGGTTGGAAGAATGGCGGTGATGGACTGGTGACAATTTTGGGGGGGAGTGGATTGTTGTATGAAGAGAGACCAATGATCGGGGGAAGAGTGGTGGTGAGATAATGGTGAGAAGGGTGCTGACAAGATGGATGTAGGACCTAATGTTAATAACGAGAGTAACGATACACCTGAGGGCTGTACGGTTGAACAGGTTGCTTATGTTGTGAGGCATGGGAGTCGGTATCCTGATACTGGGGCTTATAATGAATGGGTTGCTTTGTACACCAAAGTGAGTTTCTTCCTTTTGGGATTGGTAATGGGTATTGATGAGCAATAGATCCAAAATGCGACTTTTACGTCTTCTGGATCCTTGGAGTTCTTGAAGAGCTGGAAACCGGTTCTTACGAATCCTTCAGCGCAGATTGCGCAGGAGAGTCCTACGGGGTATAAGGAGGCTTTTGATTTGGGGTATCGGTTGAGGACCAGATATCCAGATCTTTATTCCTACGGCTCGCCATTCATGGCTTGGGCCAATCTGTATCCAAGGGTGGTTCAGACGGCGCAAAATTTCGTCCGAGGATTCCTTGGGTCTTCGGCGAGCACGTTGGGAAACGTTGTTACTGTTAATTCCACCGGGAGTCCGGAGGCGATTTTCGATAGTTTGGCACCTAGTGATTTGTGTCCTAATTTTGAGGATGGGAATGGTGGGACTGAAGGTACATATTCCCTGTCCCCTTATTTCTCTCCCCTCACGCGATCGCCTTCACTGACAAAATGAAATAGCAACAAAATGGGCATCCATCTACCTCCCACCCATCACAGCTCGTCTCAACTCCCTTCTAACCGGGAACTTGACATTCGCAAAGACGGATGTTGGGATCTTCCCGTACCTTTGTGGGTATGAGTCCCAAATCACCGGCAAACTTTCTCCTTGGTGTGGAGTTTTCACGGATGAGGAGTTGAGACAATATGAGTATGCCCAAGATCTTCGCTATTACTACGGAATAGGTGATGGTGTCGACCTTCCTTCGAAAATGATGTTGCCTTTCCTTAATTCTTTGGTGGGACATTTGGAGGATGGGCCTGGACAGACTGGCAAGAGCAAGAATGGGAGTCTATTTGCGGTACCGGACATTATGGCAGCTTTCTTGAATGATGGGCAGCTAACGGAGTTGGTTGCTGCTACGGGGGTTATGTCTGATCAGGCGCCGTTGAATGGGAGTGCCATTCCGGAGAGTTGGAAATACGTTGCTAGTCGGTTTGTTAGTATGAGGGGAACGGTGGCTTTTGAGAGGTTGAATTGCTCTGTTCCTGAGGAAGAGCAATCTGCTTATGATCCTCCAAAGGCTGCTTCGAACTCGACAAGTGCGGGAGAGAGGGATACCTATGTTAGGATACTGCTTAATGATGCTGTTTATCCGGTCCCGGAATGTCAGGATGGACCGGGAAGGAGTTGTAAGCTGGAAGAGTATGCCGAGATTACGAAGGCAAAATTAGACGCCGCGGGAGATCTCAGGACGAGATGTAATGTGACTGCTACTGTCAAGGGGGCCGCTGGAAATGGAACTAGTGGGAAGGGGGCGAGCTTTCTTACGGATTTAGGGGGTGAGTGGTTGGGGAGTGTTGTTCCTTAAATGGATATGAAGGGACAGGGACAATGTGGGATGTTTATGGTAACTCAATTTTAACTGGATTGAAAATATAAATGTGACTTGTTTCCTTCCTCTATCTCTGGTAGGTTCTGATCTCCAAACTTCCTACTAATTTAAAGTGCTTTTGTCGGCATAAGAAGCTTTTAGCCAGGGAAAAGGTAGTCTAGACCTCTATATTATACATTAGAGTCGAGGTCATTAATACCTCTACGCTAAAACCAAAATTAAGACCAGGATCGATTGCTGCTGTGGCAACTCATAAATGAAATTTTGTGCCAGAGATCGAAACATAACACCAATTCGGATTCCTGGAGTAGCTTCAGAACATTATGTAGGGAAAGTCTAATGTTGAGCTCATTTCGCCATTTAACGAGATTTTTAGTATCCTCGTCCCAGAAAATGTTATTCTTATGGCCAGAAATGATATATCACCAGAGGTTGCAGGAATTCGTGACTGTAGTCTAAAGCGCTTGCCCTCCTACCATCCTCTAAACTTCTCTAGAAAAACAAAGTCGACACCAAATTGAGTTTCCGAGTCTTGGTCGAACAATTGAGGAGCAGAGTAGAGGTAGGTACTCTGCTTTTACCAGTTACGAATTCCTGCACCTCCTGGTGATAGTATCTCATCAGAAATCATATTGGTACTTTATAATTAATATTATTAGCGAGATGCGTTCTGTAATCCTAGACTCGAAGAAGGCGAGGTTTACTTTCGGGATTTTGATAGAATCACTTTGCAGTGTTTGTGGGTGAAGTTGAAGATATCAAAATCAATCATGGGCTTCTAGACTTGACAAAGCTGAAAATTGTAGGCCTCGTACACTAGGAGACGAGTAGTCGTCAGGGTGCAGTATCGTGACCTCGTTCAACACCTAGAAATACACCAAGCAACAAGATGAAATTCAAATTTCAAATTACTGAATATTCCTTCTAACTAGTGGATTCCCATCAATTCGCCATTACAAAAATCGGAGTCTTCATATTGGTTATAAACGTTTATTACAAACTAGAAAGAGGAATATATCTCTGGGTTTTAGATACCAAAGCTGTCGTAGTTGTTTGTCAGAATGAGGCTAAACACCTCTCAAATACAATATACGGTAATTGACTAAAATACCCCTTTTCTCAAAAGAGGGGTGTTTTAATCAGCCAGGATATTTCATTCCTTCATTAGTTTTGCCATACAAATACACTAAGAAATCAATGGATACAGCAAATTAACCTACTTCCGTACTACCTACTTGCAACTACGCAAACCAACTCTTGTGGCCTTTAGTAGTGGTTGAGCCCAATACTCTGTACCACTACGCTTTTGCTTAGCACTACTTTTATAGCTCGAATCGACATTTTGTACCTCCTAAGCCTCCTAAGTACTCTCTAATTATTAATCAATAGCCTCAATTCCACCCTCTATTATACCCTCAATTCCTTCAGCATAAACAGCACCATCTATACGAATTTCCGTCTAGACAGCTTCTTCCTAGACTATAAACTTATTTGTCTTCTTTGCCTCTGCAATTGCTCTTATTCGCTCCCCAAAAGTAGGTTCCTTCGTACGTGCCTTTTGCCGCTCCTTCTCCTTCTCTCTATACTAATTATCTCGTCGCTCCTGATCAGTATTGCCTAGCATATAAATAAGATCCTGAAGAGTAGGACTAATACGCTTTCCATGTCGATCAACAGTGGCTACCTTATTCGCATTGTAATAGTATCCCCCCTCTATATACCAATTAGATCAGCATGTCTCTCTTCTGCCCTCTGGTCTTAAAATCTCAGGGTGAACTCCTTGTACAATCCATCGCTTGTTTATTGCTCTTTCACTAGTAGCATTAAATCGACATTCCACATACTCTATAGTTCTCTCCTTCTCACTATCTATATATTCGTCGATTAAGAGAGTAGGTGATCGTTTAGGAATAGGTGATCGTTGAGGAGTAGGTGAGACAAAAAGTTCAGAATTAATTGGTAAGAGTAGTGAGCTTTGAGATTAAGGAGTTTCAGCATCTTAAGCATCTAGCGTACTCCCAGCATATAATTAAGCCTCTGAACTTTGACCATATAATTGAGCCTAAACCTCTCTCTTTTGTTCCTCGATTATCTTCTCTTGCTCTAACTCCCACCATGTCTCAGCATCAAAGTCATGTATATCCTCCTTATTTTAACTTTGGCTTCGTCCTCTTCAAGAGATATTTGTACTTAGTGGCGACAGTGGGCGGCAACAAAGTTCTTTTGCTTAGTAGAGCACTTTCAAAGGCAGGAGTCGTTGTTAATGCACTTAATATACTCTTTGTGATCTGCAAACTCATCATCCTCGGGATCGCTCTCAGTATCGCTCTCGCTCCCCCTATTAAAAAGAGTATCTTTCACCTTCTGCGCACGCCCATGGCAAGATGGCTCCCCAGTACAAGTTCGTGAATTGTAACCATTTTTTAAGCAGGATCAGCACCTACAATTTAAGAGACAATAGTTCCTATGTATGTGTAAGGTTTTAGGTCTTCCTAGAAGGCGTACTACCTCTGGCACTCAGATGCCTAGTGTTAGACAAAGTAAATGAATTGTAAGTAGAGGCTCAAAGGTTACTTGATAGATAGCTTTAAAATTCAAAAGCAAGTATCTAGGATAGAAATATGTTGAGTTTGGAAGGTCCTCAGTACTGTAGATCATGTAGAATTGATAGATTTGTGTAGGTAGTTATCTAATGTCTATATATAAGGATTGAATGATGATATAATGGATCTAGCACAACACTAGTGATCATACCAGCTGATCAACATAGCAGATAAAACTACCGATGAAGTGGTAAATCAAACAGTAGATCATTATGGAAATAAATAATGAGAAAATTCATGTGACGTTATGAATCCAGCACAACAAAGTACTGTATAGCATTAATCCTAAGATCCATACATACTACAATTGCATGTACACAAGGAGCTTAATTGTCTTAAAAAGCAAGGCAAGAAAATATGCGATTATTAAGATTAATCTAACACAGACCCTTTTATCGAACACTGATCATCACCTATTTTTCGCCCTCCGGCTGTGTCCTACGAAATGTTGGAAAGGTAAGGGACAAATGCTTGAAGTACCATTTCCACTACTTATCCTCTCTTGGCATAAGCGCCTAGTATATTAGCAATATCTTATCGTTAACATCAATAAGGACTGTAATCGCAAGCACTATCTTGAACTTTGAGTGAGTATGTGTAGCATTGACTCCTGTGATGTGGCAGAGATATTCAATAGCATTGCGAAGTGGCGCGAGAGTAATAAAGATACCTTGAAATCAACTAGTATCCTTATTAATTTCCAAGTGGATATAATGCTTAGGATCTGACTTTTGGAGCTCCTTAATGTAATTTGGAAAGAGCACAAACAACTTCTCCTCCTCCTTGCCACTCTCTTTACGTTGCTTTTCAAATGCTTAGTATGCCTGTCTCAATGGTACCTTATTTCCCTTCCTATACAATATCTCATTATTCACTAATGTTGCAGCTTTGAATCTAGGATCTCAATTAATTGCCTCACTATAATTATTGGAGAAGATATCTAACACTATTCCTGCTCCGGTGGTCAAGGTGTGTGGGGTATACGCTCGAAGTGTCGCAACCTGAGTCTTCTGGGATAAGAGTAATCGTACATGAAATTGGTACTTCTCCTCCTCCTTCTTCTTGCACTCGAGTACTATGCGCTTTTTGTCTGACTGTACCCTCTTCTAGGACACGCCTAGATTATTGAGCCAAGTGTAAATCGCATCTTTCGCCTCTTTCATAGTACTTCACTCCTGGCCAATCTTCAAAGGCTCCTGATGCTTCTCATCCTCATCCTCTATCTCGATTACGATAACCTTATCTTGGTGTGCCACTTGTTGTTAGTGCGTACAGCGTGGTTGAGACTTTCGCAGACGTTCCTCTTGCTTCTCGCAAACCCTTTCGATAAATCGGTAGGGTAGCATATACAAGCATCTATTCACTCAAAAATAGCTCTATTCCACTCAAAAAGTAGTGAATATTGACTGACTAAAACACCCCTCGTTTGAGAAAAGGGATGTTTTAGTCACACGTAAATAATTAGAGGGTGTTTTAGTAAATTACCGTACAATATAATATGCGAATCTTAATCGAGGACAACTCATTTTTCCCATCAAGAAATCATGTCAATAAAAGACTTGGAAATCAAATATAGAGTTCCTACTAGCCAAATAAAACCTCCAATATGCTTCATCCTCAAAGAATGTTACTGCCTGACGCAGTTCTTAAAGTTTTTCAACACATAGCTCTCTTCTCCAAAGATTACTGTATTTATACATAGACTTTGTTGATTAATTCTTATCCACTTTTTCCCAATAAACCCCTAGCTTCTATTCCTCTTCCCAAAATCAGTATCTTCGTATTGGGTTTTCAGTAAAGACGTGATTAATAAGCTTAGTATTTCAGAATGTCAGTGTTCCAAATCTCAAAATAGAAAGTATCCACACAACAGCTTTCTCTCATTTTTCTACTTCACATTATCAACCATCAACTCCTACGTCTGCTTCCTATGTTCATAACTCACTTACTTTACATTTATCTATCAACCTTGTTTTTCTGCGAATATCCTCCTCCCCCACCATTCTCCCAACATCGCCTTTCCAAATTTTTGAACAGCCAAACGACCTCCCATCTCAAATCATCTTCTCCTCTCCCCAACCTGCTTACATAAGGCCCCAATTTTTTCACAAAACAAAAACAAGACATTCTGCCACCAATGCAGATAGCGAATTGATCCCACAATAGTTGAATTATATAGTTAGCACAAAAGCTCCTGAGTTAAGAACGGACTACTTTGCAGAACTTCTACATTCCACCTTGTGACGCACATGGAAGGTATAAAGAGAGGAGGGAAGAAGTTCAAAGGTAGATTTCAATTCGAAAACAAATCTAACTTGCAGAAAAGCCAATAACTCGTTGACACCTTAGAGAGGACTCCATCCCTCAACACAACATGATAAAAATTTTGACTCCAAGAAACCAAAGTTAATAACCTCTTTTATTATCCTCCTCTGAAGATCGTTGAACAGCCATCTCAACGACATACCAATGATGTTCAACAACTTTCATCCCATTCTCTCTTTTAATTCTCCCATCTACAACTGAGACCCCTCATCAAATTCCATTCACTTAATAAACAATGAAATACCGCTACGCCAAGATGAAAATAATCAAGCTTTTTTTGCCTCAACCCAAGACATGGTCAATGAGGAAAGTGTGAGATATTTGCCAACTTCACATTTCTATCAATCAAGTACCGAAGCTCTGTATAATATCCTGAGAAACTATGAGTCCTCTATTCCATTGCCCCCCCCCCCCATAAAACGATACCAAATAAATAAACTCCCCTCGACCTTAAGACACCTCCTTCGCTCGATAGCCTACTACTATAAGCCCCGACATTTCTAAAAACTACACTATCACTTGCCAACTTATTCATCAAAGACCTCCCCCCACTGTTCTAGGACGTGCCTTGCGTATATCAAGAGCACAGCAACTTATGACTTCAAGAACAGACTGCTGGGAAGAACATTTATATTTCACACGTGCTATAAGAAGAATAAGGGAAGAGAGAAGAGGCGAGGAATTCGAAGGTAGAATTTATTTCGACAACACATCTAACTTGTAGAACACCCGCTCCTCCTTACTTATATTTGAGAGGAGAAACTATTTATCCAACATACTCCTAAGCATACAGGAAACAAATATCTCAACCCCCAGGAATCTTATAAAAAACACTTCCTAAATCTGAGTCGCAATCAATCACTCTCTTCTTTAGATGTATTCGATAGATGTCCTTCTATCATTACCTCCAGCCACTTTTATATACAACTAAACTGCATTATTATCTAACCATTCTCCTTCCTTCTTTCTCCGCCCTCTCAGCAATACTCACCAAGAAAAGAATCGAGTCTAAAACTCACAATACCAAGTACCCGCGACGAGAAGTTTCAAGAGAGTGAAAGTATTTCTAAACCCTGACAAGCCAAATTCCGAACTCCCTCACTTCCCCTTTTACTTCAATTTCTTCCATATTTCTTTTCTACCTTGCTCCCCTACTTCTTTTCAGTTTCGCTTCCTCAATTCCCGTTCTCAAATATTCACATCACCTTTCACGGTGTCAAAAAAACAGCGAGATAGCCATCGACAAAGAAGATACCATTTCAAGATAAACATGTCCCTATCACTGGCTAGCCCATCAAGAACCCCAAGGATGTAGTTTCAAGGACCTCTAGGAAATAACTCACATTCCCCTCCTGGGATTCAGAATAATAACGGCAATAGAAGAAAGGAGAGTTGAAATTCGAAGGTAGATTATTTTTCGACAAGCTCCTAAATCGAGGGAATGAACAAAACACAATTCATCTCACTCTCCATCCCGCATGCTCCTCAAATAACACAAACCAAGTTACAAAATCAAATCAATCAAACTACTCAACACACGACCCAAAAATCCAGCCCAAGCAGCAAGCATGAAATCTGGCCCGCTCGAAAAGTCACACCATAGTCCAAGAATTAGAGACCCGCCCCTCTCTTCTTATTTCACTTCTTTTCTACTCAACCCTTTCCTCCACCAAAGAGCTTAAGCCAAGAGACCCAAGTTTGAACCAGAGATCACGTTTTCAACCCCTCAATATCAATCCCAACCCCAACGCTCCAATATCTCCCAAACATCACTTATTGAAAAATATCATCACTTCCTATAACAAACAGCAGAGGTAGGATTTAAACCCACCCTAATATCTCAACGACATTGATCAAACCAACACATGAAAACCTTACCTTCCCTTGAAGAACGTTGTGGAGATATAAACGCTTTCAAGGATTGCGAAACCCACAATGCGATTAGAAGGACCTGCTTGAAGCTTGATGATGGATAGTTCAAGGATTGTGAACCGAGGTATGAAGACATTTACATTTACATAACACTTGTAACCTGTGACCTGTAACCTGTACCAAAGAAGAAATGAGAAAGCCAATAAAAGAGAGGAAGAAGAAAATTCGACAGCAGGTTTTGATTCGACAACAAAACCCATTCAATCAAAAATCAAGGACATAATAATTGAAGGGAAGGAAAACGAGGAGACAGCAATATCAAACCAATCGAGAGCGAGAATCCATCAAAGACGAATAAAGAAAAAGTAAATCCAAAAGCTCAGAGCACGAGCACAGCAATGAAGTCCGAGTTGATGTACCTATACTGATGATAACCCCCAAAGTCAGAGGGAGAGAGCATATATACATCACCGTAAGACTTTTCCAGCTTCTACGAACTCACTCCAGCCCTACCCCAAAAAAAGGCTAACTTTCAACGAATTCCTATCCACTTTTCACTCACTGCATGAATGAACACCATGATATAAAGATATATAGCATCCATTGTTTATTGCTATATAAATACACCAAAAAATCTTCTTGTACTTAATAGAATTAAGTAAAATACAAAAAAGAGGGGGTATAAATCCAATTCCATCCATCCATCCATCCAATTCATTTTAATCATGTGTGTTTTCGCCGCCCCAAAAGATCATGTTATCCTTTTCTTCATCCATCGAACATCCCATCATAAATCCCTCATTTGGGTTTTTCGTGAGCAACCCCCACCCAAGGAAAATAAATTGCCAAGCAAGGCAATAAATGCAGGAAAGATGAGTGTAATGATACACCCCACCCCTTTCCGAGCCCAACAAGACACACGATACCATCAAAATTCCCGATACGCCGTGAACCCCCGAATTCTATAACAGAATGAACACCAACCGGTAATGCACCGTCCAGACCACACCACTGCACACATAAATTCATAAAAGGTATTCCAAGAAAGAGGGGAAGGAGTCCACCCAATCAACAATACAAATGCTATCGCAAACCAGAACACGTCCACATAGTGTAACGCCCTCATATATGCATCCTCACCAAGTAAAAGTGTCAGGAATATATGAAAGAAAGAGAAGTGCAGCGTGCATATCAAAGTGGCGCACGGCTTGCTCGATTCCGCCACTGAACAAATAGCGCGGGGTTTTCAGGTCGGTAACACCACCTCTCAAACTCTCACAGCCATTTGCCCCCTCAAAAGTAACATACCACCATTTCACCACGCCACCCCGAGACTGGTAGGGTGTAACATAGAGAGGCAGCATAATCAACCCGAATAACGGGATTAGGGGTCTTTCTGACTGGTCATATTTCCCAGATCTCAAGGATCAGCGCTGCGTTCATAGAGTCGATTGAGCGAGCTGTACAGCCATGGCCAGAGCATCCAATCCCTTGTACGAGTTTGGGGAAATGTTCTTGGGCTCTTCGGGTTCAATCGGTCGTGCCACCAGGGTCTGCTGGAAGCCGCGAGAGCTGTATGGTAGAGAGGCCGTTGGTGGTACGGCGGGGTTGTGATTGCTAACCGGCGAGAACAACGCAGGGTCTATGATAGGAGACATCTCCGCATTTGCAACCATCCGACCTGGGGTTGAGGGCCTGCTTGCTGCACGACCGACTTTCTTGATGCCAGCAGGAACAGTGAGGACCGGAGGTTTTGCTCCTGTCCGAGATGCGGTGTTAGAGCGTGAGCGGTCCTTGTTGTGAGTCTCGAGATGCTGCTTCATGTTATCGTTGCGGGTGAATTTCTTCTGGCATCCTGCGAAGGTGCATGGAACAGCTTTCTCGGCCGTGTGGATTTTGGAGTGTCGCGATGCGTGGCCGGATGTGGTAAAGGTTTTCTCGCAGCCAAGTGTATCTCTGTAGCGGCAGTTGTATCTCTTGGACCCTCGCTCCGAGGTGTTTCCATTATGATATGATTCTTCGTCGAAGACTTGTGGTTGGGAGTAGGAATGCATCCTGTTTTCCACATATGGCGTTCTTGGGGGTATTCTGTGGTAGTTGGCGGAATAGTCGTGGAATGAATGTGATCGGTCCCGGTATTCCATATTTGATTGATCCTTGTATAATTGTTCCTCCGTGAAAGAATTATGTCTGCCAAGTTCGGAGCGAGGTGTAATGGGGGATTGCGTTTCGGTGGTGTTCTGTGAGTCGAAAGAGTCGGCGCGGATTAAACCCGGTATAACTGGGGAGCCCGTACCGCTTGGTGTTGATAGATTCGAGACGGAGCGACTCATCTCAGATGGGCTGTAGGAAGAATAGGCGTGGGTTTGTGTTGGCGCAATATCGTCGTTTAGAAGAGAAACATTCTTCCCTGAGGAATTCCGGGCATGCATACTCGGTCTCTGCGACATGTTGTTGTTGTTGTGAACAAACTCGAAGGTGGTATGATTCTGAATTTTGCTCCCCAAGGGAGGACGGATCCGCGGGAGAGGAAATGTTCGAGAGTGGAGTATGGACGAGCGCGCTGACGAAGCAGGGGTGAGGATTGTAAGTGGAGATGTTGTGTTTTTGTGAAGTTATTCACAGGTGAAATTTTAAGGATTTAGTGAGGCTGTTGGAGTGTGCTCGAGGAAAGTCGAGGGTAGCTCAAGCTATGCGTGTGTATGCGCGAGAGAGGGAAGCTGTTGATGTGTGTGGCTGAGTGAAGCAGCCCTGCGAGAGAGATTTGGGGGTGAAACACCAAAGGATTTCAGTGCACAAGGGTTCTTTTTCAACGATGTGGGAGGAGCAATAATGATGAGTTATTGGAGTGATGTCGTTATAAAATGTGGTAAAAGAGAAGGAGGGACAAAGTGAGGAGTTCTGAGGGAGAGGACGCATTTTGGGGGATGTGATGGGAATCTCAGGCCAGGGATGAATGCCATTTCACTAGGCCCGGCTTTGGTACATTTCGGGGTCAAAGTGGGCTTAGTGGAGTGGGACCCCAAGGGACTCTCCTGGCACACTAGGAATGGGGAGAAAGGGGGCCTGTTGTTGGTACAGTCCAGGCTGTTCGCTTAACCTCCTTCTCCGTAGAAAGTTGGAAGTTGGCATTGGTATTTACAGGGGGAAGGGGTTGTTTGGATATGCAAAGGACCAAGAGCTCCCGGAGATGGGATTTTATTATGAAGTAATCTTTCTTTTCCATAGCAACACAAATAGGAGACTTAGCGAGGTAGTTTTTATTTACACGACGTAGAGAAATTCTGGTCATCGTTATCTCATTTTTCTACCTGACATGTCAAATGTCAACCAAAACAGTTAGCAGAGCCGGAGTATACACCCGTAAACACCGCACTTTTTAAGACAAGAGGAGGCACCTCCGTCTCCTACAAGTAAACGCCTTTTCATCGAGTAAAAGAGCAGCACCACATCATGCACGATTTATGTCGTCGTCGAGCTTATCGGCGATTGCATCAGCGTGTGCTCAGTATTCACCTAATGCCGCAGCATCACGGCACTTGTTATTAACTTTACAGACCCCGCCTAGTTGATTACCTGATTAGGGCTTGGGCAGCGTTGATTGTTCCTCAAAGTTCCGCGCTTCCGGGTCTCACCAATCTGTCTGCATCATGCTGGGGATGAAGGGTTCACCAAGCCCAGGGGACTGTCAAAGTTCGTCCGACTCCAACGCCCAACCTCTTTTTGACACACACCACCGCCAAAGAAGCAGCACCTGCATAGAATCAGGGTGTGAGCTGAGGAGAGCTCAGAGCTTCCCCGCCAGAGCTGCCATACTTTACCACCATCCGGCAAGCTCGGGTCCGGGAAGTCTGATCCTTCCACCAAAACAAGCAACCAACGGTCAGCTTCCTTCTCTTTTTGTCTCTCCCAGTTCGAACATATTTCCTCATTCACACCTCATTCACACCTCATTCACAGCCCATCCTTAAGAACATACCTATGTTTCGTTATAAAAAAGATGACGCAGCTACCGATTCATGGGGTGATGACGCTCAAAAGACGGGAACGGAGAATCCTCCGCGAACGCAGATCGAAATGTGCTGCTCGCCTCAGGGTCTTTTCTGCAGGGTCTCCAGACAACAGAGCTCTCCATCCCTGTTCCATTATGCGCGCCTCGACTAGCCCCGAACCAGTGAGCCACAAACAGGAATTGATCGGCGGGGTCCATGATAGCTGCCCGTTAGCTGATTGCATTTCCCTCAAGTTCAACCGTCTTTTCAAAAGCGCACCAAAGTCCTGCCCTCTCACCAAAACCTTTCAAAACCATCCATACAATTTTTCCTTCTTCACATTAAAATTTCTTGACGATCTCCTTCACAAGGAAGCATTAAAACGCCGCATGAGATCAAATTAAGGGGTCTTTTTTCACTGACATCACTGCTTTCTCCCGGATCGAAAATTGGGATTGTCATCGAGTTTGGGGGGCCATCATCCCTGGTGGTCTGGAGTGGTCCATCGCTTAGACGTGGGTGCTTTACATTTTCCTGCATTTCTTGGGCACCGAGGACACCGAACCATAAACTTGAACTGCTGATGCACAGAAACGGGGTCCTAGTCCGAAAATCTTGTATTTGAGAAGAAACGACGTTGGCGCTAAAAAGGGGGTTCTTTTGGCTTAACACTCATTCATTCCCTGTTTTGCGGATCGTCTTTCGGGGTTTTTATCGCACTGCCCGATCGTCGTTGCCTTGCTTATTTTGAGGTCTTACCCATTTAAACCACCAAATTTTCACGGTCACCGATGATACTCCTCGACAGTTGTAGGCCTTCTTTTTGAGGCAATCCTCAAAATAACAAAGCAATCCCCAAGAAGCCTCGGGTTTTTGAATTGTACGGACAGCACCAGGATCATCTATCCGCTCATTAGATCACCCATATTCCGGACCAAACCCTCCTTGATCTTTCCCATCCCACTCAAACACCCACCACACCAGTGACCTCACACCACCATCCCCCCCTCCAACAATGCGGAACCTAAACCGAAGGACCCTGAGCCAATAACCAATCCCTCGAAACGCGCCACAAGCACGCTGCGCGCTCAAAGGGTCCTTCTCATGCACATTACGGAAAGAGGAGAACCCTTACCAACCTTATTATCGCTGTCGTCATCTACTTTTTCCTCAGGAGATCTAGAGCGTTCTTGAGACTGACTTGATACGATGCAGATCTTCTCCAGTCAGTGCTGGGTAAACTCCTCGTTCTTGAGCTATGTTACTGTGCCATTTTCTATTGTTGATTACGTATTTTCCTTCGCTTCAGCTTACGGAGATTAATGGGGGTATGAGATGGGGTTCTCACAATCCCATGAGACAAAGTGGACGATCCATCCATCCACCCGGACTGTTTCTCCCTAGTGTTGTGTTGGTCCCCCTTTTTCTGCTTTTGTTTTCACGGTGTTTTTCATATCCTGATTTGCTATGGGAAACATGTGATTCTGATTCCCGATCTTTCGTTCATGATACTTTCCTAGCTACCTTTCCTCAAGTCATTAATTCCCATCCCCAGCAATGCCATACTTTCCTTTCTCTTGCGATTAGCCAATCAGATCCAATACCGCCAGCTGCTTTCCCTACTGGGGTAATTTACTGAGAAACAACTTTTCCACGACCCAAAACTACGGATCGTTCCCCCAGGGGTATTTCTTGGCAGCGTCACTAGTTTTTGAATAGTCAAACTATTCTCTGACAAGTGCGTATTGTACCCCATTCTTCAAAGTTCATCGCATGCTTTCGGGGAAAGGAGGTGGGATGTTGGAAAAAGGGCACGGGGAAAGAGTGGGAACGTGCGATTATGCTACGAGTACTGGTTGTTAACTAGATGGGATCGTCGATGAGAGATGGAGTGTTTGTTCGTTGTGATGGAGGAGGAGAAATTATTTTCCTTCTTTTCCGGAGAAAGAATTCTTCCGAAGACGAGGACATGGTCGTAGGGTTACATTATGAGACTCATGGGTTTCTTTTACATTTCGTGGTTTGGGATTTGAGAGTTTATTGAGAAGGTAAGAGCAGAGAGAAAAGGTGTAGGAGTTTGAGAGTCAGGAGTTGTCGATTTTCTCTTTCACTTTCGTTGATGGCATCTAGTGCTTTTGCCTGTTTGTCTGTATTTTGTATACTTGTTGGGTGAGGTTCTTCTTCTTTGTCTGGGGATGGTTGTGATGTATTAATGCCTGTCCCGTTGGGACGGACGAGATGCGTGGTAACTTGAGATTTTACTTCCCTCGTAGATAATGTTTCTTGTGGCTGAGTTGTTCATTTATAACGAGCATTTCGATAAGAGGCTGAAAAACTCTCTTGGGTAGTTATTTTATGAAAATTTCTGGAAATAGTACTCCTTTTACTTCCTTCGTTACTTAACCTCCCTCCCCTCTAAAAATAAACTTTCTCTTAAGTCTAGACTTAGATGAAAGTCTACCAGGAGAATGGAATATGAATCTTTATATTGTGAATTAAGTCGTTGGGATACTTGCTATCAATAGAGAGAAGCTTGATAAGGAAAGTTGGGGGTATTAGCCTTGATAAGTGCATAATGAGTCAGGCCCAAGCAGTTTTCTTTCGATCATACAGCTGAGCCGGGTTATGAACCGATTTCGAAGTAAGCTCTTCCGATTCCCCTCTCAGTATATCTTCTCTTGGAAATCAGGGAGATGTTTTGCAGAGTTTTGAGATTGTTTTGTTGAAAGGAATTTGAGTGGGGTTTGAAGCATGAGAGAGCATTGGGGGGGGGGGTCTCTGTTTATTCCATGTTAGGAGTTTTTGGTGTCGAAATAAAATTTGTTTTCGATTTTGATGTTCTGTTTGTTTGATATTGGTTTCGTCGGTTTTCTTTAGTATTTATTAACCTTTTACTCAGGCAGCAGCCTCTTCTAAATAAGGGGCCTGCTGGAGAGTTTTGTAGGTGTTTTGTAGAGAGAAAGAAATGAAGCGGGAGTGCTGGCGCGTCGCTTTGTCTTTCTTGAGGATTATCGTTCGGGTTGTGTGTTTTATGCAGAGCCATCTTTTCGATCTGGATTTTCTATTTTGGTATTTACTACTACAAGCATGCACGATACTTCGAGGTTTTATATTGTTTGAGGTTTTTAATACCTTGGATCCGGGTGGAAACCTAGAAACCTACACCTCTCCAAAGCTCGTCAATCTTGAATCCTTTATGTTAAATTTTTCAATTCCAGAGCCACGCTGCCTTGAATTTAATTTGGTTTATAGTTGTCTTCTTGGATACAAGTTCAATGTTCGACTCTTTTTTTTCCTCCTCTTTTCTCTAGTGAGAGGAAAGACACATTTTCAAGGTGTTTCTTAGCGCGAGTTTCTGTTGTCGAATTGGAATCTGCTGTAGAAATAAATTGGCATATTCTAGTGTGAAGATACGTTTTTTTGGGAAGGGCCTTCAACTATACTTCTTTTTAACCTCTTCCACTATGAGAATTTTGTTTCATTTCCTCCTTTTGTGGGCACCCTTCTACTGAGTACTTTAAGTCCCGCACATGGCCTGGTTGTCTAGGATCTTTCTCTGTGTCTACAACTTTCTTCAAAATTTAGTCGCGCTTAAATATTTAACGGTGTAGTTGACTTTTATGTTTTTCGGACTTTGCCTTTAATTCAACCTTTGATGAATCGCCTGGTTCTTGTTGGAATATTCTCTTCGTTTACGTCTGGTATTCTTTTCTGAAATGCTCTTAGAATCGATTGTTGGTACTGCTCTTCTGTTTTTCTGTTTTTCTCTTCCTTCGGGAGAATAAAAGGAGAATGTTTGAAGGCGCTGTGGTTAACAGGATCGGTGGGGTTTAGCAATAAAGTGTAGTCGAGGGTGGAGGATAATAAGTATAGAATACAAGCGGGGAGATCATCTTCCGCTACTGCATCGCTAGAGATGAAGAAGTAGTGATATTGGTAGTTTCTGCCACTGAGTGAGGATATACCTTTTCTAGTCTTAATTCAAGTTCTCGCGAGAAAGGGCTGAACGCTATCGAGGAAAGAAAGAAATAATTTTCGGAATGTCTTATTGTCGAAAAATCCCTTACTCTCGAGTAGAGTCGTTTGATCTAGTAGTTCGGGGGTAGCTTTGAAGTCTTCTATGGCATGGTATTTCACACAGTGATTACTACCAGGATTCTGAGCGCATTTTCATTGGACACACTGGCACGAGCTAGGCATGAAGGAAGTACGGTGAAAAGTGAAACGCATGGTAGACAGATATGGGGATCGTACAAAACAGAGTAGAAGACTTCTTGTTTCCTGGTCGGTGAGAAGTTAATGGGATAAGAATTTATTATTTTGCCTTTAATGGGAATAGTAGTATTCCGTTTTCCATGTAAAGAAATCTGATGAGGAAAAGCTTGTGGGGCTAGCCTCGTCTCTGGTGTGTGATAAAGTGTATTGCCGCTTTTCTTATCTATTTGAGTATAAACCTCCTCGTGTCAAAGTTTTCACTTGCTATACACTTCCATCATACTCAATATCTGGGAGTATTTTCTTCTAAGAAAATGAGTTCTTCTTGTTTAGAACCAGTGGTGATACGGTGCGTGATAGGATAGTTATGTGTTATAAGTCTAGTACTTATCTCGTTCTATTTTTCTATGTCCCTTTTCAAGATAAAATCCAATATCTAGGAAACAACTAGTACCTGGGTAAATAATTTCACCTTTAATTTAAAGTTGTAACAGAGAATCCTTTCGTTTTCTCATTTCTAAATAGACACAGGTGGAAAATCACGTGAAGATGGTTCAATATGTCCGGGGTTACCAATTAGTTGCAATAGACTCTTGTTTGCGCTTTTCCTTACGTATTTATAAATTCATCTGGTATAAGAGATCTAGTAGAGAAAGTTTTGAGAACTTTGTCGATTTTGAAACAGTATGTGGTCGAAAGGAGGGCTGTTGTCGATTTTTTCTTACGAGCTTGCTGACCTTATTTGGTGGTTGCATTTGCTGGTATGGATTTGGTTCATGTGTTGCTGAACCTAGTAGAGGTAGTAGAGCAGAATAGCTTTGAATTGAGCTGGATCTGTGGAATCCGGGTGGGTTCTAGAGTTACTTGAGAATTATTCAACTCGTCGTATCTGCCCTATAGTTTTTGAAATTTATTTACTCATGTCGCGATTTCGAGAGGATAGAAATTAAGAAAACACTCCAAATACGCTTAGCCAGCTCTAGTAACTCACTTCGACGACCTTCTTCTTGGTTGACAACTTTCTTTGTATAATAGGTCTCGGAGCTTAATGGATGGGATATATAGCGAAGAGTCCCAGTAGAATATCATATATCTATCTACTTTACGAACATTTCTTGGATTCACATTCCTCATTCCTCATCTTCCCCTAAATCGCAAGACAGGGGAAAGAAGTTTGGAAGAGCTTGGTATAAAACCAAATTCTTGCTTCTACTCCTCCAGAACTGGAGAATGAAGACTGCGATGTGTCCCTCAATCCAGCATGAATCTTGAGAGTAGTTGTATATCAGTGGGTTCATGGGATGTCTAGCAAGATGAACAACGTTTTGGAAAACCGATTGGAAAATGGCTCTGTGGACTGGCAAAAAGAAGAAAAAATAATGATTAGAAACAGATGCTCTTGGTTTGGTATATTTGGAACCATTCTTTTGACACACGGGGCTGTAATATAGATTGGAGAAGACAAGTCAAGAGGCGCGGAGAGGAATTTGGAATTTAGGGTTCCCGTTAACGAGTTGGGAAATATTGTTGATTTGAATTTTGGAACGATTTTGTTCATCATCTTTTATGGTTTGACTTTTTTGGGGGTTTCCAGCGCTATGTTATAATTCTCATCTTATTGCTTTGTTGGAGATGAATAACTCGAGTCATTACGGGGTCTCTACAGAAGACAACATATTATGGCCTCTTGTCTTGCATTCACGATAATGATAAGGATAGGAAGGTGGTTAAAGAAGTATTTAAAGAGGTAGAAGAATTGAAAGGGGCGTTAATTTAAAGAGGTTAGAGAGGAGATAGGAGATAAGTAGGCGGTTCTTATTATGTAGGCCTCAATTTTTCTTTTGGGAGGTTTGATTTTGTGGGTAGAGTTGAATTTTGTGATGAGTCGAGGAGTGTCCCATCTCAGAAACTCCTTGATGCTTTCCCACCTTGTAGTGACCAAGATGATATTCTTCCACGCCTTCGTTCCGCAAAGCTTTTTGAACATGATCAGATTTTTTGCCACTTCTCTGCACCTTTGGGTCTACGATCCGGTAGAGGTAAAGTATTCTAATAATTTATACCATTCTTACACGCACTAGCAAACCATTTTGCATTGTCTCTTAGAACGTTTGTGTCGGAGCCATTTGTATCTGTTGGTATGACTTGGTAGTCATAAAGTGTGATGCAATAAGTGGTTGTATTCCTATATCTTTATTGCATGAAGAGTAAAGGTAAAGAGGGGTTGGATCCTGTGAGCTTAAGTATGTGAGTGGCAAGCCACTCACATGAGCCGAAGCACGTGGATCAACTAGGCTGTCGTGGAAGGTGCTATTCACCAGGAATATGTAACGACAGTATCATTAAACCCAGGTGTGTTGACGAGATAGATATTGGAATTCGAGCTAGTAGTAAGGCATCAGAAGGGCTTTATGCCGTGGGTGCCTTGGCCAAAATTAGTATTTCTGTCGTTACAACAGAGGATTGAGAGACACAGATGATTCTAGAGTGTTCTATCTTAACCTTTTCAGAAGTGCATTTGATGGCCACCAGTGTAAGAACAAACTACTCAGTTACTCTAAGTAACTCAGAGTTACTCAGAGTAGAGTATAGTAGAGTAGAGTAGTGAAAAAAATCAGTTTAAGGAGAGTAGAGTAGAGTACTCATTTTGAGTACTCTAAGTAAGTACTCAGAGTAGTATGCTATAAATAGATTAAATAGATTCTATTAATAAAAAAGCTAACAAGAGACTAATAAAAGACTAGTATACAAATTTAAACTCTCCTTCTTCTTCTTTATCTTCTTTCTTCTCTTCCTCTATAAAAAGACCCCAGCTCTTAAGACTAAGTGCCTTCTCTAAAGTGTCTTTAGAGAGCCTATTCCTTTGCTTATTGACTATTAAAGCAGCTGCACTAAAGAGCCTCTCGCTAGCTGCTTAGAAAGAAGTATTCTTTGTTTAGGAACGTTCTTTACTTTGTTTACTTGTTTATTTACCTACTTAAATTCTCGCTAAGCCACTTCGGTGATCGCTCCGTATCGGCCCGATACTACCCTGAGTTACTCAAAGTAACTCAGAGTAGAGTAGAGTAGAGTAGAGTAGCACTTGAAATCGGTTGAGTAGAGTAGAGTAGGACTCTATTACTATACTCTACTCTACTCATTTCTTACGCTGAATATAGTATATTACTTCTTTTCTTTAATATCCTTTTTAAAGTCACCATTTTAACTTTATCGTGCTAGATATGACTCCATTTTTTTTAATTTTCAATTGTTTCCTAAGCTTATAAGCTAACTTATTTCACAAAAAATCCTCGCTGGCTGACTGTCAGCGGAAGATATTTTCTAGCTGATTGGTTTGTCTGAAAATCCAATAAGTGCTTGTTAAGCCAGCTTACTTATTGGACAGTCTGCTCTCACTATATAAAGTGGCTCCTCGTTAAATCCCCATGACGTGCAGAATCCAGATTTGGGTAAGCAGTATTGGAATTTCTCAAAACGACCCAAGTCAGCGGCCTCAGTATCGGCACAGTAAAACTTTGTGGAGGCGAATTCGAAGCACTAGGTATTTGTGTGCCCCAAAGATTGGTTCATCATATTCCATTGGATAAACAGAGGCACCAACTCGATATACCACCAAGAAGGAGGCTCCGTCCTGTCATTGTAGAGCTGGGTGGATGGAATATGTGTTTTTGTCTTTCGTCGTTTTGTTGTCGATTCCTCTCGTTTCCCTGTTAAAATGCTAGGTAAAACATTGAGACTATATGGGCCGCCTCATCTTGAACAATACTTTCATTTCATCGTCAAGCTGTGCGAGCCATCTGAGCCAAAGAAAGAATGCCTAGGTTTTCGGCCCCCTCTTACCCTGAATCGAGACTAGTGCCGAGTATAACCCCAGCCATAGAAAAATAGAAAACATCACAAGTTATCATATTCCAAGATGGAGTGGAAGTAGAAATAATCATCATTTCTCAGCTCTCATACTAGAAGATTATAATCTCCAGTATCTATCTACCTACTCCATCGAACTTCCCACACCACGCTTCCCGTTCTCCAACAGCATCCTCAATTCATCAACCCCTTTCCCCCCCAACTGCCCGCTCCAACCAGTAGCTATACAAAGCCCCAATACTGATATACAACAAAAAAACAATGCCCTAAACAATGTTCAAAAAAAGAGATACTCCAAACACCTCGCTCGTTCATCCCCTTCCTATCCATATCAATCCATACCCAATACTCCCCCCTAAAAATAATACAAAAAACAAATGCATCAAATCCAAATAACGCCCTCATCCCATAGCCTCGTTCACAATATCCCTCAAAACACCCTGCATCGGCATCTTATAAGGTTTCTGCCCCATCAAAGTCTTATTCGGTTGGCTCTTCGCACTCTTCCCCTCAAGTCCCCCTGGACCAGACTTTCTCTTCACCCCCCCATGATCAGGAGCCTTGAATTGCGTCCCCCCAGTACCCGTAAGCTGCGTAATCTGCGTCGCCCCAACCTCAAAATAATGATCCGTCAGCGCCTCAGCCGGAAGATCAAAAATCCATTTCTTGCCCTCCATCAGTTTTACAAAGGCAGCGATCATCTCCTCCTTCTCCCCCTTCTCCCCCTTTCCCATCAGAGTTTCCCGACTCCCAATAACAAGAAGCTTGGTTTTCGCACGTGTAAAGGCGACATTTATGCGTCTCCAATCTTTGAGAAGTTCTCCGATGGATTTTGCTTCATTACTGCGGACTAGCGAGAGGATAATAACCTCCTTATCCCGTCCTTGAAAGCGATCTGCTGTGTGCATTTCGAGGTCTTTGTGGTGGCGGAGAGAATCTTTGAGGAGAGCGAGTTGCGAACGGTAATGTGTCATTACACCGATTGATTCAGCTGGTACACCGGTGCTTAATAGAGATTCAACGAGTTGGGTGCAGATCGTAGCTTCCGTCTGATTAACAATCCTATTTCCCCTCGCTTGTTCGCGAGACTCCGGAAGAAGGGGATCGGTATTAATAAATCGTACTTTGGAATCTGGGTCTAACATCTTCCGGATCCAACACGAGTTGAGATTGGAGCTGCGACAAAAAGTTTTTTGGGTATGGGAAAGGATTAAGGGTGTGAAGTGGTGGGCTTTGAGACCTTCTGCCATGTTGGGGATGATGATTTGGCGGGCTGCGACTTGGGCATTGCCGCATTTTAGACGACCGTTGTAGATGAGGTTGTTGCTTAGTGCCATTACATCTTCGCACATTCGATATTGGTGTTCGAGGTAGACGACTGAACTAGGGTGGGTGTCGGAGAGATGCTTGAAGAGACTGATGTCGAGTCCACCGATGCGAGCTTCTTCGTTTTGTACGAGGGGTGGGAGTTGATTGTGATCGCCAACGAGAATGAAAGTTTTCGCGAGTCGAATAGGTCCCAGGCAAACAGGAAGGGTGATCTGAGACGCCTCATCCACAATGCAGTAGTCGAAGGTTCTCTCGTTGAAGATGGCGTGATTGATACCGAGACAGGTGGTTGCTACGATTGGAGCATCATGCCATGCACTCTTGATTTCATCGAAAGTGGTCTTGGTCGTGGCTGCAAGAGTTGCAAAATCCCGAACATCGGGATGGATCTTTGCAGGCGTACCTAACCGTAATATTCCCATATTGTCATCTTTCAGTTTCAACAAAATGTTGTCAACTGCAGTATGTGTATACGAGGTAAGTAGAACACTCTTCCCTTGCAAAACAAGAGCTCTGATGATATGAGCAATCGTTGTCGTCTTTCCGGTTCCAGGCATTCCAAGTACCAAGGCATAATCTTCAGCACTCATGACCTTTTCAATCGCCCTTCTCTGATCTCCATTGATAGAATCACCCTCCTTCAACGTGTATGCTGTAGATTTGGTCTTGAATTGGGGCGCATTGAGATCAACAACCAACCCACGGATATGACGTGAACCGATAGGGCCATCTGTCATGACCTGAATGATGTTGTTTCGCACAGTAGCCATGCCATTGCTGAATTCATCTTTATCTAGACGATATCGAATTGGCTCCTCTTCTGGTTTCCCTTCGAGCAGCTCACTCGGGGTCAAGCCAACCTGCATGATGCTGGTAAACACTTGGTTGTCCGTTTCATCGAATCCAGCTTGGCGAATGCGAGCATTGTGCAAGCGACGATCGACCGCAACAGTGATTCTATCTTTCCGTACCCTGGTTACATACCCATTGGCAAGGGCAAAGTGGCCCTTTTCGTCCGATATAACAATTGGCTCTCCAACAATAATCTGTGACGCAAGGAAAGAAAACTCAGCAGGAGCCTCCGGCTTCATGAGAGTGTAGCTGAATCGATTGATCTTGGGGTTGCTGTGGTCCTCGTACCCAGATCCTGACAGAATAACAACATTCGAGAAACATCGTCCTAACTTCTCTCGTTCGGAACTAAGCATAGTCCATAATTCCCTTCGGAATTTCAGACTCTCTTTTTCTTCCTTGGTTAGAAGGTCATCCCATTTGAGGAAGAAATCCTTGTGTTTGGGTGTCAAATGCTTCACTACCTCTTCAAATTTGTCCTTCATACCACTGGTCTCTCCATTGCCATCATCAGCCAGTCTGTGATAGATGAAGCAAGGAACCTTTGCATAGCATCGACCGCACATATTCTCCTTCTTGAGCATGGGCGGTAATTGGGCGTGACGTTCACGCACAAAACACGCAAGTTCGTTTCGTTGCATGATCATATGTCGTAATTCGTGTCGAATTTTGGGGATTCTTATCGTTTCAGATGTCTCCATGTAGTAAAGAATGCCGTAGGCAACCTCCATATCGTAGCGATCGGATAACAAAAGGTTGTAAAGAGCTGTCTGCGCTCGGTGAGAGGCGCTTGGGTTTTTGCCCGTCTTGACCTCGAAAGGAACTGTCAATGTCCGTTGTTTGTTGCCATCCTGCATAGTGACTTGTACTGTTGCATCGATATTACCCTTGAGACCGTACATTGGTGACCATACATGCTCTTCGACATCAAGTAGTTTACTAACGCACATGCTTGCTGTCTCGCCGTTTCCAGCTTTGACGATTGCCTGGGGCTATTGATGGTTAGCATTATCATTTTGATGGAAGATGGGTCAAATACCTTTGGTTGGGATGATACAAATACCTCCGCCCAAGCTTGAAGTTCAGGCATCTTGCTTTTCAGATATTCGATAGCATGTGCAAGTTGTATCTTGATGGTGTAAAGGTCCTCAACATGAATTGTAGCGACACTTTCAATCACCTCATCCAGCCACTCAGTATCCCATCGATTTGCGACCATTGCTGCTTGGAAAATCTCATGCAGAAGGGTACCGTATACCATTGGCGGTGCGGCCTCACCTGTAGCCTTGACGCGGTCTTGAAGTACAGCACGTCGAGTGCATCCAAAGGAGTCGGCAACGACTGTAGCTGATACGAGGTGATCAGGATGGAGAATCAGCATGTTCTTATCGTCGTCGATAATACATTGTGTTTGTATGAAGGTACCAATGACGTGAACGTAGGCTTTGGTAGTAACAGGAGTTTCATACCAAGTACCACGGAGATTAACGACCATGACAGACTTTGTATCTTCGACTTCGAGAAAAAGAACCTAGAACAATTAGCATAGTGCATTGTACGACTGGTGTGTACTGACCTTTTCTTTACAACGACGCCCTTTAGCATTTTCGTATTCAGATAGGATTATGCTGGTAACTAGATATCTTTGGATTGCCTGTACTTCTCGCTTGGTCTACAATAATCTTAGCCTATGTTGGTGCTATATATTGCTACGAATATTTTGTACGTACAGGTATTAGTCCTCTAGCAGATTTTGGTATAGACTGGGTAGCAGCTACCGCGGCTTCAAAATCATCCTCATCGAGATCGCCATCTCCAAATTCATCGTCAGACTCTGCCTTTGACATCCGTCGCCCGGCATTTTGAGATTTAGGTACGCTTAGCAACTGAAACTTTCTTGGCTCTGGGGAACGCTTATCAAATTGAGACACCATTTGCTCCAAGTCCGCTCCAAAATCATCATCATCAAATTCATCGAAGTCCCCAAAGTCATCCACTCCTGCTTTCCTTTTATGAGGCGATGTAACAATATCTGGTTTAGGAGTTGATGAGGATTTCTTTGGCGACCGTGGATATCGAGGGGGTGGCCCAGGAGGCAGCTTTAACGATGTTGGTTGGATATGTGATATTTTCTCAACCGATTTCAACTCTAGAGTCTCAAGCAAACTAACATCAAGATCATTGTCGTCGAAATCGTCACCGTAGTCTGATTCGGGTTTTACTGAAGCTTCCCTCTTCCGGCAAACGATCTCGGTAGCATCTTGTATTTTGTTGAGATAAGATGCAGAGCCACGGCGGTCCTTCAGTGGTGTTGGGGAATGATCGTCGGCAGGTGGGATATCATTCTTATATGGTGCGCGAGAAGGACTTGATCGTTTGGGCGATTCGCTTATAGAAAATGGTTCTCTCGGTTGTGACAGGCTTTCTTGAACTCTTTCGATCAAAACTGATAATTTCGAAGGACCAATATTGACAGATTCGGTGAAAACGTCCCCGTCCGAGGCACCGATTTTTCGGCGCTTCGGAAATTGGCTCCCACAACTATTCGCTCGCCGAAAGCTTGCAATTGCTCTTGGTGTGGTACCACTTCTGGATGGCTGTGGTGAGGAGGTTTGCATGATGTGAGCGAGCGCGGGTACGGAAGGGCCTTGGGGTGTATTGGAGTTTGTGCCATTGAGGGAGTAGCGGCCCCATAACTCAGATCCTGGGTCGACTTGAGGATTATCGTTTCGAAAGAATTGAGGTGCAGGTGAGGATGCCGGAGGTGATGAGCTTCTCGCTCTTTTCTTTGCTCTTCGAATTCCAAATGGTGATGCCGTCGTTGGAGTATCGTCGTCATATTTCCATTCTATCCGATCGTCTGGGGATACATTCTGTTTCACCCGCTCCCGTTGTACATCGCTCATGCCAATCAAGTCAGGTAATGCCAATCTACTCGCTGGGGTCGTTGGGACATCGCTCCTTCGAGGTTCGGGCAGGGAAGGCTGTTCATCTGCAGGATTCTTCGATTTCTCTGGGGAGCTCTTCCGTGGCGAGCTTCGATTGAAGGTTCCGCTGCTTGACTCGGAGTTTTCCTTGTCGTCATCAGAAAGCAAGCTAATGACCTTCTGGCCCTTGTGTTCTGATTTCTGTCCACCAAATTGAAATGTACTGAGTTTGTTTTTTGTTGCCGTAGAAACTGGGACTGCGGGTTTTCCTTGTAAAGGTTTCAATTGGAGATTCCTCGCCTTCTGCGGGCCCTGATAGCTGTTATTTCGGGCCCATTGTGCTTTGTTTTGTGGTTGCTGCTGTTCACAGGCAAAATTAGTGACGAGATTCAATCAGGATATGCACTAAGAAATCTTGCCTTATTTGAGTGATTCTGGTCAGAAAATGACTTCTGAAGAGGCATAGTTCTCTTGACAGGGCGAATACAGCAGACTTGAGAGATGTTGGGGGGATTGGTGGAGTGGGTGTTGTTGTGTTGGTGCAATAATGGGAGTGGTCCAGAACTTTACAGCGGTCCAGTTGTCCCTGCCTCCCTAGAACACGCGCCAAAACTTAAGACGCGACTGCGACGTGTTGCGGACACCCACATGCCGATCTTGCTCCGATCTTGCTCCGACTAGCCGGCCTATGGGGATAAATGAATAGCCGAAAGCAAGCCGAGAGGTCTCGTGAGCCTGTTTCTTAAGGCCCCACAAGAGTGTTGAAGCTTCAAGACCTACCCCTGCCCGCCCGTTGGTTTCCAAATTCTTATCTCGCTCTTCCCCACTACCATTACTATTTCTTTCCCTCTCCCCGCCTCGACACCATAACCTAGGTATGCATATTAAATCCTAACTGCGTGCGCTTCGCGCAAACCTCCACCTTGGCTTTTCTTCCTGCTAACAAACTGTGCCTACAGAATATTTCTCACCATGACGTCCGAAAAACCGTTACCCTTCCAATACCAATTCGCAGCTGGTACGATGACTTCCATTCCCTCCTGATATGCCAATTGAAGCTCACAATCATTTTTAGGTGCTGTGGCCGGTGTTTCTGAAGTGAGTCTGCTGCTATCAGAGTTGGAAAATCAAGAAGAAAAAGAAATGTTAGCTAAATGGCGCAATTTCTAGATCCTGGTTATGTAGGTATCCCATTCTTGAACTTCAAATTTGGAAGAATTTTACTAACTGGTTTTCAAAAGGTACCCGTTGGATGTCGTCAAGACTCGAATGTAAGCCTTATCGTCGAGTCCCTAGCTCCTTACCACCCGATCAATATTGACGAACCTGCAGACAATTACAAACTGGTACCGGAACTGGCGCAGATTCATACAATGGCATGCTGGATTGCTTCCGAAAGATCATCAAGAATGAGGGGTATGTTGGAAAACACTGATTGGAGATACTGGCTTATACGGGAATAGTTTCGGTCGTCTCTATCGTGGTATCGAAGCCCCAATTCTGATGGAAGCGCCAAAGCGAGCAACCAAATTTGCAGCCAACGATGCATGGGGTAAAGTTTACCGTGAACTTTTTGCTATGGAAAAGATGAACCAGTCCCTTTCAATCTTGACCGGTGCCACTGCTGGTGCGACCGAAGCTTTCGTTGTGGTACCTTTTGAACTTGTCAAGATTCGTCTCCAGGACAAAGCCTCTGCTGGCAAATACTCTTCCACACTCGATGCTGTCACCAAGATCGTCAAGGCTGAGGGTCCTCTCGCATTATACAATGGGTTAGAGAGCACTCTGTGGAGACATATTGTGTGGAACGCTGGTTATTTTGGATGCATCTTCCAAGTCCGCGAACTTCTCCCAAAGACCGACAACAAGACCACCCAAATGGGTTACGATTTAATATCTGGTGCCACTGGAGGAACTTTTGGTACAATTCTCAACACCCCAATGGATGTCGTCAAGTCACGTATTCAAAATAGTCCAAAGGTCGCAGGCTCAATTCCCAAGTACAATTGGGCCTGGCCAGCCGTAGGAACTGTGTTCAAGGAAGAGGGATTCGCAGCACTATACAAAGGCTTCGGTCCAAAGGTCTTGCGATTGGGGCCTGGTGGAGGTATCTTACTTGTTGTCTACACCGGAGTCATGGACTTTTTCAGAAAGTGGAGAGGCGATGTATAAATGCCTTTGCGGATGAAAGACATTGGGGACACTGCGATACTGGATCTTCTCGATGCGAAGAGCCATGTGTATATTCTGCCATCGCTGCCATGGAATTTCTGGGAAGGCGTCTTGCATTAGAAGACTTGTTTGTGAATTCTACCTAGAAGCTCGGATTCTATAGAGCATTGGTACTTGGAAAAGAGTTTAGCTCGAGAAAATATTACAGTTGATTAGAGCGAATGCCAAACACCATACGAAATCCACCCACTTCTGCATCTTCATTTTTTGTCTCCTTGTTTCCAACAATGATCCACACCAAGCAAAAACAGGCTAGTCCTTGCATTGCAGAGTTGTTTGGTGTGTGTTAGTTCGTGAAAGAGGATCATGCAGAGGCACACAGCTAAGCTAGTCAAATGACAAGCGTAAGTTTTCCTTTCCTTGTTTTCCAAGATTCTCAGTCATGATTCAGGGGAGTTGGGCAGCCCTCTGAACAAACTCATCTGGAATGGGGCTGGCAGCAGATCAGCTTGTTTTAACTCCATGTTATACTATAAACTGGGAGTCAGGTCTTCTTTGCTATGTACACAAACCTCCTAACACTCTCTTGGTTGATTTTCCTTATTTGTCCAAAATTCACCTGGTAAATTTGTTGCTCCTCAGCTTTTGGTCTTTCTTTATTCTACTGCCCTAAATATAAACACAGCCCTGATAAACGCTGAGATATTCAATGCTCTAGTTCTATTTTATGTGAAGCTCTCCCTGGTGAAATTGTTAACAAGCAACTGAAATCATATCTATATACTGAGCTTCCAACACCAATCCCTTTGATTCAATGAAGTAAATTAAATTAATGGTTCTAAAAAAATCAGTCCAGGTGCATCAGTCACTCGCTTGGGAGAAGGAGTCTCGCCATGAAGAGCTACACGTGATTTTCAACATTTCATCACAAGCCGCAATCGACTCTGAATCATTTGAAAAATTGCATATATAATATTTAAAGGGTTCTTCTCCTCTGTACTGAAATGAAAACTAAAAATACTTTTGTTAATATTTTTGAAGTTTAGCTGTTTACCCGTGCGGCTATCTTAAACCAGTGGCTTAGCGTTTCCAGAATCGGCCTGCATCAACAACACACCCTCCCACCTCTTTCCCTTCCAACCCACAACCTTTCAACCAACAAACCAAACTCTCCTTTGCAAACTCCATTCTCACATTCTCCAACCTTTCGCGACCTGACCCCGATAAACAGAACCCCTTTTCAAACAACACAAAACAAAATTTGTAAGTATATCATTATCCAGCGCTGTCGCATTGCCGTTGCGGAAGACGCGCCTTGCAATGCGCCAAATCGGCGCAACCTCCCACAACGAACAATTTCACTAATTCCTTTACAGAATACAATGGCTCGTGAGGGTACCCGATCCGCAACCGGTCAGTAGACATTATATCCCAACGTCCTCGTCGCAGCGCTCTTGCGAAAGCTCGGCGCGTAGTTATCTTGCGAAGGCTATACTGAACCCTCCCACAGGCAACTCCCGCCCCAGAGTTTTTGACACGGTCCCAGAGCCAGTCGTCACCAAGAAGAAGGCCACCGCGAACACGGGCGCAAAGCGTGGTCCTAAGAAGGCTACTACTACGACCAAAGCTGCGAAGCCAGTCGGTGTTACCAAGAAGACTCCTGCTCCAAAGAAGAAGACCTCGGTCGTTACCAAGGTTTGTGGAGTCGGTTCTGACATATATTGGACTTTGCTGATGGGGATTATAGGCAAAGGGTGTCGTTAAGAAGGCTGAAGGAGCTGTTACTGGTAACCCTGAGAAGAAGGTATGTCTACAATTGTTCTTTTGTTGTGGTAATTAGGATTCGGACGCGTCGAGGACCCCTGTCAATGCGATGTTCCGAAACAAGTTGTTTTGGACCTCATCTTCCAGGAGAACAAGAGGATTGTGATGCCCTTCATTACAATGCTTCAGATCTTCAGGTTTTCAAATTCCTGTTTGCGCTGCCACCATTAGTCCACCGATTTTACAGTTCACCATTGCTAACTTGACCTCCCCTAGGCTGCTGGTACCAAGAAGATCAAGGGTACGGACGTCACTGCAGGCAAGAAGGCCGCTGCCACCAAGAAGAAGTAAACCTTCATGCGCATTATGAAATCTCTTCTGTCAAAACAACAAGACTTGCAAAAGTGATATTCAAGATACTTTGATTCTATCCTTTGCTTCACCAGATTGATCAAGTACACCTCACCTTTCACCCTTGCAGTCTTTGTCTTCCACACAGAAAGAGAGAAGAAATGAATGGCGTTATGAGGAGTTTGATGTTTTTTATTGGATGGATTGACATTAGGGTATCTGTTTTCTTCATGGGACACAGCTGGAGAAATCGTTGTTTGTAGTATGATGATTCTTTGATTTCAATATTTGGAGGATGGGAAAGTGGGAAATGACAATATTTGATGATAGAATTGGCATGCGTGCTTGTTCCTTGATTATTGAGTTGGCGGTTGTTAATGGATGATGGATTGGTTTTGTTATTTTTATTTGGAGGATCCTTGGAACGCTTGGGACTCGGAAGTACATGCATGTTGCCACAAGAACCTCTACATACAATCAACCTGCTTTGAACGAATTTATTCTTTTGCTTTGAAGTTGGTGTTTTGATTTTATTCATGCTCTTTCTGATGTCAACTGGAACCGAATTTTCAACCCATCTTTCACTTGTCAATCTAGTGATCCCTTTTAACGGGTAAACAAACAGATTCACTTAATTCCTCTTGTTTCATATAAGAAAGGTAGAGGGACACTGTAACTATGTCCAAAGGTTCAACGCCCCTCATTATTCAAGAATTCTGAAGGAGGCCACTTTTACTTTGCTCTATTTTCTGGTACTCTCAACTTTTCTTTGGCTCTCATAACCCCAATTATCGAAAGGGTATCATAGAAACCCAGTAATCCCAAATCACAATCTCACCCCGATGTCCTCAACACACCCCCTTCCTCACTCAACTCCTCCCCAAATCCAAATCCGCAACCATAACCATCCCCTCCTTATCCTCCCCCTCCTCCTCCCCTCCAAAAAAGGGCTTCACACCCACATCAACAACCCCCTCCCAAAGCCCCCCCACAATATCTCTAAGTTCCTCCCCCGTCTGTCCAAAATCCGGAAACGCATTAACCTCTAAAAGCCAAGTTCTCCCCTTCCCATCAACCAAGAAATCCACACCGAAGATCTCAAAAGCGTTTGGGAGCGTTTGGAAATGTATCATCATCCCCTTCGCCGCGGCGGTGAAGAGTTCAGATGTCAAGCTACAAATCTGGGTGAATATTTCTTGTTTTTGGGCTTCGGGTAGGGAGGTGGTGGGGAGGTTCCAGAAGGCGGAGACGGGGTTGTATTCTTGTTCTAGAGTATCGGTAGAGGATGAGGTGTTTTGGATGGAAGAGGAAGTTTGGAGACAGGTATTTGTGAGGTGTGCCAGGAGATCTGAAGGTTTGGAGGAGAAAGAAGGTGGGACATAAGGTGTTGAGGCGAAGAGTGCGAGCATAGGTTTATAAACGAAGACTTTTAGACTTCCTACCGCGAGGACGTAGGTTCTGATGTGGAATTTGGTTGGTAAACTTGTGGGACCGGGGAGGAGAAGTGGTGGATCGATGTATGGTTGTGCGATGAAGTGACGGAGGTGGGAAGTCATTATGTGGTTGTCTCTTTCCTCGCCAGACGTATCCTTTTGCCTGCTGTTCGAGGTTGTTTCGTCGCCATCTTCTTCTTCTTCTTCATCGGAATCGGGTTGTGCTTCTTCCCATTCTTCGAAGATGGATTGCAGTTCTTCTTCTGTACTGAATAGACGGATTCCTTGTCCTCTGTCACTCATTCCGGGTTTTAGGATCCACCATTCTCTCTCCTTTGGTTCCTTGTCTTCGTTTTTCTGGAAACTCTCTTTCAATTCCCAGGCTTCAATCAAAGCATCGTCTAGGAATTCAGCATAGTCTAGCTCGAAATCACAAGAAGGCTTGACATTCGTTGCTAGAATAGAAGAAGGATTTTTAGCGATCCAATTGTGTCTTGTTGTGCTTAGATAGTGCTTCCTAATCAGGGCTTTTCGAATGATGTAGGAGTTTGTCAGGGATGTGGATGGATGTGACATGATATGCTCAAAGGGCAAAGATTCATAAGCTCCAATCTGGAGAAATGGTGTTTTTGGATCATGAAGTTCCGAAATTGAATAAATGAGGGTATATGAATTCCCAGGTAGCCGAGATTTGAGAGCTGCCAGAATCAGAGGTTGAACATACTTGTCCTCGTAATTGATGAGGGCATAGAAATGTTTGGACGTGGTGGAATCCAAGGACAACTTGTCCAAGGATAATTCTGGTGACCTGGATATTTGTGTGGTCAGACAATGATCGTAGAAGAAAAATGCGGAAATATTTGTATTGATCTATGATAGTCTAATACTCTAATTCCGTTCACTCACAGCTTCAGCTCCCCTTGATTTACCGCATCCGCATGCATAAAATTTGCCTTTAGAGGCGTTACACTGTAAAATATATTAGTATTAATTCCAGAGAAATTCCGGATGTTACTAACCTTGAGTACAGCTCTTTGATAGCCCATCCGTCGTTTCCTGGAGGTGCCTCCTCAACAGATTTATAGACATCTATAAATCTTGGGGCCCACTTGAAATGCTTGTGTGTATGGCGTGTAACGTCGGTCTCCTCTTTGCCTGTGTCACACTCTCCTTCTCGAATCTTTTGCTCCTCCTCGTCGGGATTTCCATCCTCATCCTCCACCTCTTTGAAGCAACTGCCGTCGCTCCAATAATTTTGCAGCATATTCGTCCACATAATCTTTCTCGTCTCGACGCCTTCCACCAAAGGTACATTGACAGAATATACATCCACATCTTGCCCCCAATTATCGTATAAATGTTGTATTAACTTCGTAGATAGTTTGGTCGCCGCCGCAATAATCTCCGGGTCATGGGCAGAATCGGGTTTCTTCGGGGATTCCATAGAAAAGAAAGCAAAGCTCAAAGCAATAGCTTTCCTCCTACATATCGCCGCCTCGAGTGCCCCTCCTAATGTGCCACTACTCAAACTGAATACTGCCGTGGAATTTCTGCCATAGTTCGGACCACTGACCACAAGGTCAATTGGACCGCGATCTTTGAAGAAATGGTATAATCCGATTTGTACGCAACTCGCAGGTGTCCCATCTACTAATACCCATTCCTCCTTTTCCTCTGCCCCCGCAGCTAAAGGTCGTGAATGCGTTGTGCCATCGTCTTTGTGTAAGGTACCCGGTCGAAAGTAGGTCGGTTTGATGGTTTGACCCACCATGTGCGCTTTTCCGATCCATGACCTCTGTGTATGTGGGAGAACTACTGAGACGACATGTCCTGCTTCTTGTAGAGCCTTGACGAGGGAATGTACATAAGGGGAGGAATGGTTCGAGGGAGGGCCGTCGTCGTTGATTACCTATGTAGAGCGTTAGGGTTTTGCAAGACTCTAGGAATCTGGGTAAAATAATATAGATGCGACTTACGAGAATATGCATTTTGGATTGAATTATCTGGTATTAGGTAGGTGTTGGTTCCCTGTTGTCATATTACGTAGGTCGAGTAGTACGATATCGGTCTTGGAAAATAAATAGAAATCGCCCCTCATGGCGGGGGAGTTGAGCAGCCCGGCCCGACCCTGAAGCCCCACTGAATTCGCAATACCTGCCATACAAGTGGTGATTTGACCTTGAGAATCCAACCTGGAAAACAACAATATCAAAAGAATCAAACAAGAAGTGAACTTCAGATTACAGACTCGGCTTTTTAAATCTGCTTGCCTCATTTTACACTACTACTTGTTTGATTTGATTTGTTATTATCACGTGAACATCAGCCTCTCCCTATGTTTCTCGCTCAGGCAACAGCCAATCAATCAAGGCATGTTTCCATATAAATACGCATCATTCTTTGCCGTCAAGAACGAATGCTAAGGGAGAAGATGGAAACACGAGGAGTCTGCTGGCATTTCTTGTTCGTGAGGCGCTTAATACAACGTATTGTATTTGTGTTCGCCTGATTTGGTAGTGGCTTATGAGATTGACGAATGAGAATGCCACCCCCTACTTCCAGGTTTTTCTTTTCGTGATGGGGGATGGGTTTGAGGCTGCTCATGGGGATCTCTCAAGTTTCTCCACAAACTTCCCTTTCTCGTGGTCTCCAAAGCTTTGAGGGCAAAGGATTTCGATCATCAATATGGGGACGCAGATACTTTACTGCCCAGATGACCCTGCTTCCATAGCAGCTGAGTATTTATGCCGTATCTCCACTTCGATTTCCGCTAACCCCAAGGCTGCAGTATTGTATTTGTGCACGGCTTAAGAGGCGATCCGATTGCGACCTGGAGCGACGGCGAGGCCTGTTGGCCCCGAGACTTCCTTCGAGACGATGTTCCAAATACCCGAATTATGACTGTAAGCAACACATGTGCGACCCTTGTTCTCCTCCTTCGCTAATATGTGTCGAGTGGGGTTACGATTCAAACGTTGCGAGTCTTACGGAGTTTTCGAGCGCAAATAGCATATTCGGCCATGCGGAAAACCTTTTATTTGATATTGCACGGAAAAGGAGGACACCCCCTGAGGTGAGAAGATACCGGGAGGCTATTCTCACAACATACGCAATAGCTGAATCTTCTAGAAATCGCGTCCTATCGTTTTCGTTGGACACAGCCTTGGGGGTTTGGTGATCAAAGAGGCTTTGATTCGGTCATCCGAATATCTCAACAACCAACAAGACTTAAGTTTGGGGAGCATCTTCAAGTCTACATCTGGCGTGGTCTTTCTAGGAACTCCCCACCGAGGCAGTGAGAAGACTGGCCTTGGACAGATTGTTGCAAAAATCGCGGTTTTAGCTCTTCGGCAACCAAACGATAAGCTGCTTAAGAATCTAGAAAAAGATTCAGATGTACTGGAGAGACAACGTCGGTCTTTTGCTTCTATAAGTGAAAATCTTCCCGTCGTTTGTCTATGGGAGGAAAAGCCCATGTCAATTGGCATAGTGAGCCTACCTCTAATCGTATCATTTGAAAGCGCTAATAGATATAGATTGTTCCGGAATGGTCTGCATTGATCGACGGCTTCAAAGTCAGAGCAAGTTCCATTCCGGCGAATCACTCTGAAATGTGCAAATACAAAAGTACAAACACACCGGGTTATCAGCGGACTTCAGGCTATATCATGAATCTTGTGGACCTTGCTGCCGCCAAGAATTCTTCAGGTGTGTAAATACACATAGTTTTCTTTTTCTTTTGCCTACCGTGAAGCTCCTACTTAACTGATCAGATTCGGCTTCAGATCATGGGGGTCTGAGCATTGGAATTTGAGTGGGACCGGGGATGAAATATGATTTGCTATTTCTTTATTGCGATATGAATGTCCATTCTATGCTAGCTTTCCATAGTTGGAATGTAATCAGAGATCTCAGCTTAACATTTTCTCAAATACAGTCGACCGTCAACTCAAAGAAGAGGAAGAAAAATGTAGTGAGATGGCTGTAAGATGTGAGTGATTCTTCTCACTTGGGTCCCCCCTTCGAGACGCTGATCACTAAAAAAGCTGTGCTCCGCACTCTTCAATTTCGTGCAATGGATGATCGACACGACCAGATAGAAGAAGCTCATAAACAAACCTTTGAATGGGTCTTCCGAAACGAACCCTTCGTCGAATGGCTCGAAAACGGGAATGGCGTTTTTTGGATCAATGGAAAGGCCGGCGCTGGAAAGTCCACCCTCATGAAGTTTATTTTCCATGATCACAGGACCCGGCAGCACCTCAATGTAGAGTCGTCGCAAGATCCTTCAGTATTTGCAGGATTTTTCTTTCACGACCGGGGTACTACTCTCCAAAAATCCCAGACTGGCTTACTCAAGTCAATTCTGCACCAAATAATCGGACAATTCAAAAAGCTCGCGGCGGCTACTTGCGGGGAACGTTATTCCTCCGTCTATGCATTTTACAGAAAGAACCCAAGCAAAATGCTTTATCAGGATATCACAAAGGAACCTATGCAACATGAGTGGTCACGCTTTGAACTACTTCGAACTTTCAAAAGTATTCTTTGGCAAGCGGACTTTCCTTTAAGACTATTTCTTTTGATTGACGGTCTAGACGAATATGAAGGCGACAAAGACGAGCTTGTGGATTTACTGCAGGATGTAACATCTTCATTGGGACCCGACTCCCGCTTACGACTGTGCCTGTCCAGTCGGCCGTGGAACATATTCCAAGATGCATTTGGGAATGGTCTCAACTTTCGGCTCCAAGACCTCACATACAGAGACATCAGCTTATATGTTTCTGGGAGTTTGAATAGCAGACCGAGAGTGAGAGAGCTCAAACGCATCAATCGCAGTAGTACCTCGGAGCTTTTCGATGAAATTGTAAAGAAGGCAGACGGTGTTTTCCTTTGGGTTAAACTTGTTGTAAAATCACTCATAAGTGGCCTTCGAAACTACGACAGCATCACAGATCTGCGAAAAAGATTAGAAGCTTTCCCAAAGGATCTTGAGCCACTGTACAATAGAATGATCAATGAGATTGATGAAATGTATGTCAAAGAAGCAGTACAGCTCTTTTACATTATGCAGACGACTCGCAAGTCTCCAAGAACACTATCTCTATGGCGCGCGCACGAGGCAGAGCTATCAAAGAATGATGACCATAAAGCCGAATTTCTCACGGCCGAGGATCAGGTAGCAAGGTGCATGGAGGTTGACGGTAGATTGAGAAGCCGATGCGCCGGTCTTCTTGAAATCAAATTTACGGGCGCATATTCCTACGAAGAAACACTTCAATATGGTTCTCTTCAAACAGAAACGAAGCTTCCTCAGAGCCGCTTCGCTCTTGTGGAATCTACCGTGCAGTTTCTACACCAGTCAGTCAAAGACTATTTCCAGAAGCCTGAGATAGTAGCTCTATTGAACAACTTATGTCCTGGGTTGCAATTTGAACCTCACGAGTGGTTGCAAAGAGCGTATCTTAGGGAGATCAGAGCTTGTCTCGGGCATCCTTACCAGACTTTTATAAACCGGCGAGAGCGGGAGCCTGGCATGGTGTGGGAGCCACTTGACGAATACATGCATCACACAAGAGCCCTTGAATTGAAGTATGGAACGTCACAGACCCGACAACTCAACAAGGTTGACAACATGCTGCAGCGTGAAAGCCAATCCAGCTTGGTGCCACACGGGGAAGTGCAGTCAGGAGCCGCAAAGCTTTCTCATTGGTCTGCACTCAGTGGGGGGAGGGTGGGTGAATACCCCATACTCACTTCAATACAATGGAAGCCATCACTGTTGACTTTCGCCATCATATCGGGGCTCCAGATATCCGTCGAAAACACCATCACAAGACCTGGATTCAAGATCAACGAACACCCCGGCCGACCTCTTCTACATTATATAGTCAAACCACCACCTGGATACGCAACCGTGCCGGACGGTCTCGGCATGGCAGATTTACTCCTCAAACACTGTGCGGACCCGAACCTTCAATATGTTGAGGAAGGGGCATCGTCTGCATGGGAGCTTGTCTTGGTGCAACATCAACAATCTCTGAGTCAAGAAGACGCAGAGTATTTCTTGGCCATTAAGGCCCTCATGAGAAAGTGGCTCAGGAAGAATAACAGCTTGAAGCTCTCGCCGTTGATGCTTTCTCCTCCTCAACCTGGGTCAACATCAGCGACTTCTTCCAAAGCAACTGGCCATAGTCCGAGGGCAAGTACGGCGTCAAAGAGATCTGATATATCTGCCGCCAGTCATTCCAATCAGTTGCCTTCTCTACCTCAAATAAACAGACCATCTGATCCCAATGAAGGCGACATGTTGATATTCGCCTGGCAGAATAAACAGCTGTATGTTGACCCGGATGAAACACAGAGGATATCTCATCATTCTGGTGCTATTAATAGCATTTCTTCGCAAGATGATGGACGAAATAACATATCACTTGCGGTAAGGAACGCAAGCTCAAGTTCAGAAATACGATCACATAGTAGAAATTCAGGGAGGTATACTCATTCTAGATCTAGCAGTTGTTTTTGTTGTTTTCGGTGACGGTAGGAAGATTATGTATATATTCTATTAGCGAGGAATCCAAAAAATGGTATCGTGATTCTACTACTTCTAATGTTCTGCTGATGTTGTTTCATACCTTATTTTCCCCTTGGATTTGTCAGGGCTTAGCTACTATCTGCTGCTGTTTTCACTTTGACAAATACTCTCAGGCTAAAAATTACATAGTAAGCGCACTATTATATGTATTTCCCGCTTACGAGTGAAACCCGGCCTACCATTCTGAAATGCAATCTTACCGTGCTGCTTTTATAAAAGAAGTTTATCGATTGCTTTGGCTCTGCTTTTAATCATTATACTTTGCTTTAGATTGTGCAAGGTTATAAAGGGTTAACCAAATCTGTTAAACTAAGAAAAAAATTAATTTGAAACCCCCACACAATAATCATAATCCAACCAGAAATTTGTGATACAATCCAAAGAAACAGCAGGATTCCACACAAAAAACTGCTCTAACGTGATTGAATAAGCGTCTGCTAGCGAGCCACGACTATCCCCCGTAACCACCACATGCCACAAGTTGCAAGTACTGATTGTACCTGTTTGTGTCGGTGCACTTGGCCCGGAAATGCTGGTGAGTATAGATGTAGATGTAGTGGATGTAGTAGGAGTTGGTGTGGCAATTGTCTGATTTGTTCTGACGCAATAATCGTATCCTGTGTAACATTTAGTTTGTTTGCAGACTTCTTAAAAAGGCAGACTGGAGTTTACCAGGCCAAAGACCGGAACAGTCTGTTCCTATCTCTGTGTTGCAGGAGTAGAAGGTTTCCATAGTAAGGTCCCACCCATCGCGAATATCTTGACATGTGAATCCATCCAAAAGAGTCACGTATTTCTTGCAACCGGTAATCAAAGTTCCCTCCTGGGATTTGTCAGTAATCCTCATAACACAGAAATCGGCGGTACTTACACGTAGTTTGAGCAAGATCGTATCAGGCTCGTCATCATGCTCGTCATCATCTGTGGACGTATCGTCGCCATCAAAAGCATCGTCACCAGACAGCTGCATGCAGCTGTAAGCAGCATCGAAAATGCAGTTGTCAGTCGAGAGGCTTGGGTTAAGATAAACTAGAGTTTGGATGTCTGTCCCAAATGCTTCTGCCATGGAGTAGCAGTCTGCCAAGTAGACATCAGTGGTATCATTATTGTAATTGAAGTATCCATTGACATAGTAGTAACAGTTTGTTCTAGTATTGTTCGCTCGGGATGCATCAGTAGTTGTTGAATTGAATCGCACAGCGACGTAAGTAGAGCCCGCATAATCAGCCCACGAAGCCGTCACCGGATTGGTGGTGGTTGTTGGATTGTAACCATTGTAACCAGAGTAGGTTGCAACTTTATAGCAATATCAGTGGCAATATTAAAGGCTGGAACGACTGACTCACTGTCTCCGACTGGCTTCACACAGTAACTCTCCTCAGCGTATAAATTTGAGCAGTTTGTGTTGATCTCGGGATTCAAAAATAGAAAATCAGACATCGACATGGCGTATTTCAGCGTAATCAAGCTACAATAATCTCCAAGTGCAGCTTTATAAAACAGTCAACAATTGGAGTTGGTGCCGCTAGCGATGTCGGTGGGGACTGTGGTAGGAGTCGTCGTAGTCGATGAAACTGCCGCTGCCGTGTAATTTCCACCAGGAGAGCTTTGAAGAATTCTTAGTATGCGAAAGTAAACAGGTTATACCAGAGGACTAACCTGATGCATATTTGTGATCCAATGAATTCGTTGATATTACCACACTGCAAGTCAAATTGTGGATTCCAGGCTATGCTATTGATTGTAAGCTAGAATTCATCACGAAAACATAACATAATTTCTGGAAGCTGAAATGGCGTACACTTGAGCATAAGTTATGCCAAAGGTATTTGCAATTGGCTTGCAAGAGTCGCCGTCTTATACGGTATATACTCTACATGTATTTCTAAGACAGAGTGTGCCACTTGTAGGAAAATTCGCGCAGAATGCCGTTAAGCCATTGTCAGCCAAGAGCCAAGTGGTCGATATACCTCGGGAAAGAGAGATTGAGTGGCAGGTATCACCTGCTTTGATTGTATCCTCGGTTCCGATACAAGTTGTGGTTGGTACAGTAGATGAAGTTGTAGGTGTCACTGCAACCGAAGTTGTAGAAACAGGAAAGTTCGTCTTACCACAACTTCCTGTGACTGATGAATAAATTTCTGGTAATTGAGCGTCGAAAAAATATGGTGAGTTCATTTCGATTTGCATTTGACCGATAAAACAATCATTGCAGTAGACGCCACTATTTGCCTTTCAGTATTTAAAGAACGGAAAGAGAATGGATGACTTACTCGATTTGCAAACATGTCATATTATAGAAATATCTCAGTGTTCTGGGAATAGTAAACAGAGGCGAGAGCCCATCTTCACTCGGCCAGCTGTCAGAGGCGCAGGCTTCTGTGACCGAGATCTCCCACGACGAAAGCGAAGAGGCGAAAGACTGAAATAATTCCTAACTTTCCACCCAGATCTGTTTCCACCAGTATAGCTACCGCACTTCTCTAGTGTAGTAGTAGTATTGAGGTTGTCATATAAACAAATATTAAAATACGGTGTAACGTCTATCCCTGCGTACCGAGACGCCCCCCTGTAACGAGACAAATCGTAGGTACTTCGAGTTTAAGCGGTATAAAATCTATGAATGGTCTAAAATTTCCATCTATTGTGATTTCAGTTACATTATATACCTCCTCTGGACATTTCTAACCTATCAATTCCGGAAACTATTATCGCGCCGTCGCCGCCCCTCCTTTTACACTATAATAAGACCCCTCGATGTGCGACACCACCGTTAAGTTTTTTTCACCTTTTAAACACATAAATTGATTGAATATAAATATCCAAGTTCTACTATAATGCTAAAATGCTATTTCCACTCTTGTGGCGGCTGGGGCGTGGCCTGTCACACGACGTCGCCACAAAGGATAATACCTCCTCCGATTAAGCGATCAAGGATCCTAGGCAGCGGCGGTGTGGTTATAGTAATCTTGGTAAAATTATATAATACAATCTGTGGCTGCGGCGCTTGTGGCTGCGCGTAACCTGCCGGGATATCCCTGTGTGCCAACATCCTCCGCCATGTAACAAAATCAGCTGTCTTCCACCTGCGGCTTTTCCGAATCTTCTTCTCTCAAACAGTTTTGCACTCTGCCTACGAAGAGTACAGTAGATACTGTCAGTATGATTATTTGTCATAAATCATCAATATAAGAAACAACAGAAAGGTAACAGGAAACGGTGATTCATTTGTGCATGTCTATCTAAGTGTGCTGTCTACGATACTTAAATAGGTGAGTTTTCGGATCACGTGCTTTAGCTCAACGTATTCACTCCTCAATTATCCTAACAGATACAGTCGCTTGAAAAACCGGCTTCCCCTCCGCAGTATCATTTTAAAATCGCAATCCTGCCCTAGGACAGGGTTCTTGAACGCTACGCTATAATTAGTCTAGCTCGTTACCCCTGCGATTATCCAAAAGTACTATACTATTCCATAGCCAGGAAGCAGCTAGAAATTACTAATTGCTGTGTTAGAAGTATAGAGGTCTCAACAATCATATATCTTTCGCTATAATAATAATTAAAAATAAGCAACTTATTAAAAGTAATAACATGTAATTCAAAACTCTTAAACTCCGGCTCTAGCAAAACCTATTTTCAAATAATACAGACATCGAGGTGCTGTCGTGATAAGTAACCTTGCTGAACCATTCCAACTCCAACCCTTTTATATTCATTTTCTGCTCTCTCGCTCTGTTTCACAAGCAAGATGTAAAACTTTTCCTTCTTTGACCCATCACCCCGACTTATCTTCCCTATAACAACAACTCGTTCCCCACGAAATTCCTTTGTGTCTTCTACATCAAAGCTAAGCCATCCTATGTCTTGTTCAAGTGAATCCAATATCTGGCGACGTGTCGTCTCAAGCTCCGTTGTCTTAAGCTCCGTCGTCTTAAACTCTGCCCCTAAGCTGCAACCTTCCTCAAATTTCCATACATCAGTTGTCAGAGCCTTTGTGTCCCTGTCACAAAACTTGACACGCGTGAAAATTTCCAAGTTTCCAAATGGATCGCCGGTAAATCTGATACCTCCTGTATAAGCCATCCAAGACCATGATGGTACCCCGGAAGATCCATAATCGATCCATTTCATAGGACTAGTTCGCTGCCATAAGAGAGTTCTGTGAAGAAATAATTCAAAGATGCCAAAGTATTCCTGACAGGAGAGAGCGTCTGCAATACGGGAGGTTAACCCCGATAATGCCCGAGCTCTATCAGTATCTGTTGATAAGCCACGATTTGAATAGTCTGCTAAGAAGGACGCAAGGAACTCTATAGTACTAGAATATCCTGAACTGAATAAGAGGTTCGGAAATTTTGGATCGAGTTTAAAGTATTTCTTTGTGTCAGGATAACTAATTAGTAGAATGGCAAAGTAAGTATGTATTTGTTAAGGAGCTGTTCTAATTAGGTCTTACCTCTTCAATTTAGTTAAATCCTCACAATAAACACCCTCGCCACACTCCCAATACATTTGGTTAGCGCCAAAATGAATAGTTCTTCGGGACAAAAACCGTTCCTGCATAACCCATGCTCGTTTGTTTAGTGGAGCTTCTTCAACCTCGCTATCAAAATCCGCCGGACAAGTGTTAGCATACATCAATCGGCCTAAGTGGTCTCGAATATAGATATATTCGCTTGTAATCTTCCGTTGGAGGAATCCATTACTCGAATCAACAGCTGATGTTGCAGCAAGTGTGCAATAAGCTGAAGCATAGACATTTTCCATGAGCTTAGATTCTTGTTCCCAGTCTTCTTTCGAGTCTTGGATAATACAAAGCGAGTCAATCCAGAGATACTGTATATTGATGCCCCGAGCCACCTCTACAGCGTCTCTAAATGTCGATGGCAGATGCTTGATGCTGAACCCTGCTTGACGTTGCCTAATATTGTGTTGGAATGTGCAATGATCTGGCTTCTCTCCGATCTTAAAGGTACCCCAACAATGGGACAAAGCGATGTATTTTCCTACCCCTATATCTTGACCATTAACCAGTTTTAAGATATCTAGGTTATAAGATGAACATTCTGGATTACCTAGGTAAAGAAGTCTGGTAGGCAACCCTTGTCTTTCTTCATGCTTACAATTTTCATGTTGATCGCAAGATTGAAGCCATGCACTAAGTAGTGAAAAGCGCAGAGGACTTTTGGGAGCGGGTAAGGCACGAAAAAGAATCTTAGATTTGTCGTTTAATTTTCCGAGAGGCTCTAAAAACAGTGTTTAGTAGACTGGATGTAAGAAAATATTTCTAAGAAACCGTAATACTAACCTAGACTTAGGCATAACCTTAGAATGCGATATCCACCAATTTGTATTATTGAACTAGGGCCATATTGAAGAACCTCAACTTGCCCCTCAACGTTGTATTGCTCGACCGTGCGTCGAATGAGTTCGCATAGTTTGCAATCTTCAACCGAAGTAGATAGTTTAGAAAGAGGGATTGGATGGCCCCCAATGAGTATCGAGTTACAGTTTAGACAGATATTAGAGGGAAATTGTGAACGAAATGTATCATCCAAATCCGGTAAAGCTTTATATATAGGGAGTTACTTAGGATACACCAATGAAGGTTATTTTGCAAACGACTTGCCTTGGGTTTGTAGAGCGACAGAATCATCAAAAGAATATCGCCATTCATCTGGCTATTAAAATATCCCAATATCATTAGAAAACAGAAGTGAAATTTGTATTAATCACAGGTTGACTTACCCGCTACACCAGCAAGCACCACAAGGTCAGCAGCAGCCACGGTTATTCAAGAGTATAGGTTGACTTACATCCTACACCAGCAAGCACCACAAGGTCAGCAGCAGCTACAGTTATTCAAGAGCGTAGGTTGACTTACCCTCTACACCAGCAAGCACCATAAGGTCAGCAGCAGCCACAGTTATTTAAGAGCATAGGTTGACTTACCTCCTATACCAGCAAGCACCACAAGGTCAGCAGCAGCTACAGTTATTCAAGAGCATAGGTTGACTTACGTTCTACACC